>CAKNXH010001045.1:71903-90185 GCA_932178445.1 Andricus quercusramuli
GATCTTCGGCTTTTGTGACGGCCTCGGGTCTGGTAGTCTTAAAATCAAATGTTCTAGAAAAGGATTTTCATTTGTTAGTGGTGTATACATGAAAACAAAAGCCGATCGCACCAATCGTCATTTGTTTGTTTCGTATGCATGAAAACAGGAGACGATCGCAGTAATCGTCATTTGCTTATTACGTTTTCACGAAAAGTTCGATGCTCAATTTCTCATTCTGACTAGTAACAGACAAAAGCGAGGACTGAGTTCAATTTCCAGTAGGTGTTCTGCGGTCTCATAAAATAGTACGATATTTTTTTTTCTTTATTCATCATTATTGAATATCTGATTTCATTTTATTCATTGAAGGATTACTATCATTTGTGTTAATTAATAATTAAATATTATTCTCTAAAACATGTCTTCAGCACTAAAGCATTTGAAGTGTGCTGGCTGCGACATTTCTTTCAAGAAAATTACTGGTAGAAAAGAAATGGTAGGATCTGAAGAAGAAGCGAATTGTTTTTCTAGCTCTTTAAAAAGAACAATAGCTTTTAAGGATATTTTGTGTCACAAATGCCGACTTTCTATTTACAAAAAAGACAATCGCGTAGAAGATTCTGAATTGGAAGCTGATTCAACTGCTGATCCATCATTCGTAATTAACGTAAAAAACAATGAAGCTACTCCTGAGATCGAATATATTGAGAAGCCACTTCAGAGAACTGTTTCCACGCATAAATATTGTTGTATTTGTCATTCTACAGACAATCTGATTGTAATTCCGGAAGAGGCTCGGATGCAATCCTACATAAAAAATCAAATCTACATAGCGGTTGGTAATCGGTGCTGTCCAAGGCATATAATTAAAAATCGCATTTTCATAGAAGATCTTAGGCTTTTGAAAGTGCACTCTAATACAACGAGTCTTAGTGTACTAGAGTTATCCAAAGTGATGGAAACTATTTCTGTCAAATGCGATGCGACTTTATTTGATAAAGTCAGCGAATGGAGCCTCCCAGAAAAAGAAGTTAAAGTTTTTACGGGCTTGACATGGGACCAGCTTAATGCTTTAAAAGATAAGATGATTTCTTCGAGAAACCGTTCATCCCGTTCAGTTTATAAGCTCTGGTTCTGCTTCTCTTCAAGCTACGTACAGGAAACTGAAATAAAATAATCAGTTCTGTCTTTCCGTTAGATAATGAACAATCAATTTCTGATTATTGTGCAAGCGTAATTAAATCTTTCGAAACTGATATTCTACCATTTTCTTTTGGCTTAAGCGCTTTGAACAGAGATGATGTTATTAAAAATCACACTACGGTAATAACAAAGAAAATGTTCGATGTGAGTGATAATTTATTCATCATTTGTGATGGTACGTATGCTCGACACCAAAAAAGTTCCAACAACGAGTACCAGAGGAAATCTTTTTCGGGGCAAAAGGAAGTTCCTCTTTGCAAACCCTTCACTATCTGCACGACTGACGGTTTTATGATTGATATGCTTGTACCGTATCTTGCAAATGAAAATGATGCGGAAATTCTGAAAAATATTTTGGAAGATGCAAATGGTCTACGCAACTTTTTAAAGGAAGGTGATACTTTTGTACTTGATTGCGGATTTCGTGATATTGTATGTAGTTTAGAGGAAAAAAAGTTTAAAGTATTAATGCCTGCGTTGAAAGGCAAGAGGAAGCAATTGACAGCAGAAGAGTCTAATCAGTCACGTTTTGTTACTAAAATTCGCTGGGTTGTTGAAGCTGTGCATGGTATATTAAAACAAAAGTATCGCCTTCTTGATCACAAGCTTGATAACAAGCTGTTACCTAAAGTGGGAAGTTTCTTTAGAATTGCGACATTTTTAAATAATACATTCGGAAGAAGGTCACTCTCAGACGTAGACGTTTTAGATGAAGTGGTTCAGAGGATGCATACTCAAAAATCTATCGAAAATACTTTGGCTATTGAGGCTGAAAAGAAAGGATGGTTTCGAAAGCAACTCCCTTTCCAGAGTATTACATCCGATGACTTATTAGACTTTCCGGAGATGACAAAAAGGGATCTGAAGATTCTATTTACTGGGTCATATCAACTCTACCAAGCTGTGTCGTATTTAGCTGAAATGGTCAATGAAGATGGCACATTGAATATACAATATGTTAAAGATGAGAAAAATGTGCTGAAGGTAAATGTTCCATCCAGACATATTTCTCGCACAACATATAGGTGTTTTTTAAGATATAAGCCCAACAGCTTTGGGGTTTCGGGTCTGACACATTATGCATGTGAATGTGCTAATGGTAGAAGAACAGTTGGTTGCTGTTCTCACATTGCAGCTATCGTTTATTATTTATCTTACGCAAGGTATTATCAAAAGTTTTTAAACCAGCAGAAATACTGAGCTATTTATTTAAGAACGATAACTGCATTCCAGTAATTGACAGTGATAGTGAAGGAGATTGAGAGGCGAGGGGGAATCACTTTAAAAAAAGCACCCCGATGATTATGAACTGATGTGAGAGGCGAGGGGAATCACTTTAAAAAAGCACCCCGATAATAAGGTTTTTAAAAACGTACTGCAACCTCCTCCTGGTAAACTCTGGAAACTATACGTGTATAGGCAAAGTGCAGACGTCCTTTAAAAAGATGGGTCCCATCCATCCACCGTGAACCTCGGCAGCGGGCGGCGCCGCACCGTTACGTACATTTTTTTTTTTTAACTATGTTCCACCACATGAAAAAAATCATAAAAAATCTGAGTTGTAGTACACAATGCAAGGATATTTTCTTGACAAAATAAAAGCGGTATCTCTGAAAGAACATAAATGAAAAAAAATTTCAAAATTTTAAAACATGTTTTCAATGCTTATTCTTTGTTCGAGAAATTTATCAATTTTTTTTTAATACTCCAAAGTGGTCTTAGAAACATATTTTTTTCATCAAAATCGGTCGAGCAGTTTTCGAGAAAAATCACTTTCGATTTTGCTTTCCCCTCCATATATCCCACAATAATGGGATTTTTTAAGTTGAAACTTGGTGGAGTTTCATACCACTATGAGAACGGATTTTGAATGGTGGAAATAAAATTCTAAAATTGGATGAGATCCAATTTGAACACAAATCTTTTTCCTTGAAATTTTTCCAATCACCTTGAGGTTCTAGCTGCTTTTTTTCGCGTCAAAGCTGTCACATGCTGAAGTCATACTTCGGTTTGATAATTGTACTGCTATCTCATATGTCAACAGAGTTGGAGGAGTTAGATACCCGCACCTTAGTGAACTGTCGGGAAGTACCTGCATGGGAAAGGTGCGAAGTGAGAAAAATTTAGCTAACAGCGTATTACATCCCTTCTACTGAAAATGTAGAAGCTAACAGAGCATCTGTTAATCTTAACACGGATTCCGAATGGAAACTGTCTCAAGCTGCTTTCAATGAAATTAAAAGGCAATTTGGCCCTTTCTCAGTAGACTTATTTGCATCTAAATTAAATAATAAGGTAAAAAAATCCACTTTAGATTTCCAGATCCGGAAGCAAATACTATCGTTCTTTCACTGTGTCTTGGGGTAACGAAACTTGTTATGCTTTTCCTCCCTGCATACTCATTCTACGTACTTCAATAAAAATAATTAATGACAAAGCAACAGGTATTAGTGTAGTACCATTATGGCCCACGCAACCTTGGTACTCTCTTTCTACTTCACTCGTCATTGAGCCCAATATGACATTCAAACCTGATAAAAATTTATTAATATCTTCTCCCAGAGACAAGAGACATCCCATAGCATCCCACCTTTCATTGGTGGCGCGCAACTTATCAGGTCGACTCATTTAAAACGTGGATTATCAGAAGACATTGCGTACATGATCCTGAACTCTATTACTACAGAACACTTAAACAGTATGAATGTAGTTTAAAATCCTGGTGGAAATTCGCTTATTCAAGGATATTTGGTATGTTAAATGCAAAAACTTCCGAGATTGTTAGTTATTTAAATTATTGTTTTAAAAATGGTGCAAGTTATAGTACGTTAAATACTGCTCGTTCTGCAATTTCGCTGATTTCAGTGGATGATAACAACAGCGATTTTTTGATTCCTCGGTTTTTAAAAGGGTTATTTAAAGAAAGACCAACCAAACCAAAATATACCACAACATGGGACATTATTCTTGTACGTAATTATCTCGAAAAATTACATCCACTGAAACAACTAAAATTAAAGGACGATGCAGAAAAAGTAACTAGATTACTAGCTCTAATAAGGATTCAGAGGCTACAAACTCTTGCGTTTGTAAACATAAATAATATAGTTGAATCTGATAAGGCAATCACTACAAAAATAACTGAATTGATAAAAAGTTCAAAACCTCAAGCTTTTCAACCAGATTTAGTTCTACCGTTTTTTAAAGAGCAACCAGGACTTTGTGTAGCCTCTGCAGTCTTAGAGTATATAGAATATACCCAGGAATTAAGGGGTAAAGATAAAAAAAATTGTTTATTTCTACGATGAGAACTTATAAAGCAGTATCTTCACAAACTATTGGACATTGGGTTAGGTTATTACTATTAATGAACATTTTGCACACGCGATATTAAAGTGAATTTAAGCTGATTATTGTTATAATTATCGGTTCAAATAAAAAACTCTATAAAATATAGAATGATCGAGAATTATCACTCAGCCTCTAAAAAACTACAATATTATAATCGAGAAGGAGACATGGAATATAATTGGAAGATCAAACGAGTCCGCAAACAGCGGGCGAAGTTTGATCGAGATTATATGAGCCACTAATCATGGAAAGTGGAAATATCTCGTAGGTGAGTAAAACGCAGCTATAGAAAAGAGCCTCAGAAAATTGGATATAATTTCACGCCTGTAAAAAGCAGTAATAGAATATTGGCAGTAAAAAGTAGACAACGGTGTTTGGGCCGTAAGAAACAAGAATGGAAAAACTCGGCAGTAAAAAGTGGACACGCGTGTGTATTATTATTGTATCCATTTTTCACTGTCGAGATTTTCTATTTGTGTTTCTTACAGACCAAGTACTGTTGTCTACTGTTTACTGCCAATGTTCTATCACTGCTTTTCACAGACGTGAAATTGTATCAATTTTAGGCTCTTTCCAATAGCGGCGTTTCAATCAGCTACGAGATATTTCCACTTTTTATCATCAGCGGCTCAATATGAAGTGCCTCGTTCGAAAATGATCAGTTCCCGCCCTTATTTACCAAAATATATGTATGCATATAGTTCCAACTTAAACCCGCTATAATCTTCGAAAATAATCGGGATAATTCCGAAGCATGTTACACAAAAAAATATGAAAATAGATGATAGTTTGAGCATGATGGCAGAAATGAACGTGATTTCAAAATACTTCATATAATCTCTATCAAACTTCGCCCACTTTTTGCGGGCTCGTTTGATCAAATAGTTTCAATATTTTTATTGAAACGACCAGTAAATAGAAATTTTAACATCATGATTATTACGTCTTACCCTGGTCAAGATGAAAATTCTGATTTTTTTTGAAAATTTCACTATTTTCTAGAAAATGTTTTCTTTGGTTAAATTTGATATTTTGGTGTTGAAAAGAGAACTTAAATCTTTTCTTGATGAAAATTCAACTTTCTTTTTTAATTTTAATTTTTTTATTTTATTACAAATTCATCTTTTCTAAGAAAAATTTCATCTTTCTTAGATAAGAATTCAACTGTTTGGTTGAAACTAAAACTATTTTGTTAAACAGTCATACTTTTCGTTGCAAAACCTACTGTTTTGTTGGAAATTTAACTATTTCGCAGGAAATTAACTTTTTGTTTTAAATTTATATTTTGGTGTTATAAAATGAAATGAAAGCTTTTCTGGATGAAAAACAACTTTGACAAAAATTGTCCTTTTTTTATTAAAAATTCATCTGTTTTAGTACAAATTTCATCTTTCTTGGGAGAAAATCAACTGTTTGGTAGAGAATTAAACTATTTCGCTGAAAATTCATGCCTCTTGGTTAAAAAATTCGTATTTTTGGATGAAAATTTCTATTTTGTCCGTAGAAACTTATTTTTGTTAGAAAATTCATATTTTGATCTTTAAATGTCAACTGGAATCTTTTCTGGATGATGATTCAAGTATCTTGTGAAAATTTGTTTTCTTTTTGAATAAAAATGCATTTGTTGTAAGAGAAATTTCATCTTTTTGGGATGAAAATGCAACTATTGGGCAGAGAATTCAACAATTTTGCTAAAATGTCATCCTTTTTGGGTGAAAAATTCGTCTTTTGGGATTGAAAATTCAATTTTGTTCGTAGAAACTTATTTCTTAGTTAAAAATTCATATTCTGATAGTGGAAAGTCAACTTAAATATTTTTTAACCGAAAATTCAACTTTTTTTCTGAATTTATCGTTTTGATTTATAAATTCAGCAGCCTCGGTAGAAATTTCTTTTTTTTTTATGAAAATGCAACTTTCTAGTTAAAAATTCTTTCCCTTTGCCTGAGTATTCAACTATTTTATTTGAAACATTTGGTTGAATCACTTTGTTAAGAATTCACTGTTTTTGTAGAGTTATATTTTTCGTTGAAAATTCATCTCTTTGGTTATTTTTTGGTTTGGAGGCTCATGTGTTTGGTTAAAAATTTAACTGTTTAGTGAAAAAGTTTTTTTTTTTATTAATTTTTTAACTGAAAATGTAACTTTTCCGTTTTTTTTAGATTGGTCTTTTGTATTTGAAAATTCTCCTTTTTTGGTAGAAAAAAAATAATTTTTGTTGGTTTAAAATTTCATTTTTGTTGGGTAAAAATGCATCAGTTTCATGGAAAAATAATGTTTTGCTGAAGTCATATTTTTGGTTTGTAAATTCAATTTTTGTAGAGAAAATAAGTCTTTTGGCTTAAAGGTTCAACAATTTAGGTAAAATTTTCTTTCTATAGTGAAAACTCTTTATTTGTTGAAAATTCGTCTTTTTGGGTTTGAAAAACTTTTTTTTGTATATAAATTTTATGTTTTTTGATTGAAATATAAACTATGACACTTTTCGTTGGGGATTTATATTTTTAGGTTGAATAATCAACTACTATGTTGAAAATGTCATCTTTTATGGTAGAATAGACTTTTAAAAAAAAATAAATTATGAAATTAAAAAATTTTAAATTTTAATCGGAAATACTGTTTTATTCTGTTTATAAGAGATGCTATGTTAAATGCTTCTCAAGATTATAATGCAGCTATTTGGATATTGATGATCAAGAAAAATGAAAAATTACACAATGAAAAATGAGATAATTTTGAAAACGAAGTTCTCGGATACCCTGTCTAATTTTTCTAGCTATAACTAGTCAGACATTCTTGGAAACTAAAAATTACGTACAGAAAGAGTGTGTGTGTGGGGGGGGGGGGTAGAAATATTTTGTTATGGTTTGTTACAGCGGGCAGGGGGGTCTTGGAGAGGGTCTATAATCCGTTACGTAATTTGAGTACGACCCCTAACGTAGTTTATGGACGGCCCCTTACTCCGTACAGGGTTTTCGACGAGTGAATTCTCCCTCTGGTAGAGTACTGACTGCCGAAAATCCGAGTAATTAACCCCTCGTGTCAAACACTGAGTGATATTTTGTTGACCCGAGTCATTGGAAAACGGCTACATTCTTTTCTTGGTCAATGTCTCTCTGCGCCCGGAATATTTATGTTTAATTTTAGGGTTGCGAAGGGTGCTGACTTGCATCGGTGTGTACATAAACATATATATATATATATATATATATATATATATATGTGTATATGTGTTGCAAAGCTCAACATCTGAGGGGTGTATATGTCGAAATGCGTTTGCGCAATACGTGGAAGGTTGATCCGGGGTGCGGTGGCAAAAAGGGGGTCGAACGAGCAACAGGGACGATTGCCGCTGCTTCTGCTCAGTTATCGCGTCAGCAAGGCCAGGGATACTGGCAGGCAACTCTGTAGTTCAGATTGCCAATTTTTTTTTTCACCCCCACCAAACTAGACAGTTTATGGGATTTTCGACCAGTCGGGCTGGAACAGGATAACTTTAGATCTTGCTCAAATTATTGAAAATCTGTACTTAAAGCAGCACTCAAATAATCAAAGTGAAGGAAAAGATGATGTTTGAAAGGTCCTTGGTAAAAAGGTATTATACAATTTCTCCGTATCTTTCAAGAATAAATTCAGTGTATTGGTGTTACTTTTCTGTTGTTCAATTTTGAAAATTACTTAATCCATTTTTCTTTGATAAAATAAAGTCGATTCTTAACATGTCACAATATGTGGGTCAAGTACAAAAATATTTTAGTTTTGTAATTATGTTTTATAAATTTAAATTTGTAATAGAAATTAAAAAGACTCTTGAGATGCTTGCATCAAGATTTTGTATTGGATGTAATTCGAAATTTTAATTACTATTTATTGTTGTAGCTATTATATGTGAAGAACGTAAAAATACAATTACTTAATAAAAGTACTTATACCGTCTCTCTCTTTCTATCTCTCCCTCTCTCTTTTTATATTTCCCTTTCTCTTGAGTAGATTTGACCCCTTATTTGACATTCCTGTAGTATGCTGGTGATGAGCGCACGCGTATTATACATTAGGGTGGGCCGAAAAAAACACAAAATTATTAGATTCATTGGCAATAGCACTGAAAAGTTTCTTTGTGGCATTACAAATAAAATCAATAAAAAATATTTTTAACAATTTCTGAACATTAGGCAAGTTGATTGAAAATTTTCAAATACTGAATTTGTTTCTTGTAAAGTTTATAGAATCAAATAAGCACGGGCGGAAGAAACTAAGACAAAAATTCCATCGAAGTATAATATTTCAAATAATGACGTAAAATGCAGTTTTGTTAATTTGTGCCTGAAGTTGAAAAAAATGTTCTTCGTTTTTTTATATACTTTTTAATAAAGTAAGGAAGCAGGTTCATGTTTTCAAGTTTGAAATAAAATTTTGTTCTTTATTATTTACGGATAAGGAATCATGAGCCATTTTCACACAACACCCGTAAAAGTAAGAATAAAAATCGAAAATAAAAATTTGTTTGAAGCTTGAGGATATGTCTTTCTTCTGATAATTGGAAAGGGCATACAAAAAATAAATATAAACATTTTTTACAATCTTAGGTACCAATTAACAAAAGTTCATATTTCTTCATTTCCTTAGACATTATATTTTAACGAAAAAAATGTTTTTTACTTTTTTCCATTTCAAGAAGCTTTAAAAGGAAAAAAAATATTTTAAAAATTAAGAAAGTAACGGAAAAAAAGAAATGGTTTTTTAAGATATTTTTTTTTACAATTTTAGGTCAAAATTAACAAAAGTGCTTATTTCTTGATTTTTTTAAATATTATATTTCAAAGAAACAATTTTGTCCTTACTTTTTTTCGTCTAAGCTTATATCGCATCCGTAAACTTCAGTAACAAAAATTTCGAAGAACTTCTTGATAATGGACAAGTCGATTGCAAATTATCAAATTTTTTAAATTCTTTTGCGCATGGGAAAAAATTAAATTTTTAATTTATTTTTGGGTGAAGCTTACAGAAGTGAATAATCTTAGACGGAATACAGTGAGAAAATATTTTTTTGTCGAAATATAATGTTTCAAATAATGATGAAAAATAAAATTTGGTTAATTTGTATCTGATTTTATTTTTTTTTATTTTTTACGTATCAGGAAAAATGATCCATTTTTAGGCAAACTCGCAAAAATTCGTTTTCTTAAGATCCATAAAAAATAGAACTTTTTTTTGAAACTTCAAAATATGTACGTGTTTTTTTAGTTGAACACAAAGAGCATAAACAAATGAAAATATTTTTTACAGTTTTAGGTACAAATTAAGGGTGCACTTCTACAAAGCGCAAACCTCCGATTAATTTGAAACTACGTATATCCACGTATTTTATCGCACTGACTTCGAAAATAATATTGAAAATACCCGCAAATTTCATTTTCATGGTAAAACCCATGTAAAAACCATTAAAGTCATGATTTTTCTAATTTATCTCGGTAAATGCAAAAATTTCGAAAAAGGTTTTAGACAAAAACTATAGATGCAATCAAAATATACACGTTTTATCCTGCGAACGAAAATAATTTTGTTCAATTCCCTAACCCCTTTCTAGCGATTGAAGCCTGTTGCACTTGCTACACTTCAATAGCGATTTTCCCAGAAACTATTAATCTAATAATATATTATTATTACCTGTATATTAGGGTCATTTTTGTTAGCTTTTTTTTCAATTCAACTTCGCACCAGTACAGATTGTTCCTTCTGTCGATAAAATGACCTTTGATTTACATATTTCAGAATTAAAAAAACCTTTAATATTTAAATTTGAATTTTTAATTGTATTCTTTACAATTCAATATTGCACTCAGATTTTTTTCAGATTTTTACAATAATATTCAAAGGTCGCTAAAGGCCATTTGAGGGCAAAAATGGCTATTTTTATAATTGAATTGACGCTATGCATTGATTAATTACTTCTTTCGCGCATGAATTTTGTTCTTTGCAATTCAATATTGCACATATGTTTTTTTCACATTTTTACAATAGCATTCAATGATCGCTCAAGGCCATTTGAGGGCAAAAATGACAACTCATAATTGAATTGACGCTATTTACTGATTATTCATTTTAGACGCGTATGAATTTTTTTCCTTACAACTACTCAATATTGCACTCAAATTTTGTCCAGATTTTTACAATGACATTCAAGGGTGGCTCAAGGTCATTTTCTCAAGAAGGGGTTGATTAAATGAAATGTTCTGTATTTTTATATAGAGAATCAGTGTCAGTTTATTCCTGTCGACAAAAAAATTATTCAAGCTGTTTGATAAATATTTTTCATATCGTTTAAAGGACATTCCAGGTGATTTCGCAAAAAAATGAGGTTTTTGTAAATTATGATAATGAAAAAACAGTGCTAACACTTGCATATTCCTCTTTCTTTTCTAAAAGGTAAATCATTACCCCTTCTTCTGCAGTTATGATAATTAATTCTTCCTCATTGCAATTCGACAACAAAACTTGATAATATATTAATGAAGCTACAATATCCTACTATTTTCAACCATTTCTATTTTTAATTAAGGCAAAATTAACAAAAAATAATTACCATGAAAAAGAAAATTTGGTTGAATGGCCATTTTTCGTAAAATGACCTTGAATGACCTTGAAGTAATATGACACGCAGTTATTAAACCTTTTGACTAATTTTTGTGCCGCAGTGAATAAATTGTCACTGTTACTCAAAAAAGAACTAGAGAAAATTTAATTGAATCAACATTTTATTAAGAAATTTACCTTGAGCCACCTTTGAATTTCATTGTAGAAGTCTGAAAAAAATCTGAGTATAAGATTGAATCGAAGAGAACACAATTCGTATACGCCAGGAATGAATAATAATCAATAAATAGCGTGAATTTGATTAAGAATAGCCATTTTGGCAGTGAAATGGCCTTGAGCAAACTTTAATTTTTTTTTTTAAATTTGAACAAAATCTAATTGCGATATTGAATTGCAAATATCACAATTATTACTCGCCAGAAATGAACGATCAATAAATAGCGTCAATTTAATTAAGAATGGCCGTTTTAATTTTAAAATGACCTTGAGTGACCTTTGAATGTTATTGTAAAAATACGGAAAAAATCTGAGTGCAATATTGAATTGTAGAGAACACAATTCATACGCGCCAGAATTGAATAATCATTTAATAGCGTCAATATAATTAGGAATGAGCATTCTTGCCCTAAAATGGCCTAGAGCGACCTCTAAATACTTTTCACAAATTGTGAAACAAATCAGTTGTTATTTTCTCGGCATATGTAACCATTTTTAGGGGTGCCAAGTGAATGAAAAAACACCAAAAAATCACCCTACTATATATAATATATTATTATGACCTGTAAAGTGTACAGAGTAATGCGAGGGAATTCCCCCTCGGCCTCAGTACATTTTGACGCCTTTTCTTTTTTCATAACGAAACTTCACTTTCCTCTGTGTACCTAATATGACTTTTTCCAATAGAATAGTTCCACAGCGCGAAGCTCGAGATACCTGTTGCGTATTCCATGGAATTCCGAATCGCAATAGACACCCCGCATTACTGGGTATGTTATGCTGCCAACACGATGTTGTACTGTGTTAAGGCTCTGTTATCCCTGCTGCAACAGTACAAGGCGATAAAGACAATCAATTATGCACAGCAATATTTCAACCATCAAAATTCGCGTCGTAATCTCCACTCAAGCATAAACCATGCTTAGTCCAAAGATGCAAAGAACTGGTAATAGTACATTATCTGTAACAGAACAATTTATTTTAGAGAATCATAGCACATCAGGGTGTCTATTTGATGGACTATTTCAAATTATTGGGGTTCTCCCGCTCAATAGTTACATTTTCCCGGTAAAATCAAAAGAGTTCAACAGACTAGATTGATTTAAAACAATTTTTAAGGATTTCAAAGTTATGAACATTTTTAAATATTTGAAAGATTACTGATCTGAAACAGGGAAACTATAATTCTGAGGTTGAACAGGAGTTTTTTTAAATTCCTTTTTTTCCAAAGCCTCAATTATAATTTTTTACGGTAATTCTCTGCCTCTAAGTCGAAATCATCATTATCTATTCCAAGTCAGAAATACATTTATTTACAAGAATTTCTGTTATAATTCAGAAATAGCGTGACATCCTTTCTTCAAATTTCAAAGAGGGAAGTTTTCAATTCTGATAAATATTTACTTGTGAAAAAAGAATGTTGAAATTCAAACAAATTATAATTTGGAACAAGGAATTTTTTAAAATGTGTCGAATTTCTATTTGGAGAATGGATTCTTTTCGTAAATTTCCTTTTTATACATAAATTAGAATTTTTTTTTTAATTCCCGTCCCATGTCAGAAAACCATTTTATTTATTTACAACAATTGCTTGTCCCAAATCAGAGTTACCTTTATTTAGAAAATTTTCTATTAAAATTAAGGGGGTCATCCCGTGTGAAAGCCTTTTTTTAAAAGGTTTTTCCGAAATTTTTTGTAGCGAAATTAAAAAACACAGAGCTTCAAAATTTCTTCTATATATTTATTCAGTCTTTAGTAGTGGCTCTGCATTTTTATATGCAAAAATATGATCTTGATCGCGAATTTCATTGAGCGAATGGCAACCATATAAAAAGAGGTAGGTAAACAGCGACCATGATTCTGTCAGAGTGGTTTATCCGACATCAAAAAACAAAAATGGTTGTTCATCTATAGGTGGATGGCTATCGCCGGAACTAGAATTTTTTGAAAATCTTGGAAATTCAATTTTTTATATACTTATAAACATTGAGACCCAAAATTTCATGATTTTTTGCAACTATTTTTTTATGAAAAAAAAAACGGTTTAATATTTTTTGTAAATTCTAGTTCCGGCGATGGCCGTATATGTGCTGAATGTACTAAAAAAATTTTAAAGCAATCGATTGACCCGTTCTTGAGAAATCATGGTCGCCAGTTTAAAAAATGTAGTTTGGAGAAAAACGCGTTTGAAAGATCGGATGTAACAGCTGTTACGCCCTGAATATAAAGCAAAACTAAGGAACCGTTACCTTCAATTTGAGTTTCAGAATTTCAGGCCAGCAGTGCCTCTTTAAATATATGTGCGTATATCTGCGTGTAAATAGAATCGGCCTCTGGTACAAATCCTAAGGTACACAACAGCTCTTGTTTTCCACCTAGTCGAGCGGTCGGCCGCGCGCTCTAAACACCAAACTTTTTACTGCTGTAACTTCCCAACGACTTCGAATTTCGGAAAATTACTTTACCAGTATATTCTATACATGCTGTAAATTGGATTTATGCCAAAACAAACAAATCTATTTTTTTAAACCGTCACACGGGATGAACCCCTTGAGGGATTTACTCTTTTTCAGAATTTAAAAACAGGGAAGGTTGAAATTCTAGAAAAATTGTATTTACCAAAAAAAAAAAAAAAAATAAGAATTTCAAATTCAAGGAAATTTTGATTTGGAACCAGGAATTTTGAAACTCTGACGAATTCTGACTTAGAGTAGGGATTGTTTTTGTAAATTCCCCTTTTATAAATAAAATTTAAAAATATTCTCCCAAATTTCATGTTCCATGTCAAAAAATGCCATGCTCCATGTCAAAAACCATTTTATTTATTTACAAAAATTTGGTGTACCAAACAAGCGTTGTATTCCGTTAGAACATTTTCTACTAAAATTAGTAAATTTTCCCTTTTTCAGAATTTAAGAAAAGGGAATGTTGAAATTCTAGAAAGTTTGTATTTAAAAAAAAAAAGAATTTTTAAATTCAAGGAAATTTTGTTTTGGAACAAGGAATTTTTGAAATCTGACGAATTGTGACCAAGAGTAGGGATTTTTTTTTTTTTAATTCCCCTTTTCTAAATCAGAACTTAAAATTATTCTCACAAATTCCATGCTCCATGTCCATGTTCCATGTCAAGAAATTTCATGCTCCATGTCAAAAACTATTTTATTTATTTACGAAAATTCCCTGTCCCAAATCAGAGTTATATTTATTTAGAACATTTTCTATTTAAATTAAGAAATTTTCCCTCTTTCAGAATTTAAGAAAAGGGAAGGTTGCAATTATTCTCCCAAATTTTTCGTTCCATGTCAAAAATGACCTGCTTCAAGAAAAAAGTATAGTTCTCTACGGGAATTTTTAAATATTGGATTTATTTATTCGCTCTCCTGACTCCTAATTATAATTCTGCTAGAAAATTCTCTATACCAAGTAACAATTGAATTCATTTTCAAAATTCCTTCTTCCCAGTCATAATTATAGTTTTTTTTTTAAAACAAAATCTGCTATTTAAAATCAGATTTCTTTAAATTACCTTATTCTAAATCTAAATTGAAATTATTTTCCATAATTAAAAAAGTTCCTGTTCTAAAAGGAACCTACAATGTTCTATCTCAAAATTATAATTCTTTTAGAAAACTTACTGGGATTCTCTGATACACTATTCAAAATTATATATACTTACTGCTAGCCCAAATCTTGATATTTTTTACTAATTGTACCCACTAAAAGTAAAAATTATAGTTTTTCACAAAAATTCCCTTTCCCAAACTCAGAATTATTTTCCAATACTGGAATTCTATGCCGCGTTTCAGAATCATAATTCTTTTAAAAAATCCCTTGCTCCAAGTCGGCACAATTTTAATTCTTTAAGTGATTTTAAAAATATTTATTATATTTATTCCCTGTCCCAACTCAGAATTATAAATTTTTTCGAAAATTTCCTGTTTTGAAGTCGATTCATTTATATACTAGTAGATTCGGGAGGAAAGGTAGACACCTTGCACATAAAAAAATAAAGCTTCACTTCAGAAAAAAAAATGTTTAAACCTACTGAAACAAGAATAATTCACAGATAATTAAATTCTATGAGAGTGGAAATACTTTCATCAAAAATAATAAATTGAATACCGTTAAATCTCACAAGAGACTGTGAATTTTAGTTTCGGTATAAATTTTTTAAATGAAAGCTCATTACTTAAGTATTAATTTGATACAGTAGTAAGATGTGCTTTTTCTTCGTTTTCGACCAAATTTACTGCTGCCTGCATTTTTATTCATTTATAAATTTTTTTTTAAATATAATTTTCTTCAAAAATCTTCAGGAATTAAGCAAATAATAATTTTTCAAAGCCTTTTCACGGAAAACTGACTTTTTTTATCTTAATTATATTTTTTCCGTAAAAGACACACACTTTCATTGAAAATACCTCGTTCATACTTTCCGTTTAAAATATAATTTGCAAACATAATGAAAAAAATAACATTGATAGAAAATAAATTTGTTTGAAAAAAACATGCTTAAGTTAAAACAAGTCAGTTTTTTGGTTGAAAATGAATTAAAAACATTATTACTCGCATAATTTTTGAAGATTACTGAAGGGAATTGACATCATAAACGTTTTAATAACAAGAAAAAGTACTGGTAGCAAGAATCGAACACGCAACCTTCTCGCTAGAAAGCCGAAGCGCTACTGCCTGAGCTATGGGCCTTTCAGAAGTGTTTCAAGCCAAAATCCGGTGGCCTGTAACAAATATTTCAAAGTCGATTTTCTCGAAAAGGACGACAAAACGCATATTAGTGCTGTGGGAAATTATTACTCAGGTAATGAGCTCTCATTCAAAAAATTATGGAATGAAACTGAAATTCGCAATTGAGACTCTTTTTATCAGTCACTGATTTTCTTAAACTAATCATATTCAGATTTAGAAAGAGTGAGTTATTCATGCTTTTGAAAATTAATATAGGGCAGCATTCACATATTACGTAACATTAAAAAAAGGGGGGGGGCGGCTTCTAAACATTATTGATATAAGAGAACATGTCAATTGTAAATGATTTTTAATAAAAAAAAAAATTGATTAGCAGTTCGAACTCGAAAGTTCATTGCCTCACTACCCGATTCGGGTAGTGTTTCTAGGTGGATAAATACTACTAATGTGGGTCCACCACACCCACGACGGGCCAACACCACGCAGTATTCCCGAACGGTCACCCATCCAAGTACTAACCGCGCCCAACGCTGCTTAACTTCAGTGATCTTACGGGAACTGGTGTTTTCAGCGTGGTATCGCCGTTGGAGATGATGAGCTGAATGATTGTTAATATAGGGAAATAATTATGTTCTTTAACATTTTGCTCTCACACTATAATTTCTAAGCTTTTTCACATTCTCAAAGATATAAGAGAAATTAAATTTTGGGAAAAACTTATTTCAAAGAATTAAAGAGAAAATTCAGAAGCTTTTTGATAATTTTGAAAGATTTTGAGATTACACTTCTATACAGATTTCTGGGGAAATTTTACATGGTTTAGGTTTAATTTAAAAATAATAATTTAAAGTTTTGAAGATTTCAAAATGATTCCAATAATTTTTTCCTCAATGAATTCTAAAAGAAAATTGGAAAAGATTACGGAATATTTTAGAGTATTTCCTAAAATTTTGAAAGATTGTAAAATATTTTAAAGCAAAATTTTCGTTACTCAGAAGTTTTGAAATTATTAATAAATAATAAAAACTTATAGGATAGCTTAGGAATGTTGTAGGCTCTCAAGAAAGTGAAAAAAATATTCAGGTTCCTAGAGAAAATTCAAATTATTTTTTATTTTGGAAAATTGATTCTAAGAGAATATTTAAAAAGATTTCAAAAGATTTCTCAAATGGGCAAAGAAGAATCTGAAAGATTTCAGGACAATTCTTTAATTTGCAGAATTTTAAATAAAGTTTCACGAAAATTTTGAATAATTTGAAAATATTAGAAGGTTTGAAGTTGTCGAAAGGATTAACAAAAGTATTTTCTCAAGAATTAGAGAAAAATATTGTATGATTTTTTTTATTTTGAAAAATGAACTTTGAAAGAAAATTCAAAAAGATTTCAAAGCATTTTCTTAGATTTCAAAAAAAGGTAGAAGATTTTGAAGCAAAATGTTTCGATTTAGTAAGATTAACAAAAAAAAAAAAAAAAAAAAAATCGAGTAAATTCAAGAAATATTTCGAAGATTTGAAGAGATTAAAAAGCAGCTCTTAACTGTAAAAGATTTAAAAAAATGCAGATTTTTGGCAGAGATTTCAAGCTAAAACTTTAGAAGCCTTAAAAGAATTTTTAGAGGTTTCAATTGAAACAAATTTTTTTTTTTCAAATCCCTAGGAAAATTTGGAAGATTTTAAGGTTAGCTAAAAATATTTTTAAGAATTTAGGAGATTTTGAATAGATTAATAATTTCTTAAATTTAAAATAAATTTATTTAATAAATAAAATTTAAAATTTTTAAGCTTGGAAGCATTTCCAAAAATTTATCAAATATTTTTTCGAAACTTTTAACAGCCCTATATATCCTTTAAAAATGCTCGAATTTTCCCTAATACTTTGTGAACTCCTGTAAAATAATTTTTTTATTCTTCTAGATTCTCTATTGAGACATCGGAAATATTTAGAAATCTTTTCTCACTTCCTCAAGAATATTATAAAATTTATATTTGTATTAGTTAAAAAACAAACTAATAATACTTCTTTTCTTGTAAGTGATTTCAACATTTGTGAGACTAAAGAAAAATATTTAAAAATCATTCAGTGTTGCATCGAAACATTGTTACATTTATTTCTATATAGCACTTCATCTTGAGAAACCTTTTTTTATTTAAAAAATGTCTAGTATGTTTTTAAACAATAATAATAATAATACAAAAAATTTGACCCAACTGCGGTTGAGATTGGGGGGGGGGGG
>CAKNXH010001046.1:9109-19980 GCA_932178445.1 Andricus quercusramuli
TCGTTGATTCGAGTCGAATCGATTGACCTATAATATTAAAACATTTTTTAAAGAGTAGGGAAGGTATCGTAATTTATATATTTCGAAAATCAGTTTTTTAAATTGAAATTTTTTCATTAGCATAATTCAAATTTGATGCAACGAAAGAAAAGTTGTGTTGATTTGAGACGAATCAATTGACCTATAACAATATTACATTTTATTGAAGAGTAAGGAAGCTATGGTAATGCACAATATTTGAAAATGCGGTTTTTTTAGTAAAACTTTTTTTTTCAACATAATTCAAAGTTGATGCAACAATATAAATGATTCCTCGGGTTGAGACTAATCGATTGACCTAGAATATTATTACATTTTAATCAAGAGTAGGAAAGGTATGGTAATTTTTATATTTGAAAAATAGTTTGCTTTCATATTCAAACTTTTATCATCAACACAATTCAAAATTGATGCAACAACAGAGAAGATGTGTTGATTCGAGACAACTCGATTGACCTCCAATATTAATCCATTCAATTGAAGAGTAAGGAAGCTATGGTTGTGCATAATATTTGAAAATACGGGTTTTCATAGTACAAATTTTTCCTTCAACATAATTCAAAGTTGATGCAAGAATATAAAATATTTCTCACTTCCAGACTTGTCGATTGACCTACAATATTAATACATTTTCTCAAAAAGTAGGAGAGTTATGCTAAGTTATATATTTTAAAAATCGGGTTTTCTTGGTAAAACTTTTTTCATTAATATAATTCATAGTTTATACAACAAAAAAGAAGATGTGTTGATTTAAGATGAATCGATTGACCCAGAACATTGATGAATTGTATTGATGAGTAAGGAATAGGGTGGTCCTTATCATTCACCTTCCGAATTTCTCTGCTCTCACCCCCCAGTTTTGTTCGATTGCCCAGAAAAAAAATCTCCTCCAAATTTGAGCAAAATCGGTTAATATTTAGGGGTGGCGCAAAGACCATGAAGGTTCCCATTGATTTAATATGGGAAAAAGTCAGCTTTTTGTAAATCTAATATTTAAATGGGACAATATGTTACGAATAATTCCGTGTTTTAGTATATAGTTCAGAATTTGTCAAAGAATAAGAATCAATTATGAATTTTGAGGTTAAATAATTTTATGCCACTCTTATGGGTCATGCCATATCACTCCATAAGTGACAATTTTGAATTTTACGTAATATCGCGGTTTATTGACACTTTTTGAACGTTTTTTAACAATGAATAATCATTAATCGGTAATTTAGGATTACTCAGTCATTTTTCAACTAATATTCATTTGTTTAAACAATTTTAATGTGTTTAACAAAAAGTGGAAATACTCAAATTGGAATTCACAGCTGGTTTTGTAATGGGTGCTAACAACGGATTTTAAAACATTTCATGGGATTGCCTAAGGTTACAGAGATGGTGCACATCAGTTAGCAGGAGGCTGTCGTACTTCCTTTCAAGAAGGGGAAATGAGAAGATGGAAAGTGAGGAGAAATTAGAGAAAGTGTGACAGAGAAAGTGGGGAATGAGGGGACAGGACAAGTAAAGACGGGAAGTAGAGATAGAAGAAGTAGGGGATGTAAGAGGATAGAAAGTAGGTGAAGTGAAGGAAGGTAAAGTGGGAGAGTGAGAGAGTAGGGGGAATGATTAGAAGTGAAGAAGAGTAGTGAGGGAAGCGAGGCGAGGGTTAGAAGAGTAAGGCGAGTGATAAGTGTAGGGTAAGTGATAGCTGGGAAAGAGAAGTAGGAGAAAAGAACTGTTGGCTAAGGAAGTGAGGAATGTCAGAAGTAGAGGAGAAAGAAGCTTTTGACAGGAGGAGAAGCGAAGTGTAAAGTAAGGGAAAGGGAAATAGTGGAGGTGGTTGAAAAGCAGGGGAAATAGAGGACTTATTAAACGTCTCAGTAGGCCTAATCGGACTAATTTTTTTATTCCGAATCCAATAATATAACACTCATTTTTCATAAATATGTAGATAGAGTCTCTCGTTAAATGTGCGGTAGTATACTATTCAAGAAATTATAGAAATGATTGTCGAAACTGATTGAAATTTGTTTGAAAGGACATGGACATGCTGCAATTATTCGCTTCGCCCGCTGGGAGAGCTCTGGTGACAAAACAAAAGAGAGGATCAACATCGACCTCATCATTATCTCGAGATAGAGACTCCTCCTCCAGGATGAAGAGCGAGAGAATTGCTCCTGGCACAGGTTCAGTTAGCGCCCCTGCCTCTCCTCCACGACAACGGAAATCCAGCGCTGAACTTTACAAGGAAGCTGTGGAGATTCTGGGACTGACCTGCAGCCTTAGCGACAGTTGTCGATGTATCGATTGTCAGGTGAGTCGATGTATCGATTGTCAGGTGAGATTTATTCAAACATTTTCATTGTTTTCCAAACAACTGTCATGTCAATTATAGAAAATTATAATACTAATCACCAGACAATCATTAATGAGGATATCTTCAAGAATTTAAAACAAGTTGAAAAAACCACCCTACAGTTCTGGCTGAGGATTTAACTTTTTGATTGGAAAATACGTTTTTCATTATTGAAAACTAACTGTAAAAAAATGTCATAAATTATTGTTCAAATTTCATACATTTCATTCAAAATTCGTCTTTTTTGGTTGACAATTCATTCTCTCCTTAAACATTCATCAGTTCTTGATGAACATGCAACTGGTAGGTTGAAAATTGATCTGTTTTGATTGAGGATTCAACCAGTTTCTCATTTGAAAAATATGTTTTGGTCTTTGTTGATAATATTTGTAAGAAAGTTGATGAATTCTCGTTGAAAATTCATAAATTCTCTGAAAAATTCGCCTTTTATGGTAGACAATTAATTCTCTTGGTTGAAAATTCATCATTTTTTGATAAAAATGCAACTGGTAGGTTAAGAAATAATCTGTTTTTGATGAGGATTCAACTAGTTTTTTTGTTAAATACGTTTTTTATTTTGTTGACAATTCATAAATTTTCTTCAAAATTAGCCTTTTTTGGTGGACAATTGATTCTCTTGGTTAGAAATTCATCAGTTTTTGATAAAAAAGCAATTGGGAGGTTGAAAACTAATCTTTTTCGGTTAAAGATTCAACTCTTCTTTTTAAATACGTTTTTTTTTATTAATTCTAAAAAAATGTGATAAATTATTGTTGAAAATTCATCAATGTTCTTAAAAATTCGCCTTCCAGGGTGGAACTTAATTCTCTTGGTTAAAAGTTCATCAGTTTTTGATAAAAATGCAACGGGTAGGTTGAAAACCAATCTTTTTTGGTTGAGGATTCAACTATTTTTTTGAAAAATACATTTTTTTTAATTGATTGTAAAAAATTTAATAAATTAATGATAATTGATAATAATAATAAATAAAAAGTATATATATCATAATAAATAAGAATAATGAATTAATAATAAACCTAATTTGTTAAATTCATCTTCTTGGGTCTAAAATTCAACTGATTTGTTAAGAATTCGTTCTTTTGGATTAAAAATTTAATTATTTGGTTTGAAATAATGGTTTGAAGTGCTTTTTTTTCTTTTTTTGAAAAATCAACTGCTTGATCAATAATTCGTCGTTTTGTACTTCATGGTTGAATATTAATCTCTTTTTGTTGAAAATTTATTTGGAAAACTTCGTCTCTTGGCTAGAGAATTCTACTTTTTGTTTGAAAATGAAACTGTTGTTGGTTAAATTTTAATCTTTTTTGTCGAATATTCAACTATTTTGTTAGTTTCATATTTTTTTGTTGAAAAACTTGACTTCATGGCTGAAAATTCGTAGTTTCAGATAAAAAAAATTAATCTCTTATTGCAGAAAAGTCATCTTCCCAGTTTGAAAATTTATCCTTTTTTTAAACATTAACTTCTTCGTTTAAAATTCAACTCTCTTTGAAAAAATTTGTCTTTTTGACTTAAAAATCAGACTATCCGTTTGAAAGTTCAACAATTTGTTTGAGAAGTTTCTCTCTTTTGCCTAAAAATTCAACTGTTTTGTTGCTAATGCAACTATTTGGTTAAAAATTAATCGTTTGTGAAAAATTTGTAATTTTATGTTCAGAACTCATGTTTTCTGGTAGCACATTAATCTTGTTCGAATGAAAATTATATCTTGGTAGAAAATGAAATTTCTCATTAAAAATCCAACTGTTTTTGAAAAAAACGTCCTTCTGTCCTAAAAAAAATCGTCTTTTTCGATTTAAAATTCGACTATTTGGTTAAAAGTTTAACTATTTTGTGGAAAATTCTTCTTTTTTTCTTGAAGTTTCAATATAGTGTCTACATTCATTTTATTCCAAAAAATGTATTCCCTGATTATTTCCCTATTTTGGTAAGAAAAATCACGTTTTTATCGGATACAAAAAATTGCGGAAGGGGAATGAGAAGGTCAACCATGATTAGTTAATCCAGTTCAGTCAATTAAGTTTATTCAAATCAGATCACTGCGACATGTTATTTTCGTTCTTTAACATCTTCTCAAGAATCAGAGTTATTTAGGCACATCATAGTTCTTTTGAATGAATCGGGAATCTATAATACTATAATAATTGCATAAATTAATCTTGATGCTACCCCCCCCCCTCCCCCCTTCAAGTAGTTTAAGATTTTTCGGAAATCAGATTATATTTTGACAATACTTAGTTTATTGATTCGCAATTATCATGTACATTCCAACAGTTATCAGTATAAAAGGGTTAACCGTAATAACAGAGATTGCAGCAGAGCTATGATATGCTCCTTACTTTTGGGTGGGAATCGTTGGAAGTAGTAAGTAGGATATTCGTCGGGAATAATGGATTTTTTCTCTACTAAGAGGAAGTGAGAAGGAATTATCTCAATAGATAATAAGAAACAGGAGAAGTAGGGGAAACATAGAAGGGAGTGAAAGGAAATGTTGCTATTCTTGTAAAGGAGGGATGTATGGTTGATAGATTTCGAAGGAGGTGAGAGGAGGGTGTAACGTATCTATCTCATAGGGCAGAAAGAGATAGCGGATGGACGAGTGATGTAGAGAGTACCAGAGGAGGAAGTAAGAGAATAAATATCGGGGGAGGTGAAGAGGGGAATTGATGTGTCTATCTCCTAAGATAGAAAGAGATAGCGAGTTGAGCGGGTGTTCTTTGATTTCGATTTTCTGCTGAAAAGAATTTAAGAAGCGTAGATTCAATTCGTAAGTAAGTGGGAAAGGGTTGAAGTTAGTCTGTGTTTCGGCTGAAATGGCTGGTATGGCAGCTGTCTCAGCGAAAACGGACAGGCTGGTATGCCAGCTAGCCCATTAGCGGAAGAATAGGGGGGGGGGAGAATGGAAGTAACTAGAAAAAATTATGTTTCGTTAGATTTTTATTCTACTATGATTTCACAGATAAATTCGGAGTTCTTAATTGTAGAGTACTAGGCTCGTCATCACAGGAGGGTGATGCGAAGTCAATTTGCCTCTGGCTGGCTTCCAGCTGGAGGATTTTGGCGGTCGAGAGAGAGATTTTTAGATTTTGTATATGCTTGGTTGGTCACGGCAATGACTTGCTCGTGAAGACCTATGGCTGGCTATCAGCTGTTTGTACCTAGGGCTGGCTTCCACCTGTATGGCTCAGTGTGAGGGCTCTGGCCACCAGCTCCCAGACACTTCTGTCTTTCTGGGCCAGTGCGCGCTCTTTTAACGGGAGGATGCGTTGGCGTTGCGTGGGAGTTGAGCGGAGAGGGCAGAAATACGTTGGAAGGAGATGCGCGCATCGAGTTTCGCGGGCGCTCTACTCGCAACTCTCGCCTCTACTCTCCCTGCCACCTTGCTGACGTCACTGCTGACGTCACTTCATGAAGCACCTATTTCTCTCTCTCTCTCTCTCTTACTCGCAGATCTAATTACTAGTTATTATAATTTGAAGATGGTTGCCTACTGAATGAATAAACGTCGTCCGCGAGAGTGTTTTAAATCAATCAATAAAAAAGTCTCGCTCTATGCGACCCGCGTATAACAGCTGAACCAACTTTGCACCAGGGTTGCACTACTACCCGCCGGAGCTAGATCCTCCCAACTGTCTATGAAAAAAATCGAAAATCCAATTAAAAAGTCCATTGTGCATATGATTTGGCTCGGCAAAAAATGCGTTTTGTGTATCGTAAGTCCTGAAGAACAGGTCATTCACTTCACCCATGTAATAACCAAGCCTTGGTACGTCTGCAATTTTATCGTTATGTTTGTTTATCAGAACTCTTTTATATCCACCATTTATTTTATCTTCCACAACAAATGAAAGCAGCTTCTTTTTTTTCGTAAAAGCTCCAATGATGTGTTCATCCTTTACTGCGACAAGAAACCCTTTTTTTGCAAAGTCCTGATAGACTCTTTCTTCAACGTCAATATGAGTAAGATATATACGAATGGGTCTGATCTCGATCCGGTGTCCTGGGACTAGTGGTGGTACTGGTGGTGGACGTCGAACTGCTTCTGCAAAGAGAAAGTATCAGCAGGACATTGATGATTGAATTAAGTTAATAAACCATTGCTTTTACTTCACGACAAAAATTGGGTGCACATCAACAAGGAGTGAGGCAAGGTTGCTTTACGCCCTTTTAGGGACCATACTCAAATTAAGATGACGCAAACAAAAATATTAGATGTTGTCCAAATTTCCTGACCATTGCTCTCTTCCTTTTCGAGCTATGGTCTTCAGAAAATCTTCTTTTTTAAGAAATTATTCATGCATATGCCAATTTGATAAGTTTTATAATCAATATTTTACTTTGTCTAAACCTATCAGCGAACATTCAACCAATTTTTTGATCTCCTGCTAATAAAGCAATCTTCAATTAACCAATTTTCAATCGAAGTGAAGTAATAATTGATTCAAGTTGACAAAAATAATTGTTTCAACAATTCATTATTATTGATAACTATTGTAACTATTTGTCTTTTTTTACTTGGTGTGACTTAATAATTATATAAGTTAAGCGAAAATAATTGTTCAGACAAATTATTATTGTTAATAACTATCTTCATCTATATAAATGTCAGTTAGTTGCGGTTTTTTCCTGAAATTTTTTGCTTTTTGCCAACTTTTCACTTAGTGAGGTAACAATTAATAATTTTTCATTATTTATAGCTATTTTCTCCTAGGTAAATGCTAGAAAGTTGCGGTTTCTTTTGAAATGTTTACCTTTGCTTTGCCTTCTTAGTTATGAACAAATGACAAATAAAAATTAGACAGAAACATATTTTAAACAATTTCTTTCCTTTCGTGAATATATTTTTCTGGAGAGGGCTGATATCATAATAAGTTTAATTCGACATTTTTCTTTCACGCTTTGCAATCAAATAATTGTTGTAATTTGAAAGAAAACTTTTACAAACCATTTACACACCTAGTTTTCCTACCTAATCCTAATTATTCCATTCTTTGTTTTTGTCTCTTGTGTAAGGTGGAGTTTTTGTTTAAATTAATTTTTTTGAACGTTGGGAGAAGAGCAAAAATAATTTACTCAAAAAAGTAAAATATTATTTAAAATGATTCTTGTTGAGGTTCACTTATTATTTGTTCATAACTAAAAAGTCAAAGCAAAACTAATGATTTTAGAAGAAAAAAACTTCCTAGCATTACTCTAAGAGAATAGTTATAAACAATAATGCATTAATTGTTACCTCACTAATTCAAAAGTGGACAAAAAGTTTAAGAGTTTAGAAAACCCACAACTGTTTAGTACTTATCTAAGAGAAGATAGTTATAAACAATTAGGAATTGTTTAAACAACTATTTTAAACCCCAACTTGCTAGCATTATTCAAATTGAATATTATCTAGATAATGATAAATTGTTTGAAAAAAAATTTGGTAAAAAACATCTGAATATCATTAAAAAAAAATGGATGGAAAAAAGGAATCATGACAGGGATCATCCAAAAATTACGTAAGACGATTAATTGGTGGTAGATATAGCAACTTTCTTTGTAACAGAAAAAAAAAATTATTTCCAAACGAGGTAAAATTTCAAACAAAACAGATGAATATTCAAGTAAAAGATTTTTCAGTTAATACAGAAATAAAATTTTATGCAGATAACTGAATTTCAAAGCCAAAAAGAAGAATTTTCTACAAAGCTGTTGAATTTTCAAAAATGAAAGATTTTTCAGTTAGAACAAAATAGTACATTGTGTATCAAGGGCGTAAAGGAGGCTATTTTGACGAGTGTGAACTTGTAGCCCGAGCGAAGCGAGGGTGACAATCACACGAGGCAAAATAGCCGTACGCCCTTGATACACACTATACTTTTTGTCCTACCCTCCTTGAAAACAAGCAAGTGAATTTTGCAGCATAAGCCGCAGGCGAATGATGCAATCACACGCCTATAGGCGCACGTGTATCACACGCTATTTTTTGCAACGCCCGTCCGAAGAAGTTTTTAGGAGGTGGTAACGAATAATACTAATTTTATATTGCATAAAGTGGAGTTTTTGAAAAAAAAATTTTCGAACAAAAATTTGAAAAAAAATTGTTTGAAAAAAAATGTTCTGAAAAAAAACTGTGTGAAAAAATTTTGTGAAAAAAATTGCTGAAAAAAAATGTGGTGAAAAAAAAAATTTTGAAAAAAAATTCTTGTAAAAAAAAAATTTGTGAAAAAAAATTTTGAAAAAAAAATTTGGTGAAAAAAAAATTTTTGAAAAAAAAAATTTGTTGAAAAAATTTTTGTGGAAAAAAATTATTTAAAAAAAAATTGCCGTTCATGCTCTGTGGCCCCCTCCCCTACCTGCCCCCGTGGGGGGGGGGGGGGGGTTGGGACCCCAAAAAAAAAAATTTAAAAATTAAAAAATTTTTCTCAGTGCAGCGTATGTGTAGCGGGCGTAAAGTTTTTGTTGGCCCGGCGACGGAGTGAGCATGCGCAAACGCCACTGGGCCAGAAGCAGCCACTTCACGCCTGCTTAACGTGCATGCAATGGCGCGTTTTCAAGGAGGGTCGGACAAAAATAAAATTTCATTGAGAATTTCCACAAAACTGTTACATTTTCAGATGAGTTTTTCGCCAAGAAAATTAGTTTTCTAACAAAAAGACGAATTTCTTACAAAATTTCTACATTCTTAAGACTAAAATGTGAATTTTTAACAGAAAAGTTTAATTTTTAACAAAAAACATTAGCTCTCAACGTAAAACATCAATTTCTAACAAGAAAGTTCAATTTTCATCAATGGGAGATTTTTCAGTTGAAACAGAAATAAAATTTCATTCCAAATATTGAATTTCTCAGCCAAAAAAACGAGTTTTCTACAAAACTTATGTTATGAACCCGAAAATATGAATTTTTAACAGAAAAGTTAAATTTTCAACAAAAAAGATGAATTTTCAACTGGAAGAGATACATTTTTAAATAAGCCTGGAATTTTCAAATTAGGAATATGGATGCCAAATGAAAAATGTGATTGTTACATTGCAAATACAAAAGGTTTGAAATTAAAACCAGTTAAATTTAATATAAAAAGATGAATTTTTAACAAAATGGTTAAATCTTCAAATTACACACATTCATTTTTACCCAAAAAATTGCATTTCTAACCAAAAAAACATGAAATTTCGTCCAAAAAGTTCAATTTTAGAGGCAGCAAGACGAGTTTTTCACAAAGCAGTTCAGTTCACATTTAAAAAATCAATTTTCAAAAAAACGAGTTGAATTTTCAACAAAATTTGAGTTTCTTCCAAAAAGATGAGTTTTCAAACAAGAAGATTAATTTTCAACCCAAAAAGGTGAATTTTTAACAAAAAAAGTTAAATATACAACCAAAAAGATGAGTTTTCTGCCGCGAATATTAATGTTCCAACAAAAAGAAGAATTTTCAAATTATAAAAATCAATTTTCAACAAAAAACCTGAATTTTCAACAATGAGAGATTTTTCAGTTGATACAAGAATGAAATTTCATTCAGAATAATGAATTTCTACGCCAAAAAAAACAGACGAAAATGAACAAATCAATTTTTGATTCGACGCGTAGTTTTTATTTTATTTGTAAGAATCAACATTAAAAATGAAAAATGAAAAAATTTTTGACAAACGACACAAGCCACAAAAAAATGAACAAGCGAAAGTTGTTCACTCAAAAGAGAGCTACGAATTGGTTATTTATCATTTTTCGTTAAGACGCGTAGTTTCTGTTTCAATCGTAGAAAATGAAATTACAAATAAACAAATTACATTTTTTTGTTCAAAAAGACTCATGGTAAAATAAAATGTGTAATAACAGAATTGTTTTAAAATTAAATCTAAAAATTTTCTTGGTAACTTTTTTTTTCTCACGAGACACGTGGTGAGAATGTGTTCGTTGACGCCGAAAGAGCTTTAACAAAAGAGAATTCACAATCACTAAATTTCAATTGTCGATGGTTTCACCTTTAATTTTAAAAGTCCTATGCAAAAATGTGGATGATGTACAATGATGGAGTGTGTTTTTGAATTAAAATTAAAATCTCCTTTGGTTGAGTGCATGTGTTTTTGAATTTAAATTAAAATATTTGTTTTTTGAATGTTCATAATTTTAGTTCAAAAATAAACTATTCTGTTGTAAATTTACTATTTAATTGAAAATTCTGTTTTCGATATATATGAAGGATAAAAAATTTGGTTGAAATTAATTTTTCAAGTCTTAAAAATCTCATTTGCTTTAAAATTCAACTGTTTTCTGAAAATTCGTCTTGTTCGGTTTTAAAATTCATCTCTTTTTGTAGAAGTTTAATAACTTTTTTTTATGGAAATGTTCAATCAAAAATAACTGCTTTTATTGAGAATTCGACTGATTTATTATAAATATATAATTTTCGAGTAGAAATTCATATTTTCTTGTTGGTTGAAAATTAAATTTGTTGTTGAAAATTAAATTTGTTGTTGAAAAT
>CAKNXH010001046.1:21982-33654 GCA_932178445.1 Andricus quercusramuli
CCGAAAATTCAAATGTTTGTGTCAAAGTCAAACCACTTTGTTGGAAATTAATCTTTTTGGTTAGAAATTCATATAATTTGTTTGAAATTCACTTTTTACATGTAAAAATGTATCGCTTTTAGTTCAAAATTCAACGATTTTGTTGAAAAATCTTGTATTTTGATTAAAAATTTGTTTTTTTTGGTAGAAAATTAAAATCATTGGTTAAAAATACATCTTTTTGTTTCAGAATTCATTTCGCAGGTTGAAAATTCAACTGTGTGGTTAGAAATTTTACTATTTTTTGAAAATTTAATTATTTTGTTGGAAATTAAATTATTTAGTGGAAAGTTGAACTTTTTTGTTGAACTTCCTTTTTTTTAAATATAAAATTCTATATTTTTCGCTTAAAATCTATCTTTTCATTCAAAATAAAATTTGCAACTGTTTTCCGTTAAATTTATTACTTGCTCAAAAATTTAACAATTTATTTGAAAGAATCTGAAGCAGAAAAGTAATTTTCTTAGTTTTAAATTTATCGTTAACTTTTGAAAGTTCATTTTTCTTGGTCGAAAATGCAACTATTTTATTAATAATTTAACTATTTTGATGAAACTTCAATTATTTTTATGAAAATTTAATTATTTTTAAAAAATTCAATCAAATGCTTGAAAGTTAAACCACTTCGTTTAAAAATATTTTTTTCTCTTGAAAATTCATCCTGTTAATTCAAATATTGTATTCTTTGTTTTTAAAAATACTTTTTTTTAATTGAAAATGTAACAACTTGTGTAAAATTTGAACCACTTTGTAGTTTTTCTTGTAGAATATGCATCTCTCTCTATCAATATTTAACATTTTTGACGAAATTTCAATTTTTTTTTGGTAAAAATTGATTAAAAATTAATTACTTTTTCAATATCATCTCTTTGGTTAAAAATTCAATGTTTTTAGTGAAAATGTATTATTTTTTTTTTTGAAAATTCAACAGTTCATTTGAGAACTTATGTATTCTGTTGGGAATTCCGTTTTTTCAGAGAATAATTATTTTCTTCTGATTCAAAAATTCGAAGATTTATTTGAGAATTCATTTTCGTAGGTTTAAAATTTAACTATTTGTTTAATAATTAAATCGGGTTGTTAAAAATTTCACTATTTAATCTATTTCGACCAAAAATTCGCCCTTCTGGATAGAAAATTATTATTTTTTGTTAAAAATAAACTGTTGAAAAAAAATTTTAAATGCAACTGTTTTTGGTTGAAATTTATTCCTTTTTATTTGAAAATTCGATCATTTAGTTAAAAGTGTATATTTTCATGTCAAAAATTCAACAATTTAGAAAAAATTCAACGATTTGGCCGAAAATTCAATTATTTTGTTGAAAATGAAACTTTTCTGCGAGAATATCTATTTTTTCCGGAAACTCAACTCTCACTTTTTGTAAATTCATTTTTGTAAATTAAAAATTCATATTTTATTTTCGTAAAGATGTACCTGGAAAAATTTATTTCTTCATGCTGGAAAACGTGGAAAAGTCTTAGAATTTTTTTTTAAAGAAACGCCAGACCAAACTGCGAATAATTTAGAAATTTATCAATTATGTAAATAAAAATAGGACAGAATGCAAAAATTATAATTTCAAATTGAGACTAAGAACATCCATAATAATTTGATAATTCGAACATCATTTTAATTTTTTATAGTTTTCCAGACCAAACTATGAAATCACAAAAAATATCCTTGCGATGAAGTTTGCAAAAAGAATTTTTTTTATTCATAACGAACATGCAACGATTAAAATTTCAATAAAAAGTAACATTTTCATGTTAACAATGTGGTCAATCGAAAGAGAGGATTCTGGCTTATATTGAACGAATTTATACATCCTGCGACTGATGCCAAAGTATTATTATATAAATGTAAAAAATTACAATGCAATTTCTGCATGTAACTGAAAATTAACAATCTGTATAGTATGGACTTCCATGCACTTTGAAATCTATAACACATACTATACCTAATATTTGAGAGACATTTTTTTTATTTTCACATCTCTGTTTAAGCATTTTCTGAATTTGAGTCTTAAATTGCTACAATTTTTCAAATATTGAACTAATATTAGAAAAAAAATAGAATAAAGGATAAAAGACTCTAAAAATGTGGTTGAACCTTTTTTTTGGGCCACAATTTTTTTCTTAATTGATGTAATTTGTTGTTGACACTCCAGGTTGAATATGTATGCAAAAATATTTTATAAACAGCCTCAATTATCTTTCATAACGAAGCGGAAAATATTTGTACATTATATATACATATGCTAATATAAAATTGACGCAACAATAATCTTTTAAGACCTGCGTTATAAATTTCGACGAATTGTCTTTATTGATTAAGAAACAAATTTGTTATCTACTTTAAGTTATTTCACTATGAAATTCTGAAAAAAAAATCCATTGAAGAGAAAGGAAAGAAAAAAAGGCAGCCTCAAAATCTCCTTTCATTATTACAAATGTTTTTTATTGTGATTTGAAAATAAAACGAAAAATAAAGAGAATTTGGAGGTTGCCTTTGCTGTTATTCCTCTTTTTTAATTTTCCGAATTTGATCGTTGTATTCTTGGTTTTTTTAATTTCCAAAAACTTGCTGTTCAATTTGAGTTTTGGACTATGAAGAATTTAAATTTTGATTCATTTAACAGTATTTTCGAAAATAAATTTTTCGAATTCCACTGATTGTGATTTTATAAAACTTCAACCAACTTTGATTTTCGGAAAATTTCTTTAAATATGTATGGTCTTATTTAGATATTTTCATATTTAATTATTAGAAAAACTGAGATTGAAATCTTATTTCACTAGAGGGAAAATTACATACTGAAGCGGTCTTTTGTAAGTAATGCTTAAATTGAATGCTGTTCAAGCAAAAAAATTGTAGACTAATTATATGCTAATTGATATAATTATATATATATAGCATCAAGCGTAGTACCCGGGATAACATAATTTTACTGAAAAAGCAAAATTCCAGATGTTGAAAAATTCCGAAAACAGAAACAGCTGAAAATAATTCCAAAAAAATGAAAATTTACGAAATTTTAAATTAGTGGTGTTTTTTTTTTTTTTTTTTTTTTTTTGTTAAAATTATGTCATCCCGTACCCGAAAAGAAATGCCAAATTAGATAGGTCAGAATTATATGCTGAATTAGTTTCGTAAAATGTGTTCACTTTTCTCTCATGATGCACATCATGTATGCATAATTATCAATGAAAGTAAACTTAAACCTTTTTTAATGCGCGATTTGATAATTTGATAATTGTAAACTTTGATTATCATTTACAAGAAAAAGCATATGCATACGTGTAGATAATAATTCTTCATGGGAAAAACATTTCTTATCTACGAAAGTACATTTGCGGAAATACATCTACATATTATATATATGTGCGCGCAAAAATTAAATAAAAATGCAAAAACTGCAACGACGCATTATCTTAAGATAGAGAGATTTACTTAGAATGTTAAAATACTAAAAACTCTGCCTTTCCACGTCACAAGATATACTTAAAAAAATACGAAAAGAAACGAAAAAATTATGTAAACTTGATATTAAGGACTAACATAATGCTAATTGCTATTTAATATCTGATTCAATAAATATGACTTCTGTTTTAATGTGATATATTTACTTTCCTATTCTTTTTTTTTTTTTTTTTTTTGTCAACTGGGAATTATTATTAATTATATTTATCTATAAAATAAATAAATCACTATTTTCGACTCTGGAAGACGCTGTTGATTGCTAATAACATGCATTAGTTTTAAGAGAACTAGTAGTCGTTTTTCAATGAAAATGAATAAACAAGTCAATTTAAATTTAAATTATTACATAATAACACAATTGGCTCTCCGATTTGTTTAACACTTATTTGTAAATTATATTACTGGAATAAATTTCCGTATTCTATGAATGAAAACAAATGTTGTTTCTAAAATAAATTGAGCATTTTTTATTATAAAATGTATATTTGCTTGACAATTTTTATAGTAATCCATTCGCCAGTAATGTTTTATTATGCATTGAGAGATGTAGTGAATTTTTTCATAAAAACTTAATCTTCTAATTTTCATCATAAACGGTGCAAGTTATTACGAAAAAGTAAAATGTATTTTAGTATAACTTTTTTATACGTGAATATTTTGATGTTAAATTTTTTTTGTATCTGTTGCCATGGCTATGGCAGGTTACACAAACCAACCGAGGTGCTACCTCTGTGCAAAAAGGGAAGACGGGAGTAATGAAGATCATGTCCCGGGGTTCTACAAATGCGCAGCATATCTAAAGCTGCAAAGCTTAAGGAAATTAAAATGAGATGGTAGTAATCATGCAAGGAAATTTGAGGCGTTCTAAGCTAGCACAAGATCTCACATTTGAACTGGCTAACTAAAAAAAGACCAACTCATATATTATAAGTGAGCAGTACAGTAATCCGACGTACCCTAACTGGTTTGCGGATGAGTCCGGCACGGCAGCGATCTGGGTCATTAATACGGAAAACTTCCCAGTAACAAACGATGGGAAGGGGAATGGATATGTCTGGATTAAGAGCGGTAATTTGACATTCGTCAGCTGCTACCTATCTCCCAACGACGACATTGCAACTTTCCGGAAGAAGCTTGAAGAAATTGAAGACGTTACTCGTGACTTAGAGGGGGAACTTGTCATTGCTGGGGATTTAAACGCTAAATTCCAGGAATGTGGAATGACATGGTCCGATACGCGTGGAAACGAGGTCGTGGAGATGGCTGCAAGGATGGATCTAACTGTTATGAATACAAGGACGACAACGATATTCAGAAGAATTGGCTGTAAGGGCACCATCATTGATGAACATGGCCTGGAATTAGCTGCGACCAAGACGCAGACGGTTGTCCTTACAAGGCAAAGGAAGTTCGAAGTGCCTTTTAAAGTGGACTTACACAGACAGGAAATTACATCCGTTAGGTGTCTGAAGTATCTGGAGGTGTTTATGGATTCAAAACTCAAGTTCTGGGTCAAAATAAAAGCAGCAGCAGACAGGGCAGCAACTATGGTGGCTATGCTCTCAAGGCTCAGGCCAAACATAGCTGGACCTAGGAGTAGTAAGCGGAGAGTTCTAATGAATGTGATACACTCCATCATGCTATATGGTGCTGAGATCTGGTCAGACGCTCTGCAAGTTGAGAAGTACAGGAAGAAACTAGCGACTGTTCAAAGAAGAGGACCTCTTAGAGTAGCAAGCTCGTACATAACGGTCTCTGAAATGGCGGCACTCATGGTAGCCGGGATCATCCCTATTGATCTACTGGCGCGCGAGCGAAAAATAATCTATGAAAGAAGGGAGGAAGTGAATATGCGTAGGGTCAGGAGTCAAGTAAGAGAGGACACCATCAACATTTTTGAAGAGAAAGCCAAGAACAGTGATCTGGGCAAGTGGATAGTCGGGCTAATCACGAATGTCAAGGACTGGTTGAAAAGACAACATGGTGAAGTGAATTTTTACCTCATTCAATTTTTGACGGGACACGGCCACTTCAACCGTTATCTCCATAAAAGGAAGAGGAAAAACAATCCCTATTGTGACTATTGTCTCAATAAGGAGGATGATGTGGAGCACACATTTTTTGAATGCGACAGGTGGAGTGATTCTAGAAGATCGTTAGAGGCAAAAATTGGTAAAGCGATGAGCCGGGAACACATTGTATCGACGATGCTGCAAAACTAACAAAACTGAGATGCGGTGGCCACTTTCGTTGAAAGTGTCCTCCGCACGAAGAAGGAAGAAGGGCAAAAGAGGGAAAGAGCATAAAATGACTTCCTCAAAGGGTCAAAGGCCGGCGAGCCGAGAAGGGACGAATGTCCATTCTACCGAGGACGATGCGTACCCTGGCTGAGGCTATATAAAAGAAGACCAGGTTGGAAGAAAAGGTGGGTGTGACTATGGCATACTAATCCAAGCAGGGAATATAGGTGGGAAGCCGAGGCACGGCTAAGTGGTCTCTGGTATGGCACTTCGAAGCAATGTTTCCCGCACTGCTTCGAAGACCCATGCCAGTAGCCTGGGACTCTGAAGTAATGTGATAAGCGGTTTTGGAGTTATGGGTGGTTGGCGGGAAAAGGAGTTAAGGTTTAGTGGGTAGGTGCCGTTTCAGTAAGTCCCACACTCACCTTCGTTCCTTGTGGACTGCGCGCCCATGTGTGCATCTCGCGTGTATGTATTTTAAATATATATGCGTGAGATGTATATACTGGGCTCGCGGTCCCCAAAGTTCGAATGTGGTGGGTGCATGAGCATTTTCCGTTTTAACTCCTTTAAAAAAATTTCAAAAAATTTGAAAACTCACATTACTTTGTCGTTGAATTCTTGCGTTGATCCATTTTCCTTACCACTGGGATCCCTTGGCGAAAAGTCAGCTTGAGCTTTCCTCCCCACCCTGGCGACGGGTCTCCAATGTGGTTTTTGTTTTGGAAATTTCCTGCAGCTGAATTTTGGTTTTGTCGAATGCGAGCCAAAGTTCGTTCAGTTTCGCATCGTTTGCGGATTTTCGGTGCTCCAAGAATGCGTGGATCAACGCATGCGCTGACTCTTCCGTTTCGCACACTATTTTGACTGGACGAGGCTTTACTTGCTGCTGCGAAAATACTCCAATTCTGAATGTTTTCTTAATTTTCAAGCCATTTGGGACATCGCCCGAAAAGATGTCTTTAATAGCAGACGAGGGAGTAACAATAGGAGCAGTGTCGTTAGAACTAGGCCTAGCATGCTCAGGGAGACCAAAAAGAATGAGATTCCTTTTTCTAGCATTTCTCTGTACCATTTCTAGCATGCATTTCCGAACAACCGCTTCCTCACCTATTGATTGCTCCCTAGAGTTTTGAGATTTGACATTATTGAGCCTACCTTCTGCAGTCTCAACTTTCTTTGGCAGGTCCTTCAACTACTTTCTCTGTTGTTTCAACTCTGACAATAACATTGTTGTTCCTAGAGGACAGGCTGTCGAATTTGGACAAGAGATCACCTACTGATGTTGAGACTTCCTTCAGTTGGGGCTGTAATCCCGCGAATGCATTTTTAATAACTCGTTCGACATCCTGGATGGTGAAGAAATTTGCCTGGTCCGTTAGGACAGGTGACCGTTGACGTGGAGCACAACACGTAGAATATGCTCCATTATCGAGGAGTCTGATACTCGCTGCACAGGGTGGGTGGTAGGGAGTACATATTGCACTTGGGACAAAAAACCACGTCTACCACTTTGGAGCTGCACCCGCGACAGCTCACTTCAGTATGGAGAGTCTTTGCCTCTCTTTGCCCGCCGGGTCCCATGTCAAGGAGAACGCAACCGTAGGAACACAGGAAGGACACTCGTGCAGCTTTGAGGTTAGGTCAACTTCAGAAAAATTCCAAACTATGAAGGAACTTATCAATCACGGAGCAATTAAAAATATTTTTCCGGTAAAGGACTGGGTCCCGCACATCGTCACAAATCTGTCTACTTTTCCATTGAAATCTAATTAGTTTTAAGCAAAAGATAATCAAAAGATAATTTTCTCATTGGAAAGTCAACCTTAAAAAAAAAATTGTCTTTAAAATAGGAATATTTAGTCAAAATTTCAACTGTCTTGCGGAAAATTCTTATCTTTTTCTCGAAAGTTCAACTTTTGGGTTGGTAATGTAACTGCTTCGTCCAAAATTAATTTTTTTGTCGAGAATTTATTTTTTGGGTTCAAAATCCATGTTTTTTGAGAGCAAATTAATCTTTTTTGCTTGAAAATTGAAATAATAAAATGAATCTTGATGAAATACGAAAAATTACGGGAAGTGAAATGAGAAGGTCAGCAATAATTAGTCACTCGAATTAAGTCAATTAAGTTTATTCAAATAATTCACAAATAGACTCTCGCATTTGCCTGCGCATCAACATTACCAAATTTCGCTACGGCATTGTCTCAGATCATCCCGACCGGGAAAAACCGCCTATTGGAAAAACCTCCGGGAAGAGTCTTACTTACATACTTACAAGTATAAAACACTAAATTCAACATTAATTTTTCTAATAATCGCGATCAGTTATTTTATTTCTTTTAGATTGAGGCAGATCTATTCAGGCATACCACAGTTCTTTTGAAAAATTGAGACTATAGAATAATTCATTTATTAATAAATAAATTAATCTTGATGCTACCACCCTTCAGGAAGACCAAGCTTTTTCGGAAATTAGATTATACTTTGACAAAACTTATTTTCTTGATTCGCAATTATTTCGTATACTAACACACGGTTCAGTTATATTCGTATTGATTCATTAAAAAAGTTATCAGTATAAAAGGGATAATTTTAATAACAAGGATTGAAGCAGAGCTGAATCAACTTTTCACCAGGGTTGGACTACCGTCCGCCGGAGCTAGATCCTCCCAATTGTCTATGCAAAAAATCGACAATCCAATTTAAAACTCCATTGTGCATATGTTCTGGCTGGGCTGAACGTATGTCTTCTAAATCACAATGCTTAAAGAACAGATCATGCACATGACCCATGGGATAACCAGGACTTGGTATGTTTATAATTTGATTGTCCAGGGTGTTTATCAGGACTCTTTTATATCCATGTACTGGATCTTCTCTAACCAACGGTAGCAGCTTCCCTGTTCTCGAAACTGTTCCAACGACGTAGATCTCTTCTATTGCGACCAAAATCGTATACTTTGGTAACTTTTGATAGACTCCTGGTTCAACTTCAAATTCAGTAAGAAATATACGAATGGGTCTGATCAAGATCGGGGGTCCTGGCACTGGTGGTGGTCCTGGTGGTGGTGGTGGTGGACGTTGAACTGATTCTGCAAAAAGAAAATATCAGCAGGATATTAATGATTGAATTAATTTAATGAATCATTGCTTTTACTTCAGGACAAAAATTAGGTGCATTGCGCCCTTTTTTCTGTTCATTATATTCATGGACAAGTGTCTAAGAATGGCCCTCTTAGACGAAGAAGGTGTGGACTCGGGATAGTGAAGGTACGTGGGTTAGCGTTTACAGATGATAAGGTTGTTACAGCAGAATCAGTCAAAAGAGATGAATTTTTAATCCAAAAGGACGAATTGTTAAAAAAACAGTTGAATTTTCAGCAAAATAATTAAATATTCCACAAAATATTTGTCTTTTCACCTAATAGCTGAATTTTCAACGAGGAAGATTCATTTTTCAGCAATAGACAAATTTTCAACGAAATACATGAATTTTCAACTAAAAACGGACAAATTTTCACAAAATGGTCGGATCCTTAACAGAAATATTTAATTTACCACAAAGAGAATTTTGAATTTGAATTTTTTAACTTATGAAGAATAATTTCTGAATCAAAAAAACGAATAATAGTTAAATTTTCCAACGCAAAGAAAATTTAACTAAAAAAATAAATTTTCAACAAAATAGTAAAATTTTCAATTAAGTAGTTTCATCTTATAACAAAATATATTATTTATCAACCAAAATTATGGATTTTAATAAAAAACGTGCATTTACAACCAAAAGTTTCATTTTTCACCAAATTGTTGAATTTTCCAGCCAAAAAAAAAATTTTCTACAACACAGTTCAGTTTTTAACCCGGAAATATGAATTTTCTTGCCAAATAGTTAATTCACGAATAAATAGTTGAATTTTCAAATGAAATTATAACCGAAAAATAATATAATTTGAAAAAGACTTTTCAACAAATAAAGATTAATTTTCAACCAAAACAGATTAATTTTCATTTTAAGGTACTTTTTTACTTTTTTAAGGTATTTTCAAATTTATTAATTCCTTTTAAACAAAAAATGTCTTTTCTACTATAAAAGATGGCTTTTTAACAAAATACTTGAATTTTCAACAAAATAATTGAATTTTCAACATAATAGTTGAATTTTCAACCCAAAAATATGAATTTTCAACGAAAAGTGCATTGTTTATATTTCAATCAAAAACCTAAAAATTTATACAAGAAAAAGTTTTTTAAAACCAAGAAGACGAATTTTCAACAAACCATGATTTTTCACTAAAGAAATAAAATATTACCTAAATTGTCAAACCTTCAAGCATTTTTAACAAAAACAAAAATCACATTTTTAACAGAAAACATAAGCCTTCAATCAAAAAAAATAATAATTTTTACAATATAGTTTAACTTTGACCCAAGTACTTGAATTTTCAATTTAAAAATATTGATTTTTAACAAAATGGTTAAACTTTCAACCAAAGAGATGAATTTTCAACTAAAAATATAACTCTTCAAAAGATAGTTGAATTTTCTGTAAAAAAAGATTTGACTTGATTTTTCACGATGAAAATATGAATCTTCAACCAAGAAATAAGTTTATACGAAAAAATTGAATTTCAATCCAAAAAGACAAATTTGTACCCGCAAACGATGACTTTTTAAGAAAATTCTTGAATTCTCTACCCAATAGTTGAATTTTCATCCAAAAATGATTAAGTTTGTACTAAAACATATGAATTTTCACTAAAAAAAGGACAATTTTTTTGAAGTTGAACTTTCACCCAGAAAAGCATTCAGTTCATTTTTTAACACCAAAATATGAATTTTAAATCAAAAGTAAATTTTCGACGAAATATTTAAATTTTGAACAAGACAGTAGAATTTTCAACCGAAAGTATGACTTTTCAAGAAAATAGTTTTATTTTCAAACAAACAGTTGCATTTTCATCCAAGAAAGATAAAATTTCTCTTAAAACAGATGAATTTTTAATTTGAAAAAAAATTGTGTTTAATAATTGAATTTTCATCCAGAAATGATTTCAGTTCTCTTTTCAACACCAAAATATTAAATTCAACCAAAAAGTAAATTCTCGACAAAATAGTTAAATATTCAAGAAAACAGCAGAATTTTCAACCAAATTGTGGAATTTTAAACCAAACAGTTGCATTTTTATCCAAGAAAGATGTATTTTTTCTAAAGCAGGTGAATTTTGAAATCAGAAAAACAAATTTTCCAAAAAGAGTTGAATTTCCAACCGAACAGTTGCATTTTGGTTCAAGAAAGCTAAAATATTTTTTTTTAACAGATGAAATAAAAAAAAAACTTCAAGAAAATAGTTCAATTTTCATCCAAAGAAGATTCCAGTACACTTTCCAACACCACAATAAGAATTGAAAACTGTAAGTGAATTTTCTGCTAAATATTCGAATTGCATTTTTTTACAAGACAAATGAAAATTCTACTAAAACAGGTGAATTTTTAAATCAAAACGGCGAATTTTCAACAAAAAAAAAAGAGTTTAGTTTTCATCCAAAAGAATTTCAACAGACTTTTCTACAGAAAAATGCAAATTTGAAACAAAAAGTAAATTTTCCAGGAAGTAGTTGAATTTTCAACAAAATATTTGCATTTTTGTCAAAGAAAGATGCAATATTTTTACTAAAAAAAGACAAATTTTCAGATACAATATTTTTCACACAAAAAATATTTTAGTTAACTTATCGGCCAAATAATAAAATTTATAACTTGAAACCTACTTTACTAAACATTCATTCTTTGGTTGCAGAATGGCAAATTCATCATTTTAGTTGAAAATTCCTCTCTTCGGTTCAAAATTTAGCTATTTAGTTAAATTCTATTTTACTGAAAATTATTAATTTTTAGTTAAAAATTAAAT
>CAKNXH010001046.1:34952-56993 GCA_932178445.1 Andricus quercusramuli
AACTGGAATAGTTGAATTTTATACCAAAAAGGTGCAACAAATTTTCACCAAATATTTTAATTTAAAAAAAAAAGATCAAGCAAACAGTTAAGCTATCGTCTAAAAAAGATTCGTTTTTTTCCAAAATATAATAGTTAAATTTTCTTTGAAAAAAAAAACTTGATTCTCAACAAGGTCTTTAAATTTTCAATGAGAAATGAATTTTCAATTAGAATGATGAATCTTCTAAATATTTTTAATTTTTATTTTTATTTATCTTCTTTCCTTATTTTATTTTTAAATATTTTCTTAAATAAAAGAGATCAATCATCAATTGAACAGTTAAATTTTCGTCCGAAAAAGATACAATTTTAACCAAAGATTAAATGGTTAAATTTTCTGTTAAAAAAAAAAGAAACTAATTTCTAGCAAAAAAACGAATTTTCAACAATATAGTTAAATTTTCGACTGGAATAATTAAAGTTTTAGTAAAAAAAAACTGATTTTCAATATGGTCGTTAAATTTGCAGTCAGGGATGAATTCTCAATTAAAATTATGAATCTTCAACGAAAAGAATTAATTTTTTAAGAAGAGTTACACTTTTAACGAAGGAGTTAAATTTTTCAACTAAAATAAATGAATTCTCAACAAACAATGTGATGTAATTTAAATTTCTACCAAAAAAGTTTTCATTTTTCAATAAAAAACAGTCAAGTTCGACCAAAGAAGACAAAATTTCAAGAAAAGTTGTGTTTTGAATTAAAAATACTTTTCAGTCAACAGAGTTTTTTGGTTTAAAATTCATTTTTTTGTTGTTGTTAAAAATGGAACTTTTTGGTAGAGAATTTTTTCATCTTAAGGAGTTTGTGAAGTAAAAGGTTGGTTATCAGATCAGTTGAAATATTTTATTATGACGTCAATTTTTACGATTTTCAAGAACTTTCAAATTAGTTCTTTTACCTAGAAGGAGTTTTATAGTTTTATTTTACTGTCACAAATAAATTTAGTTGAGAATTTTATTATTTGGTTACAAATTCAACAATCTTCTTCAAAATTAATCCATTTTAATAGAAAATTCATTAGTTAGTGGAAGCTTAAGCCAACTTTTTCAAAAACCATGTTTTTTTTTATCCTTTTATTTGAAACTTCATTTTTTTCGCTTGATTAACAATTAATTTTTCGAATTGAAAACTTAACTATTCAAGTTAATTCATAATTTTTGTTAAAAATTTATTTTCTTGGTTGAAAGTTCATCTAGTTCTTTGAAAGCTTATTTCATGTTTGTTAAAAAATTAACATTTGAACTGAAAATTTAACTATTCCATTTTGGGCTCAAAATAGATTTTTTTATTGCAAATTCAAATATTAATTTGAAAGTTGTTGTATTTTGTTGAAAATTGGTCCTTTCTGGTAGAAAATTAATCTAATTGGTTGAAAATTCATTTTTTTTTTCATTTCCGTATGTTGAAAATTCAACTATTTGGTTAAACATTTCGCTATTTTTTGAAAATTCAATTATTTTGTTGAAAATTCATCTCTTTGATTCAAAATATAACTATTTTGTTGAGATTCCTTTTTTCAATATAATATGTTATATTTTTCGTTGAAAATTCATCTTTTTATTCAAAATAAAGCTTTCATTTGTTCCCGATCGAGCTTAAATTTTTTTTTGAAATTCGAATATTTGGTTGAAGATCCTGTATTTGCTTAAAAAAATCAACTATTTTTGCTCTAAAATCAAAATATTTTGTCAGCAAGTCATCTTTTTTGGCTAGAAATTCAACTGTTTTGCTAAAAGTTTACTTTTTTTGCAGTGAAAATTCATTTTTTTTTTGTCAAAAATCCAACTATTCATTTGAAAAAAAATGTGTCTTGTTAAAAAATTTTCTTTTTTTACAGAAAATTATTTTTCCTATCTTAAAATTCTTCGTTTGGTTTGTTTATTTTCGCAGTTTGAAAATTCAACTATTAAGTTAAAAATTTAACTATTTTTAAGAAAATATAATTATTTTGTTGAAAAATAAATTATTTGGTTGAAAGTTGAATCAATTTTTGAAAAAATAATGTTTTTTCTGAGTTAATGCATAACAGTTTTTGCTGAATGTTCATCTCTTTAGTTCAAAATTCAACTATTTTGATGAAAATTGAATTTTTTTGTTAAAAATTAATTTTCTACCTTAAAATGTAACTTTTTTATTCCTAGTTGAAACCACAACTGTTTGGTTGAAAATGAATTATTTTTTCATAAACGAATAACAATTCATTCTTTTAGTCAAATTTTATAATTTTTTGTTGAGAATTCAATCATTTGATTAAATGTGGAACCACTTTGTAGAAAAATAATGTTTTTTGTTGAAGATTCATCCTTTTAGTTCAAATATTGTGTGTGTGTTTTTTTTTTAAATCAATTTTTTCAATCGAAAATTTAACTACGTGTGTAAAATTTGAACCACTTTTTGAATTTCTTTTTGTTGAGTGTTCATCTCTTTATTTCAAAATTTATTTATTTGAATGAAAATACGATTTTTTTATATAAATTAATTTTTTATCCGAAAATGTAACTTTTTTATTTTTTGTTAAAAATTGACCTCCCTTAGTTGAAAATTTTTGTGGAAAATAATTTTATTTTTAATTTCATTTCTTTGTTGGAAAATTTCAACAATTTATTAGAAAACTTGCGTACTCTGTTGAAAGTTCCTTTTTTTGTAGAAAATTAGTCTTTTTATTTAAAGATTCGTCGTTTTATTTGAGAATTCATATTCGTAGGTTGAAAATTCAACTATTTTTGTAATAATTCAATTAGTTTGTTTAAAATTCAATTATTTCATCTATTCCGACACAAAATTCCCCCCTCTGGATAGAAAATTATTATTTGTTGTTAAAAATTAAACTGATTGAGAATTTTTCAAAATGCAACTGTTTTCAGTTAAATTTTAATCTTCTTCGTTTAAAAAATCGATCATTTGTTTGAATGTTCATACTCTTAGTATGAAAACTCAACAATTTAGTTGAAAATTCAACTATTTCGTTGAAAATTCAAATATTTTGTTGAAAATTGAACGTTTCTGTTAGAAAGTCATCTATTTTCCCCAGAAACTGAAATCCCTTTTTTTCTGCTTAAAAATTCATCTTTTATTGTAAAACAAAAGTACCTGAAAAAATTCATTCATTCATCCTGGTAAACGTGAAAAAATTCCTAATTTTTTTTTTGTTCGAAAAGCTCTACACCCTGATTCATTGTTTTATTGAATAAAAATTAACTTTTTCAACTGAACATTTAAATAATTCATATTTAGTTGAAAATCAAAAATACTGAAATCTGGTTGAAAAATGATATATTTTTTAACAGTTCATCTCTTTGGTAAATAATTAATCTTCTTCGTTACAAAATGGTTTATTTTGTTGAAAATTCGTCTTTTTGGTTTCAGGGTGGTGACCATTTCTGAATGGTAAAATCGTTTTCTACACTTTCTGCTCGACGGATAAGCACTACTGACTACCAGCTCTATGCATCCGGAGGGGTATCGTAGTTCAAATAAATCCAATAGGTGGCGCTCCGAACGCGTAGGCCCGTGTTTGCATTGTTATGTATAGCAAAAATACTAAAATTCATTTAAAACTTAATACTTAAAAAAAAAAACATAGTTTTTAATAACAATGAGCGCAGCTGTAATTATTAATAATGAAAAATTCATGAAAACATGTAATTTATTATTAGGAAAATTTAATATAAGTATGAGTAATTTGAAAACAGTTTGAATTGTATTCATATTTCTCTATTGTTTATTTTGCTAATCTGATTAATTAATTTTAGGAACAATTGCAATTGTTACCAATTTTAAACATTTTTTGATGTTATTTAAATAATAATAGTAAAAATAATATCTAAACCTTAATAATTAGCCTTATAATATACTTTTTTATTGATTCATCTAGAAATTTCCTCTCTCTCTCTCTCTCTCTCTCTCTCTCTCTGAAGAATACATATTAATATATAATTTATTTATAATAAATTATATAGAAATAAGTTAATGCAAACATTGCATCAAAATAATTTAGAATTGAAGAAAAATCATTCATTGAATATATTATTGAAGACACTTATAATTATTAGAAAGAATAGTTTATTAAAAAATGATTGACAAGATTAATGAGTGAAAAAAATATATTCATATCAATATATAAAAGCATTTCAATTTGAAGCCATACAATTTTTCTAAGTAAACAAATATAATAATATACAGAGTGCACAATCTTCCCTTTTTTCTTAGTTTCCCTTTTTTCTTGAAATTGCCGTTTTTCCCCCTATTCTCAAAAAACTTTCCCTTTTTCCCCTTTTCTCTTGAAATACACGATACTGGAAAATACAATATTTGAAAACTTTATAAACCTACCTAATTTAAAAATAGAATATTCCAAATTTATCATCTGCAATGTCAAATTTAACGATTTTAAATTCAAAATATTTCCTATAGGTTCGAAAATTATCACGAATTTGTTATATTAACTTTTACTAATGAATTATAATAAAAAATTATGAAATTTGAGAAATAATTTTATGCCCAGAAATTATTTTTTGTTGAATGTGTAAAAACCTGTTTTTTTTATTGAGTCCTATGCACACATTTGAAAAAAGTTTAATATTTTAAACCTGAAATTTATTTAGCTGGAACCAAAGAAACATTTGATCATTTTGCTTTTTTGGAAAAAAAAGTTTGGCACAAGTAAAAAATATTTGATAAATTTTCAGAAATGCTTCCAAATTTTAAAATATTTTAAATCTATTCAAAACCTCTGAAATTCCTGAAAATATTTTTAGCTGACTCGAATTTTTTTTGAAATTTTAAAAAATCATTCAAAATGTAATTCTTTTAAAGCTTCTAAATTTTTTGTTTGAAATCTTTTCCAAAATCTGCCTTTTTATAGAATCTTTTACAGTTTAAAATTCTTTTTCAATCTTTTCGAATCTTCTAAATAATACTTGAATTCACTCGATTTTTAATTTTTTGATCTTACAAAATTGAAATACTTTGCTTTAAAATCTTTTACTCTTTTTCGAAATTGCAGGAAGTCTTCTGAAATCTTTTGCAATTTTCTCTTAAAGTTCGTTTTTCAAAGAACAAAAGCATAAAAAATTTCCCAATATATCTTTTGAAAATTCTTTTTTAATCCTTTCAAAATTTTTAAACCCTCCAATATTTTTAAATTGTACAAATTTTTTGTGAAATATTTTCAAAATAAATGTTTTAAAACTTGGAAGCATTTCTGACAATTTATCAAATATTTCAACATATTCAACTTTTTTCAAATGTGTGCATAGGACTCAATAAAAAAAAAACATGTTTTTACACATTTTCAAAAAAATGGTTACTGAGCAAAAAATTAATTTTCAAATTTCGTGATTTTTTGTTATTATTTACTAGTGAAAGCTGTTAATATAACAACTTTCTCATAATTTTTGAACCAATAGGAAATATTTTGAATTTAAAATCGTTAAATTCTACACGGCAGTTAAAAATTCATTTTATTGGTTGAAAATGTGAAATTTGATCTTCTTGGTTGGAAATTAGATTTTTCTTATTTAAAATTAATGTTCTTAACTGGAAATATAATTTCCATTTTCAGTATAAAATTGATCTATTTTGATAGAAATTTAATCTTCTTGGTTGAAAATTATACTAATTCGATGAAAATTTATTTTAATTTTATTGAAAATTAATTGTTTTTACGGAAAATTTAACTGTTCTATTTTCAGTCGGAAAATGTATATGTTTTCAGTGAGAATTCAACTATTTGTTGAAAATCCGCATTCTTGGTAAAAAAAGTACTCTCATTACTTGAAAATTCATCTTTTTCGTTAAAAATTAACTTCTTTGATTGAGAATTCATTTGCTGAAAATTCGCTTGTTTTTTGTTTGGAAATTTATTTTACAAACTGAAAATTAGCATAATTTATTTTTGGTAGAAAATTCATCTTTTTAGTTTGAAATTTATGAATTTGGTTGGAAAATAAATCTTTTGTTTAGATGAATGATTAAAACTTTATAAACTATTTAAAATTGTTAAATAACTTAAAAACAATATATTTCATACTTAACATTTTTATTAAATTTAAACATATTTTTTTAGTCAAAAATTTGAAACAATAAAATTTGAAAATTTTTCATTAGGAAAAATAACAATTGCTAACTATTTAGAAATGTTGTACTGTTCATTTAAAATTAGTAATTGTAAATCAAATATTTCAAATTAAACAAAAAAATGAATTTTTAGCATTAAAATTTTAATTGTTCTTTTTCAAAAAATTTAATTTGCAAGTAAAATTGTTGAATTTTGATCTATAATAGATATTGAACATCTATTATTATCCCTAGAAAAAATTCAAGTTAGATGAATTTCGAACAAAAAACTTAGATGATTTTTAAGAAAATTGTGAAAGGCTTCGAAACAATAAAAAACATTTTCTTAAGATTCCTAGAAAAATTAAAAATTTTTATTTTGAAAAATTAATTTTAGGAGAATATTTAAAAAGATTTAGAAAGATTTCTCAAATTGTCAAAAATGAATTTGGTAGATTTTAATGAAATATTTTGAATTGTGCATGATTTAAACAAAATTTTAGGAAGAATTCGAATCATTTTGAAAGATTTTTAGAAGATCTGAAAACATCTTAAAATTAATTCATAATTTGAAAAAATGTAAAACAACCTATAGGTGTTTCAAGATTTTGGAATAAAATTTTGAAGCTTTTCAAAGATTTAAAAAAAATTCAAAATAAAAATATTTTAACTTTTTATTTGAGAAGTGTTCAGTTCATAACAAAAATTCAATCATTCATTTTTTATTATTTCTAGATTAAAATTGCTCAAAATGATTTGTAGCTCTCTTTTTATTATTTCAAATGAACATATTTTCAGCTTTAGACTTTAGAGTCATAATTTTTTACACAAATAATTATATGTCTGATTTAATTGCGCATGAATAATAATTTGTTGTAGTTAAAAGCATTAGGATTTACGTATAAAATCAGTGAATTTTACGATTTTCAAAAATTATTTTAACTCAAAAGTTAAAAAAAAATCTTGAAAATTGTATTTTTAATTAATTTATTTTTAATTTTATTTTTTTTTAACACTTTCGCCTTGCATTATGTGAATTCTAGGACAACTGCATAGCTGGCGCCGCCACACGGTGACCGTCAACACTCATGACAATATTTCCGACAGGCCTCCACAGAGAAGTGGCATGGGGCTACTGTCGACTGCCGATACGAGCTTTACCACTGCTAATAACTGTTCTTCTTACCGATAGTGAAAAAATTTATCGAGAATTTACAAAAATTAAAAAATTCAGGTTGACATTATTTTCCTTCAAGTTATTTATTATTTAAGGTGAACTAATTTCGAATCAAATTTAAGGTTTGATAAAATTAAGTTGATTGCTAATAACCTTCAGTCGATAATAAAGGACTCACCAGAAACTGAAAATTTGATGCTGGAATTCATTTAACTATATGTTTTTTGAATTAACAAAATTTGAATAAGGAATATTATTTCCCAAAAGAGATCATTTGCTTTATCAGAAAAACTAAAAAAAAACTCGCTAACTTTTCATAACCTTTCATTTCTAAAGCCGTTTTCAATTTAAAAATTTGATTTTTCAATCACAATTTCTAAGCACTTATTTTTTCATTTAAACGATTTTAAATGGAGTTTTTAATGTTTAAACAATAGATTATTGATTAATAATTTAAAATTCTTCAATTTGCATTAAGCCGGCAGAAAGGTAATTTAGTTTATTAACTTTTTTCTGTATTCAGAAAGGTACATTTTTATTTTGAAAATTTTTCATGAATCGAAAAAAAGGTATTTTTGGTAATTTATATTTTTTTTCTAATTCGGAAGTGCAAATTTTGTTTTTGACATTTTTGTTGTGTTGGAAGGTAGAAATTTTGGTTTATACCTTTTTTCTGAATTGAAGGAGGGAAGTTTGTAGTTTTTAATATTTGTGTTGAGTGGGAAGGGGGTAAATTTTGGCTTTAAATTTTTTAATAAATTTTAAGGTGGTATTTTTTTAATTAAAAAAAAAAAAGATAACTTCAACAAAATAGTTACACTTTCGATGAAATAGTTTAATTTTTGTATAAATATCTAAACTAGATTAGATACGTTTTTAACTGGAAATAGAATAGTTAAATTTTCAGTTGAAAAAGTTACTTTATAATCCGCGAAAATTCTCACCTATAGTTTAATTGAACAAAAAATACGAATCTTCAACAAAATATTTAAATCGTTGACTGAAAAAATTAATTTTGAACCAAATACATGAAATTTCTACGAAATAGTTAAACTTCCATCTTATAAAGGATGCATTGTCAACAAAAAATTGAATATTTATATTTTTAGATAAAAAAATTAATTTTCAACCTAAGAAAAAACAAATTTTCAACAAAATACTTAAATTTCCAACCAAAGAGGTGAATCTCTAATATAAAATGAATTAAAAAAAAAATAGTTCAATTTGCTACTAAGTAGTTGAATTTTCACCTAAAATAGAATAATTTTCAAGCAAATTTGTATTTTTCAACCAAAATATGAATCTTCTACCAAGAAGATTAATTTCTTACCAAAAAACACGAAAATTCAAAGAAATACATGAATTTTAAACAAAAAAGTTGAATTTTCAACCCAAAAATATGAATGTTCAACTAAAAAGTATCTTTACTTGAAATGGATAACAGTTGCTTAAACGCAAAAAAGTTAAATTTCCAACAAAAATGCCGAAAATAGTTCATTATCAACTAAATATTTGAATTTAAAAGAGTTCATTTTCAACCAAGCAATTCCATTTCCAATCAAAGTTATGAATCTTCAACCGAAAATTATTCTCATTCAAAATTAAAACCAGTAGAAATGAACCATAAAACACTAATTTAAAAAAAAAAACGAAAATATGAATCTGAAAAGAAAGTTCATTCTCAAACAAATAGTTGAATTTTCGATAAACTATTTAATTCGTTAGAAAATAGTTTAATTAGTAATTACAATTGTGAATTTTCAATTGAAAAATATCTCAATTCAAAATAAAAAACAGTTAAAATCAAACGAGAAACACTAATTTCAACAAAAAACCAGAAAATATAAATTCTTGAAGAAAGTTTATTTTCAACCAAATAATTTAATTTTTACAAACTAGTTAATTTTCTACAAAACAGTTCAATTTACAATTAAAGTTATGAATTTTCAACCAAAAAATATTTGAACTTGATATGAAAAACAATTAATGTGTACCAAAAAAGAAGAATTTTGAAGAAAAAGGTAATTCCTTAACAAAAACATATTAATTTTCAACCAAACCAAAATTTGTAACTAAAAAGGATGAATTTTAAAACAAATACAGAAATATTTAACCAAATAGTTAAACTTTCTACTATAACGGATCAAATCTTCAATTTAAAAAAAAAACAATTTTCAACTATAAATTGAATAGTAAAAATTCCATTTAAAAAAAATAATTGTAGCAAAAAAAAACAAATTTGCAACAAAATAAGTAAATTTACAACCAAAGAAATGAATTTGTAACTAACATGATAGATCTTTAAAAAAAATTAACGAAGGAAATGAATTTTCAACAAATTAGCTAATTTGCAATGAAAAAGTTTAATTTGCAATTAAAATTATGAATTCCCAACCAAAAATTATTTTTACTTAATCAATTTTCAATCCAAAAAATACATTTTTAACTAGAAATAAAATAATTGAATTTTCATTTAAAACAACTAATTGCCAAAAAAAATTCATCAACAAAATAGGTAAATTAACAACAACAACACCATTTTAACAAAGAAGTTAAATTTTCTACAAACTAGTTAATTTGCAGCCCAATAGTTTAATTTGAAACGAAAAAATTTAATTTGCGATTCAAATTATGTATCTTCAACTAAAAAATATTTTTAATTGAAATCAAAAATAATAAGAGTCAACCAAAAAAGACTAATTTTCAACAAAGAAACAGAAAATATGAATTTAAAAAGAAACTTAAATTTGAAGCAAGATGTTTAATTTTTAACAACTTAGTTAATTTACTAAAAAAAATGTTCAATTTTCAACTCAAATTATAAATCTTCAACCAAAAAATATTTGAAATTGCTATAGAAAACAATCGATGTCAAGAAAAAATTTTTTTTTTTGGAATCCTTAACCAAAACAGATTAATTATCAACCAAATTGTTGCGTTTCCAAGCAAAAAGAATGAAGTTTTAGAAAAATACGTGAATATAGTTGAATTGTCTACTGCGAAATATCAATTTTTGATTTAAAATATTGATTTTTAAACAAAAATAGAATAGTTTTATTTCCAGTTAAAAAAATTCTCAACTAAAAGAACAAATTTTCAATCCAATAGTAAAATTGTCAAACAAAGAAATGAAATTTTGACTAAAATAATAAATCTTCAGAAATAAAAAAATGAATCTTCAACCAATAAGTTCAATATTTAACCAAATAATTGAATTTTTGGGTAATAAAGGTAAATTTGTAACCAAGAAGTTGAACTTGCTACAAAGGAAGATGAATTTCCAAACCAAAATTAAACGAATTTCTAACAAAATAATTCAATTTTCAATCAGAGGCATGAATCTTCATCCAAAAAATTAATTTTTAATAAAGAGGATAATTATAGCTTCTTTTTAATTTAATTTTTCTTACTTTCCACGCTCATTCTTGAGAAATAAAAAAAAAAAATCCAAAGTTAACCAAATTGCTTAAGGTGCTTCAAACGAGTCGGTTTTTAGAATAATACAAAATACGGCTACAGGGATGAATTCTTTGATCTAATATATTTCCCACATAAACTGAAGGCTTTTACATGTTAACTAGAGCCCTTTTTTGGAAAGAATCTTTTTTTTTCTTTTTTTAATTGAAACACACATTGAAAAGATGAGCGCCCATTTTCGGTTCACCATGGATACATTCTCAGTCGCGCGTTGTCCGTTTCCAGGCGCAGAAAATTCAGCATATTTTCAATCAACAAATAAAAAACACAGACAAGAAAATTTTTTGAAAAAAGGGCTCTGGTCATGCATCTGTATAAACCTTTAGATTATGTAGTGAAAATATGACATCAACCATTTCATTCTTGTAGCCGTATTTTGTATTATTCTAAAAACAGACTCGTTAGAAGCACCTTAAGGTTGCGAATGCTGAGAGCTTTACCTTATTTTCTTGTATAGACGACCTAAGAGAATGAAGATGATCTCTGAAGGAGCATTGGACTTAAGAAGCGTTTTCCACAATATTGGTACCGGCATTCGATCTATTCCCAAGAGCACAGTCTTGGACCAATGGAGAGACCACCTTTCCACCCTCTTTTCCTTAGCGATCCGGATAGGCGATGCAAATTCAATTCAAACTCCGCGAAAGGTATAGAGGACACTCTTATTTCTCTGAGTGTGGGATGTCGTCCTCGTCCTCGTCCTCATCCTCGTCGTCGTCGCGCGGGAGTATACCCCTGGGAGTGTCGCTTTATATCGAGTTAGAGTCGTTTGAATACCGACACGGGGCGGGTGGCTCGACGGACGGGTTTCTGGGTGAGGATCGTGAGGATATCGGGGATGATACCGCTGCCAACTCCATCCCACCTTATATGATTATCCGGCTATCTCCGACTCCGTCGATGCAAGCTTTGGCTCCGCCATCTTAGCCAGTCGTCACATTCAACGACCAGAATACTTAAACTACTCTTTTCCTTTTTTTTTTGACTTTTCCTCTCAGGTAACGTCGAATGCCTCGCATAAAGTATTCTCGCGATCGACGATCCTGTCAAATCGAGTTAAGCGCACATTTTAAAGTTCATCAGTCTTCTTCTTTATTTATCATGTTTCCTCTTAGAGTTCATGTAACCTCCTTTCCTCCTCCATCTATTTTTCTCTTAATCCTTCCTCCCATGAAACTTTCCTAACACTCCCTTGCCATCCTTCTACCTCCTTTCCTCCCGTGAAACTATCCCATACATGCTTCCGTATCTCATCTACCCATTCACGTAAACCTTATTTTCTGGTCTCATCCTTCTTTCAGTAAGTCGATTTTCGTACTTTATTTGTCTCCATCCTGCTTTTCTTGTCCATCTCCTCTTATACTCTTTGAAGACATTTTGGCAATTCCTTTTCATCATCTTGTACCATTAATTGTATATTGATTCTCCTATCCTCTCCTATATATCTACTACCTAGTTTGTCTATCTCCTTTTTTCCAATTCCTTATAGTCTACATTTCCTCATTCTATATTTTGATCTCTAAAGAACTGTCTTCTTTCTTTTTCCCATAACGTTAACTCTCCTGACCTCTTTCCTCCTCCTTCTCCCTTTGGATAAAACTTTATTACTAAGTACCCTGCCTTTCTCTTCCTGAATTTCTCTTTGAATTTTCACGCCCTCTTGTCCTTGCTCCTCATTCATCCTTTTGCTCCTCTTCTTTTTCTATATAACATGCGGTTGTTTAGTTTACCCCTCAATATCAATCTGATATATTTCTCTTTCATCCTGTCTATCTTCTATCAGCACAAAATAATACCACCCATACCGGTATTCAAAAAACTTTATTCCCTATTCCAATCTTCTTTAGATCTTCTTCTTCCTAGTTTCCATACCTGCTTCATCACCCTTGACGCTTTTTTTTAATCCTTTCCTTAATATATCATGTTCGTTATTCCCTTCCATTATAAAACAGAGATATTTGAATTTCTTTACTTCCTCTATCTTTTCAACTTTTCATATCGCTGTCTATTCTTTCTTTATCCCACCCCTCCCCCTGTCACACCTTATTCCCATCATTTCAATAATATGGGAATAACCTGAAACTGATTCTAGCCTATCCTTTCCTCTCCACCTCCTCTTTCAAACCCAAAATTAATATATTAGACAAGAACGGGCTTGAGCACAATTTTTCCTTACACTTCGACCAAATCAAAAACTCTTCGATTCATTATCCCACCCACACCTTAGTTTTTCTTTCTTCAAATTTCTCTCTTACTCTTCTCTTGTCCCCTTTATCTGCAAAGCTTCATCTCAAACGCCGCTTTAAAATCCACAAACTTCGCTCTTATTTCCCCTTTCTCTCTGATGATCATTTTTCTCATAATATAATGCAGCCCAATATTTTCAATCACTCTCATACATTTCTTAAGACCTGTGCTTCTTCTGTTCCTACACTTTAATCTCCCACCATTATTAGCATCACCTCTTCTTTCTTATCTTAAATTAGCTCCCTTAACTCCTCTGTTTCTTTTCTACAAACCCAATTTGCACCTTCCCATACTATCTTTTACCTCCCCTTTCCTCTTCTTATTTCTACTTCTATTGATCTCTCTTTTTGTTTTCTCAACTCTATCCTGTATTTTTCCTTCCCTATCATGTCTTTCTTTGTTTCCATGAACATTTCCCTCATTACCCTTTTGATTTGTTTTTGCCTTTTTCATCTCCAATTCCCTTGGTAGTCTTACCTTTACCCTCTTCTACCCTCTTTCATGTAACCACGTCTCTTTATCATCATCATGACTTGCAATCACTTTAATTTTTCATCTAGTTCCTACCCTTCCCAAGACAACTACATTCCAGTAGCAAATCCTCCATTCATCTACAGATTATTTTTTTTTTAATTTCTCATTTCTCATTTCTTTTTCTTCTCCACTATCTCTAAATTTTCTCTCTTCAGTTCCTTCCTCACCTATTTCCCTGTTCTCCTACAATTTGCTAGCTTTACCTTCCCTTTGCCCCAATCCCGCACTTACTTACTATGTCTATTTTCCTATCCTTAACCAACCTTCTTTCCCCCTTCTTTTTCTCTTCTTCTGTCATTTTTATTTATTCATGATTATTCCTTTCTTCACATTTCGAATTTGTTAGAGCTTCCATGTAACATGCTTACCCTTGTCATCACTTTACTCCTATATTCCCCAATCTTTAATTTTACTAGTGCCATTTCCTCTCCTCTCCTCCTTCCTTTTCTACATTACTCACTTCACCCACCTCCACTTTTGCATCTATACTTTACAGCACTTCTTCTCTTCCTTCTTTAAGTTCCTTCCCTTCTAATCCTAGACCCTTCATCACAATAGTCCTTCTTATTTCTCTTTCTCTCTCTCTCCGTCTCTCTCTCTCTCTGTCTTTCTCTTTCTCCTTCTCCTTCTCTTTCTCTTTCTCATCTCTTTATTTTTCTTAACCTTTGCTTATCCTTATTCCCCATCCCTCCTTCAAACTCGCTTCAAGCTTTTTATCTTCTATAACCTTCTTTCCAACTTCTCTTCTCTTTTATTAGGTTCTTCGTGCCTTTCTGGTCTTTCTTTGACAGTATGTTTTTTTTCATTATATCTAAGGCCAAGAAAAAATTATGTGTTTTGAGTCCAAATGTAAACAAAAATAATATGAAAATCAGAGCTTAGCGCAAATACGTATTTTATCACATAAAAGACCCCGATGACCTACTCATTTGGGATAAATCGAAAAAATGGTGAAATTAGTTAAAATTTTTCTTACATTTTTCAAACATGTATAATTTTTGCAATCATCTCAAAAGCATATGGAATGAACTTACTTATTTTCGTTCACCCACTCTTCAGTTGAAATTTATTAATTTCTTACATTTTTTTTCTTCCTAATACATCTTGTTATACACGGAGCTAAAATTATGTATAAATCAATTATGTTGAAATTATTATAATCAGGGTAGGCAGTTCAATTCTTCATCATAGGGCATAACTTCTTCCAACAATGTGATGAATTTTTCAAGCGGGCACATTGTAGAGCAGCCTGGAATTCTTTTAAGTTCCATTACAGAAGGAATACCCTTGTAATACAAGACCTTTGTAAAAAAAATAAATAAAAAACAGTTAATATCAACAGAGCTGAATTTAACGATATCACCACCCCACTTACCGAACGAGCTAGATTACCTTCAATGCTAAGTTACCGACAGTGGGTATTTCCGACGGTCGGTAACTTAGCACTGAACAGAACCTTTCTCTGTCGGTAACTTGGGTTTTGCTCTCATAGCTATAATACTTCTACTGAATTCTGTAAAAAAATTATTATAATAATGTCCAATTAATCTATATGGAAGGTTCAAATCTAGGAAACAAGTTGCATTTTGTGAATTAGGCCATGTTACTTACTTGTACAAAATATTGGCCACTATTTCGATAAAGTTCCAAAATCACTGAACTGGTGTAATTAGGTGGATGTGGTTTCGTGATACCGAGGGCGAGAAGCTGTGCTCCTAGGTTAAGATCATGACCACTGTATAGTGTAATTTTTCGACCTTTATCTAGTGACCCATTTTTTGCAGCAACCATCTCTTCTGTTATCTTTTGCAACAATATTCCTGGAAAAATGTTTTTCGCACGTGTTTGAAATTGGTTAGTAATAATAATTTAATATTTCATTATTAACGGAGAAAAGTCGATATGAGTAGAGAATATCTAAATATTACAAGGAATCTGTATTATCATCAGAGAATAACAGACAATATTTAACGTCTTTTCAGACTAGATGGAGCCATGAACGAAAAATTATCTTAATTAAATCTAATTGAAGCATAATAATGCGTATATTTTCTGAAATAAATTTTCTTCTTTCGATCGCTCTAGTAGCTTAATGGGAGAAGCACCTGACCAGAAATTAGAACTTCTGTGATTTGAATCCCAGCAGAGCGAAAGAAGATCTTTTTTCAGAAAAAAATTCTTCAAAATAATTCTTGATTCATAGCTCCATCTAGGCTGAAAAGACGTTAACATTTTCTGTTATTCTCTTATGATAATACAGATTCCTTTAATACAAATAAATTATTAGATAAACATTCCATGTGTGTTTTAGTGTTGTATGGTTGGTCTTTCTAACTGCCTGAAACTTTGTAGGCGTTTAAAAGAATGGTTATGCATATTATGAATGAATGATGCATGGCTTTAGCTTTTTCTGACTCGAAAAATATGATTATTCACCCTTAGTTCATGATGAAAAATTCTCTTCGATCAAAATCTCGCTTTAAAAATGTTGTAACCATCAAAATATATCAATTAGAATTCGTGTGTTTCTTACTAAAGTGTTTAATATGCTCTAAAAACTGCATAAATTCAAGCTAAGAGGTTCAATAATTCGATAATGTTGGATAATCAGTTAGATGATTTCCTCTTCGTGATCATATTTGATTTTCTGGTTTATCTCTGCTGTTTCTGAGTTCCAGAATTTGTCTGATCATTGAGGATTGATGATTGAGGACATTATGACATGATACCCAAATTTTTAATATCTACTTTCCACTATCTATTTTTCTCCGGGTTGAATTCAATATCAATAAACATTCAGAACTTACCACCGTTTATTCTTTTGAGCAACGTATTGTAATTCCTCAGCTCGACTTGGAAAGCACCTACTTGCGCTAACTCACCACTAGCTAGATACTCTTTTCCCCAATCCGGAATTGTTAAGTTCATTAAGAATTCATTTTCAAGTGTGTTGTGCAATATAAGTATATCTCTGACACTAGTTATATTCTTCCCTGTCAGTTTTGTGAGCCTATCCATCAAACCTGAGAATTCTGCCACTTTGGCTACAACTTCAGGCATTTTTTGTACTCTTTCATATTCCTCAATGTATCTACAAATACCAATAAATAAATTATAGCAGTTCGTCAAGAAGAATCATGATTATTTTTTTGGTCAAAATTAGGCCTAATACCCAAAAAGAGACTATTAGGTATTCTCTACTGCATTCTGTCCGGAAAGTATCCGACCTTGTGGTGTACTAGGAGCAAGAGGTAATTCTGGTCAATAATGATATCATCTTCAAAGTACTGTTTTTTAGAAATCACTACCTTCTTCTAGCGATCCTTTCACTTTCGGAAGTGAATTGTTTTCTTTTAGGATGATCCTTCATTTTGGTAAACAGCTAGAAATAGCTGAATGGATAGCTGCGTTATCATTCTCATCACCAAATCTTGTATCAAAATTTTCGAAACAATATATTTTGGAATTCCGGGGTCTTCCTCTATCTTTTTCACTGTCAGACGAGGATTAATATTGATTAAAACACGCACTCGTTCCAAATTTTAAGTTGTTTGCTGTCAGCCTGCCAGAGCTAGGGTCACTTTCCCAAAGTACGACCACTTTCAAATCGTCTGAACCATTCTCAATTTGAGTATCATTCATAGACTCATCACGATACAATTTCCGAATCATGACGATAGCTTCTGAATATGAATGGCCAAGTTTTTGGTAACATTTAATACACAATCTTTGTTCGGTGCGTTCCGTCATCCTGGAATGAGTCGCGTACATAGTTAAACGCTTGCGCAACTACGTGCACTTTAGTAGGCAGCCCAATAAAGGTCTCCTTGAATCGTAAATACTTGTTTTTGACACTAGTACAACTACAAAGTTAGAGCACAAAGTCGGATACTTTCCGGACAAACCTCGTATGATAACTGTCCAAAATGAATCTAAGTAATTTTTTTAGTATCCACTGATATTAGATGTTGAACTGAAACTTACGTTGAGAATGGCTGAAAATGAGTTCTAGCAAGTGAGAGAACCTCAATTCTATGAAATTAAAAAAATTTTCCTGCACATAAAGTCATGAAGAACAAATGAAAAACGAAATATTTTTGAAAACTCATGTAGGATATAGGAGAAGTTAAACAACGCTTCCAGACTAATAATTATTTTAATAAAGTTGACGTTTCGTCACCAGTTTTGGTGACCTCCTCAGAAAAACCATAGTTAGATCTATTAGGGAAGAATTACATAGAAGATAACATAAGATAAGACATTATAGACATTAAAAGAAACAACTTTTTTCTGTTCGTTATTATTAGTTAGATTTAACTCTTGAGATGGTTTTTTGTTGTCAATTTGAAAAATTCTTATTTTAATGTGTTTTTCAATAAAAATTTTTGGATAAGTATTGTATTCTAACATTTTTTTGACTTAATTTAGATTTTCAAGGTGAAAAGTTTCATCAGATAGAAGCACAGCTGAATCAACCAAATTTTTTACAATACAAATCTTTTGGTATATGGGATTATTTGACAAAAAATTTAAAAGTCTACCAGAATATGTACTTTTTCTAAACCACTTTTTGATGATATCATGCGTATTTTTTCTAATAATTTTTAAATTTAAAAAACTGATACAATTGTCAATATTTTATTATAAATTCTTTTACTGGTGTAGCTTCCTATAAACTATCTTTTGTTATTTTCAAAATAATTTTTAAAAATCTCATAATCCTATAGATGAAAACTCGTAATTTCATGGAGAAAGATTTTTTGTTAGTCATAGTAAGTCATAGGGTTACCTCTATATTTTGAAATAAAAACTAACAGAATTAAAAGAGTAGATTTCTCAAGTTAATTGTTATTGAAGATATTAAATCTTTGGTTGTTATGACTGACTTTATAAATACATGGCGTAAAATGAAATGTATTTTAGTAATTTTTCTATATTTCTAATCCAGTCGCAGATGTTTTTCTTTGTCATATGATATGCGCGTTATATTTTGGCCGATCTATACTATATTATACTCGATTAGATTAGATGAATGACAAAATATTTTTATATTGTGAACTGATTAATTAATTATTAACTAATTCAATTAAAACCTACATTTTCTGGAATGTGTTTAGAAGATTATTGATAATTCAAATTGTCAGAAATTAGAGTTCAAATTTGAAAAAAAAAACATAAAGTAAAAATTATTTGAATATTTCAATGAAAAGTATAGATTAATAAACTTATTATTCTCTTTAAGGTTATTTAACTGAATATTGGCTATAATTTGTATAATAAAAATTTATTTACATTCAAAATACCCCTATTTCAATTACGTCATTTCTCTCAATGTTTGCGATGTTGCGAAATGATTATCTGCATTTAATTTTCAAAATTATATGTAAATATGTTTAAATTTTTTCTCAAATTACTAAAAAAGGTCACAAATAAATAAAATTTTCAGAAATAAAAGTGAAAATTAAAAAAAATGTAAAGTAAAAATTGTTTGAATGCCTGAATGAAAATTTATTATAGTGGTGAAATCATTGAATAATATGTAAATATATTTTAATTTCTCCTGTCATTAGTTTTGAAGGTCATTATTAATTTTTCAATGAAAATAATTCTTTGATGCTTTTCATATTGTGAACTGATTGATTAATTTATCATCAATTGATTCTATTATAACTTACATTTTCTGGAATTAGTTTGAAAGGTTATTAATAAATTGAATTTTCAGAACTGAAAGTTAAGAACAAAAAAATTTGGTGTAGTAAAAATTATTTGAATGTTTTAATAAAAATCATAGTTGAATGCTTCTTATTCTGTAAACTGATTAATTAATTATTAACTGATCATTTTTTTCACGATATTAAATTGAATAAAGATTGAAAAATTTTGTTTTCTTAATTAAGTAATGTAAATTGATGATTTACTATAGATTGAATTTAAATGGTTTTAAATTCAGAAACATAAACTGAAACGAGTGTCTGCATTAAATTTTCAAAATTATACGTGAATATGTTTTTATTTTTTCTGAAATTAGTATGAAAGGTTACTGACATATTAAATTTCAAGGAATGATAGTGATTTTTTTTATGTAGAATAAGAATTATCCCAATGTTTAAATGAAAATTATAGTTGAATGTTTTATATGTTATAAACATATTAATTAATTATTAGCTGATTATTTTTTTAACAATTTTGATCTACATGATGACTGAACTTTAATTGCTTTTTATTAGGTAACATAAAATGATTATTTCATTCAAGGTTATATAATTGACTATATCGACTATAATCTGTATAATAAAAGTTTGTTAATGTTCAAAATACCTATATTACAATTATATACTTTTTTAATTTTGCGATGTTGTGAAATGAGTATCTGAATTTTAATGCCGAAATTATGTGCACATGTCTTTTAATTTTCTCTGGCTATTGTTTTTCTGAATTATTTAAACGTTATAATATGATAATTATTTAATGATTTAGCGATGTTTCTTGATTCACAGACATCCAAAAATGGAGGTGAAATTGAGATTTGAATTCAATTTTCAAAATGACATGTGCATATGTTTTAGTTATTTAGCAATGTATTCTAACGCGCTCTTTGTTACATAGATTTACTGAATACACTCTTTGAGAATATAATTTCAGCAAGAATTTGATTGGTCAAGAAATTTACTAAAGTTTCTTCTTTTGTCATTATTAATTTAGATCGAGTACCGAAAATGGATGTTGTCATGAATAATGTTAATTTTCAATTAATTTGATCACTCTTCACATTTCACCTACGAAACCTATACGTTGCAAAGCTACTACGATGCATGATCGTGGTTTTGCCTTTGGCTATGGGAAAACAGTTGAGTGTTAGAGAAAATTAAATATAATAAAACATACTTAGGGCAAGTTGTTGGCCACAATAACCAGTCTCTACTCTTTTTTACGTATGTAAAAGGTATTGGTTGCCAGTTGAGATTCGGATTCCATTTTTGTAGAGAATGTGGAGGATATAATCCAGCGAGAACCAATTGTAGACTCATTATTGTTCTATCAGAATCCGTGCTGCGGGCTTTGATATTTTCAGGCAAGTATATAGAACCCAGAAAATGATCATATCGCTTGCGGAGAATTTTTCCCAGAAAGTATGATCTGTTTTTACCTTCCTGTTCAAATACACGAAAATGAAGTTTTATTTACAAATTGGTTACTATGTAAAATTGCTACTATGTAAAAAAATTCAAAGATATTACAATTTGGAGGATAGCACAGCAGGAATTGAATCTGTTGAAGTGAAAGTATTGCATTTTCAATAAAGCTTTTGCAATGTTCGAAAAAATTTCTTTAAAAAAAATTATTTCATGTTTTTTTTGTTTGGAACAGAATAAAAAAGAAAAATGAGAAGGCAACCAACAACATCCTCTTCCTTCACTTTTTTTTATTTTTTTCGTCTTTCTCATGTATAAGATTATAAAATGATGAGAAGGCAATCAACCAAATCCAAATATCATGAATGTTTTTTTTTGTGATTTCACAATAATAAAAATAAAAGAGACAATCTACAAATATTTACCGAATATTCTGAAAAGTTTTGTATTGTGATTTGATAATAATGAAAATTAAAAAGACGAAAGGAATAAAAAAAGAGAAGGAACAGGATTTGTTTGGTTGCCCTCTGATTTTTTCCCTCTTCTTTTATTTATGCTAAAAAAAAAAATTATTTTTTTCTTAAGAATTTTTTTTTTATTGCAATAGAAGCATTTTATGTTTGTTGTCCAAATTTGCTCGTTGAGTTCTTGTTTTTATTTTCAGAAATGATATACATTAACTTGAGTATTGAACCTTAAATAGGATTTTGAATTTGATTTTAATCTAATTTAAAATTCTCATATTTGAAAACAAATTAATTTTTAAACAAATAGTTGATTTTTCACGAAAGGAAGATAAATTTTCAACTTAATAGTTTGACTTCCAACTGAAAAATATCAAGTTTTAAACGAATCGTTGAATTTTTAAATCAAAGAAATGAATTTTCCACGAAAGAAATAAACTTGAAACCAAAAAGATGATTTTTCAGTCAAAAATACAAATTTTCTACCAAAAAAAACAAAATTATTTTTATCAAATTGCATGAATTTCTAAGTAAAAAAATTCATTCACGGAAAATATACAACAAAATAGCTCGATTCTTAACTAAAAAAATGAATTTCTAACTAAAATAATGAATCTTTGACAAAGAAAATTATTTCTTAACCAAATAGTCGAACTTTTAATTGAAAAGATGAATTCTCAACCAAGAAGATTAATTTTCGATTAAAAAAACGAATTTGCAACAAAATATATGAATTTTCAATTAAAAAATATAAACTTTCAACCAAAAATTTAATAGTTGAATTTTCCAAATAAATTAATTTTCAACCTAAAAGATAAATTTTCAACCAAATGGTTAAACTTTTTACTGAAAATGATGAATTTTCAACCAAATGCTGAAATTTTTTAACGAAATAAATGAATTTTTCGCC
>CAKNXH010001046.1:57393-92599 GCA_932178445.1 Andricus quercusramuli
CTAAAAAAAAAAAGAATTTTCAATAAAATACATGAATTTTTAACTGAAAAATATATATTTTCGATCAAAAAGCAAATCATTGAATTGTCAGTAAAAAAATTAATTTTCGGCAAAAAAAATTGAATAAACTAGTTAAATATTTAACCAAGGAAATGATTTTTTAACTGAGAAGATAAATCTTTAACCATGAAAATACACTTTTGAACAAAAAAGACGAATTTTCGACCAAGAAAGATAAATTGTGAACCAAAAAAAGAATAGTTGAAATTGCAATCAATTAGATAAATTTGAAGAAAAAAAAATTAATGTTCAACCAAGAAAATTAATTTTCGACTGAAGAGACGAATTCTCGAAACAATTCATTGACATAGGTTAGTTAAGTTTTCAATTAAAAAAATTGATTTTCAGCCAAAAAACAAAAAATTGTCAACCAAGTAATTGAATTTTCTACAAAAAGAAGTTTTAACACAAAATATGAATTTTTAACCAAGAAAATAACGTTTCTACTAGAAGAGACAAATTTTCTACAAAATAGTTGAATTTTTAAGAGAGAAAGATTTCTCAATTCTTAGGAAAAAATTTGTATCAAAAATGTTGAATCTACAAGCGAATAATGCGAATTTTCTATAGAAATGTTGAAATATTATGATTCAAATATAAACACTAATGGATCCATAGATAATAAAATTTGCAAATTAATGATGAAAATTATGATTATCTTAAACATCTACAAATGTAGATAATTTCCGGTAAATCTCGCTAATTTTGAAACTTTACAAAGACTTCTTGCTTTGTTTTCGATTGACGTTTTGTCAACAATTATGGATAATAATTATAATAAGAAGCCATATTCTAAAAAAAAAAAAAAAAGCACCAAGTAAAGCACAATACTAATGCTTTTTTTGGGAATTAGATTTTAGAAGTAATTGCGTAGCCTGGATACTTTGACAAGCTCTTTCTTTAATGCACTTAATCTAAGCTAAACTACAAAATACGTTTTTTTTTAAATTATTTGAATAAGTATCCTTCTTCGAAAGTGCCTTGTATGTCGAGAATTAGCCATATGAAGCAAAGTATAAATCTAATCGTATTTCTTCTCAAAAAAAAAAAGAAAAAAAAGCACCAAGTAATACATGACACAAATGTTCTGCTTTTTTTGTAAGTTGATGATTATTGTAATCTTTGTCTTTCTTATTGTTGAACACTCAATTACGTTTCCTTCTTTTTTTGAATAAGAAGCCTCAATGTGAGAAATATAAAATGAATCAATGTTGTCAAAATGATCATTTTTTAATCTAATCGTATTCATTCTAAAAAAAAACACGAAGTAATGCTTATGTGACACTTACATTCGTCATTCCACCTGATCTCATAGGAAATAATGGATTATTACTATTGGGATTGTTGGGATAGTCCTCCCCAATTTCTCTATCAGGTGCGCGATCTCCATGTCTGAATACCTTTTGATTAAAAACATGATTTACAATTAGTCGCACAAAATTTTGTTGAAAACTCACAAACAATACCCATATAACATATTTTCACTTACCACATTGACTAACTGAAGTTCCGGCTCACTAGCACACTGTAGAAATAGATAAACAAACAGTAAAAAGTTTTGAAATAAACAAATAACGAGCATAGATACTGGTCCAAAATAGCGTTGTGACGTCCGCATTTTAACCGTAAATCACTTTCCTAATCAAGCGAATAAGAATCTGCGACTGGAAAGTACATAAATGAACTTGTTTTTGAAATCGTAACTTCTTACATAAGGTTCCGTCGCGAGTGAGAGTAAAAGCAGTACTGAGAGATGTTGTGAGTGTTATCTAACGTTATCTATCCGTTAACCGGATCGACCCTCGGTCACGTTACAAACATGCTGATTGTCATAATTGTCAATAATTATTATTAGAAAGATGTTTGTTTTGTTTATTAAAAAACAAGAATTCGCTCAACGACGTTGAGCTTCATAAGGAATACATTGTTTAGAAAAATACATTGTTACACTCCTCATCACCATGACTTACACAAAGCGAAAGTTTGTTTTCAAATAAACATTTTAACAATGACTATAAGAAATCAAAAACCGTCATCCCACCCAAAAACTATGTTAATGATTATTGTTTTGAGCTGCAACCAGTTGGAACAAAAATTATACAACGGAAAATGAGCATACAGATATGTTCATTCTATTGTTCCACACTTGAAGTATTCTTATTTTGTGAAAAAAAATTATTATTCGGAGAACATAATAAATGAGATGCAACCACTCAGAGAGAAAATTTTCCTGAAAGAGAAGCATCATCCTCTTGTCTGTTTTGTTTTGAACACCATGAATATCTTTTTTACGCAAACAGAATTATGTGCCTGGAAGATTGTTTAATTTTGTCACAAAAAGATAATGTTTCCTGCAAGAAGATTTTTTCGGGACAACCAAATCCTGAAATAAAAAAATGTATTTCATCAAATAATATGGAAACACAGTAAATCTGAAGGTATTTTTTCTACAGCCGTATTGAACTGATGTGAAAATCTGTATCAATATAAAAAAACTTAGGACTGTTACCTTATTGGACGATCCTGTTGCAGATGAATTGATAAATTTCATATAGAAATTGAATCAAAATAACGTGCAACGCTTTCATGATGATTTGGGATTTTTATTGAATCAGGAAATCGCGTATCGGAATGGTCTGATGCTCATGATAAGATCTGCTGTGCAAAATGAGAAAGCAATATCTACAGAATTTCTTATCATGAATTTTCATGAGTAGCAACTGTCCAATGTCAATTATTAAAAGGCACAACCAAGTAATACAAGACGTTGAAATTTCGAAATTGGGCGTTCAAAGAAAACTTCTACCTTTTTGAAAATGAAAAATCATTGAATTTCGACAAAAACTTTGACCACGTCAATCTAAAGAAACACTTTCAGGAGGAGAAAAAAGAATGTTAAGGCATAGGGGGTGTTAGACCGCAAATTTGCGAATATAAAACTGTGATTTAAACCCCCTATCAAAAGGCATAAATTGGAACTATAATTGTTTTCAAATTTATTTTTGATGATTGTTCTCAAAGCTCCTGCGGCTTTGAGAATTACCTTGGAAATGGAACATAAGAAGTAGTAAGTTTTTCAATATAATGTTAACATAAATTAGATTTTCATGTTGAATAAAATGTGAATTTTTAAAATAAGTTTGAAAGATTCTGGTTGAAGCTTAATTTTTTTTCAGTGAAAATGTCTCCCTTTATATTTTTAGTTGAGAAATCAACTTGTTTGGGCATGATTTCATTATTTGGTTGAAAATATAATTATTTTTCTACAAATCTCACAATTTTGTAACAAAGTCATTCTTCTCAATTTGAAATAAAAATATTCTTTGATTGTGATATCAACTATTAAATTTTTTGTGAAGAATTCATAAATTTGGGTAGAAAATTCAATTGTTGGATGAAAAGTTGGAATCCTTTATTGAAAATTCGTTCTTTTGCTTGAAAAGAACATGTTGATGCAATTGTAACTTTTTAAATTTACAATTCAACTATTTGGTTTAAAATTGATATTTTTTAGGTTGCTTATTCAATTCTTTGGTTGAAAATTCAACAATTTGAAGAGCTATCAGTTTATCAAAAAATTCAGAAATTTAGTTACAAATTTATCTCCTGGGATGAGAATTTATTTGTTTATCATTGAAAATTCAACTATCCGGTATAAAAAAAAATATATATAGTTAAATTATGTAATACAATTATAATATAATAATATATTAAGTTACGATGCATTGCTTTTTTGTGGAAATTTAATTTTTTCAATTGAATGTTTGACTTTTCTTGTTAGAGATTGACCATTTCACTTGTAAATTCATCCATTCGGCTAAAAAATAATTAACTATGTTAAAAATTCGTTCATTTTTGAATAAAAATTAAGTTTCCACTGAAAAGTTTACTTTTATTGTTAATTTTTTAAATAAAAATTCAACTATTCCATTTTCAGTTGAACTGTCCTTTTCTCAAGAAAAATCGAACTATTTGGTTTGAAATTTATATTCATCAGTTAAAAATTCAACCATTTAGTTGAAAAATTAACTATTACTTAAAAATTTGTTATTTCAGTAGACAACTTTTTTAAACTTATAATTCAGGTATTTTAGTTCAAGATTATTAATTTTAGTTGAAAATTATCCTTGATCGAAATTTAATTCTTTTCGGCTCAAATTTTTTTCCTGTTTGAAAACTAATTTTTTACATGAAAATTTAACTTTTCTTTGTTGTTGAGGTTTTCATCCTTTTTGAGGATTTTCTTTTATTGATTTTCCCTTCTTAAGGATTTATAATTTTAGTTAAAAATGCATCTCTTCGATTGAAAATTTAACTAATATGTAGAGAATTTCGTTTCAATTTTTCATTAATATTTTTGAATAAAAATTGAACTATACTATTTTTTTCGAAAATCCTTTTTTTTTATGATGAAAATGCAAATATTTTATTTGAAATTTATTTTTATTACTTAGGAACTCAACTATTAGTTTGAAAAATGAACTTTTCGTTCAATTCGTCCTTTCAGAACAAAAAATTTATTCATTTACCTGATAATTTAGGTATTCCAATTGAAGATTTCGTTTTAAAATTAGTACTTTTTTAGTTAAAAATCAATTTTTTTCACCCGAAAATTGAACTTCTCTTGTTGAAGATTCATCATTTTACTCATAAATATGTATGATTTTAGTTGAAAATCCACCTTGATTGAAATTCAATTCTTTTTGGTTCAAAATTAGTTCTTTTCTAGTTGAAAACTAATTTTTTAATTGAAAATTTAACTGTTCCTGTTATAAATATATTACACTTAAAAATTTATTATTATACTTTAAAATTCATCTGTTTGGTTCCAAATTTTACGTTTTTGTTGAAAATATCTTTTTTTTGTAAATTAATTTTTTTTACTGAAAACTTAACTATTTTTGTAAAGGATTTATTATTTTGGTTGAAAATTCATCCATTGACTCATCTCTTTGGTTGAAAATTTACCTTTTTTCAAACGAAAATTCAACTATTTTCTAAAAATTCGTATTTCAGTAAATAATTAATAATTCAAATATTTTAGTACACGATTGATTATTTAAGACGCAAATTCATCTTGACTGAAAGTTGATTATTTTCGGTGGAAACTTTTTTTTTTATTAAATTTTTTTAAGTGAAAATTTTACTTTTCTTTTTGAAGATTCATGATTTTAGTTGAAAATGCACCTCTTTGGTTTGAAATTGAAACTCGACAGACGTGAATAAAGTTGCGTAAAAATTAATTTTGGATCTGTGAAATTTGATCATCTTGATCTGAAGTAAAGTAAAATGAATGATAAAATGAATTTTTATAAACATTCTAGATGCATTAGGATTAATAAAATCTTGATCCCTTTCAAAGAGACTATTATGTGAAATTCGTGATGATAACCTACAAACATAAAAATTGTCGTCACAAAGGTTATAAAAGTATTTCCATTCCCAATTGTGTTCTTCATTGAAGTATACTTGGAAGAATTCGCTTTGCTCAATCGCGCAATTTAATGCTTAATTCCTTTGAAAGAGACCAGCATGTAAACTTTGAAGTCCTAACCTAAAAATATTAAAACTTATTGTTATGAAGTGATTTCCATTTCTAATTGAAATTTTCCATGCCGGATACTTACATGGGTTGAACAATAACTCAATAAATAGGATATCAAATATAATTTATCAATCCCTCTTTTGAATTTTAGCGCCTTTGGTACCTGTCGGTAAATAAGATATCTGTTGAAGGCAACTACAGAAATTCACACCCTGAATAGAATTTTCAAGGATGAAGAGGTTATATCTAGGTTTTGCAACATCATTAATATGACGGACACCATGCCCCATGGTATGGGTTACGCTGACCGAAATGCAAGGCCGACAAATTAATTAAATATGAAATAATGATCAGTTGAAAAACAGTTTTGAGAAATGACATATGTAACCTGATAATGTGAGCTTCTTACTAAAAAGAAGCAGACATCAAAATCACATTTTAATTTCAATTTGAAGGACATTTCATTCAAAGCCTGGCACCATACCCCATTCCGCCTACATTTTCAAAAACAAATTCCGACATTTCGATTAAAGGTTCTGTTGAAACAAAATGGTTCCAAGTGTCTATAAAATCTTCTATGCTGGCGGGAAATCACTTGGGATTAGAATGAGTCGATGAGGGCAGCAGCAAAGACGTTGCGAAAGACTCACGGAACCAATAATCAATTATGCATTAAAAGGAGATATATGGCGGTCGTCTAGAAGTCTATGTCCTTTGGGGTCTATTTCGACGACATGAACGGACCGAATAATCACTTTCGGACTGATCGTTTCTCGATCCGCTCAATTATTTATTCACGCACGTAATGAATCGAACCTCTCGGGAACATCGTCAGCGCCTACCTACGATTATCGCTTACTGTACTTACGAATTCACTCTCGAAATTGTCTTATCTTCCATCTCATTTCACAGAAAAAACAAAGTGTATATTTTGTGCGATGCATTTTTGGTAAAGTTTTCAAGTTTTCTAACAAATAATCAAACTCTCACGATGATTCATTATAATAAATTTATGTGTAACATCGTCCCAAAATTCTTACAGCTAAAAAAACCATTTGGGAACATCCAAATCAATTCTACATAAAACAAGTTTTCTTCTCTTGAAAGAAAAAATACAACATACCAAATTTGCCTTGCACACTACCTGAAAAAAACAATTAAAACTTCACCTTCTCCTATCAAACACTTTCAGATTTGAAATTTGGTCCACACTGGACCACATATCATTTGACCAATCCCAACCGATCAAAGATTTTTGCACTGAGAAACAAAAAATAAAATTTGACAAATTACTTCCAGTAAAGCACGCACGCACTATTAACTAATACAGTAAAAAACATCTCTAACCATCATCTCAGCAGTGAAATGATTTCAGCCTTATCTAAAGGACATAATTTTGCAGTCGCTCCCTCCAAAATCCCAAAAGAAGAAATCATCAGTAATTTGGAATCCACAATATACACCCTTCCACCCGAAAAAGCAAATGACATACGGCGTAGGACAGCCAACATTTTACGCGAAGCCCAACTTCCCTCCTCAAACTTAACAAAACATGAAAAAACCGCTATTAAAGAACTCAATCAGAATAAAGACATCATAATATTACCTGCAGATAAAGGCAACACAACAGTAATAATTAATAAAGAAGACTATAACAACAAAATCATGGACCTTCTTACTGACGATACATATACAAAACTTAAAAAAGACCCCACAAAAACAATAACCAGGAAAACAAAAAGCCTCCTAAAAGACTCAAATCTTGACAGCGATACGATATCTGAATTAAAACCTACTAATCCCGTCTCTCCAAAACTTTACGGACTTCCAAAAATTCATAAAAACAACATCCCACTCAGACCGATCGCCAGCGCAAGAAACTCACCTACTTACAACCTAGCACGCTTTCTCGTCAAAAAACTCAAGCCTTTCACAGGACACTCTATCACACACGTCCAAAGCTCTTTGGAATTCATCAGAAAAATACAACAGACTCACATTCAACCCCAAGACATGCTAGTAAGTTTCGACGTAGTATCTCTCTTTACAAAAGTACCAATCTCTGATACAATCGATATTATTAAATCCTTTACAAACATCCCCTCCAATCTCACACCTTTAATAGAACACTGTCTCACTAATACCTATTTCTCTTTCAATAACCAATTCTACGAACAAACCTCAGGAGCAGCAATGGGATCTCCAATCTCACCTGTGATAGCCAACATTTTTATGGAAAATTTAGAAACTAAAATCTTTAACAAATCCAAGCTTAAACCGGAATTTTGGTGCCGTTACGTTGACGACACTTTTGTCATCTGGAGACATGGACTAAACGAACTAAACAAATTTTTCGATTTCATCAATAAAATACACCCTGATATCCAGTTCACTATGGAAATTGAACAAAACGGAAAATTACCTTTCTTGGACGTACTGGTTTATGAAAGATCCGATAACACATTAGGACATGAAGTTTACAGAAAACCCACGCATACAAACAGATACCTGCATTGCTCCTCCCACTACCACCCATCTCAACAGCAATCGGTCATCAATTCCCTTGTATACAGAGCTGTCTCCATAACAGATAAAGATAACTTACAAAAGGAATTACAAAATGTTAAACAAATCCTAATGCAAAACCATTACACAAACAAACAAAATTAATAAATCCATAAGAAAATACATTCAAGAAAACAAGTCAACACAACCTACTGAAGAAAGAGAGAGAAAAACAACCTCTATTCTACCCTACATTCAAGGTATCACGGAACAAATAGGAAGAATTCTCAACAAACACAACACACAAACTATATTTGAAACACCTGCGGAAATAGGACAACTTCTAAACAACCCTAAAGATGAGAAGGCACCTCTCATTGATATCCAGGAGTATGTAAAATCCCTTACTCCTGTGGTAAAGTCTATATTGAAAAAACTGGGAGAGCGGTGAGCCAACGTATAAAGTAACATGAGAGTAAATTCGGCTAGAACATTTTATGAAACCAGCAGAAGCTGAGCATCATATCGAAACAGGACATAGTATTTTATTTGACAAATCAACCTTCATCGCAAAAACGTACAATAAATTTCCAAGAAAATAGTGATGCCGTTCGATACGAGACAGTTTTGGTATCGTATCGAAAAATCTTTTTTTGTTTTGTCTCGTATCGTTTTGGTATCGAAGAACCGATATATCGCTCGGATCGTCTCGGGATTTTGAGACTAGACAGCCAGATGGTGGTTTCCTAAGGAACAACAGTAGAAGGGGAACGGCCGCAAGTTTCAACTGAGTACCAATGAACCTTTTCTTGCGATTTAAAATTCTGAACCTTCAAATGAACGAAATATATTTTCCCAATTCTATTATTTCTAGAAATATTTTTAAACTGCAGATAAAAATATGCATTATAAGTTTCTTTTATAATTGAATTATTTTCAATGTAATGAACCATTATATTTTTGCACTGTTTCTAGATTATAAAGAAATTAATAAGAAATGTTCATTTAAACGTTAATAACTTGAAGCACATTACATTTTAAATTTTCAAGCTTTAAAACTTCTAAAATTCCTACAATTCTTTTAAACAAAATCAAATTTTTGTCAATAAAATTGGAAAAACTTTCAAAATTAAAAAACGGAATATGTGAGGGCACGTGTCTCAATATAAAAAAATATAATTTTTTATTGTAGTAGAAGGGTGGCAGTACAGAACTGAATAACCAAAATCATGGAAATTTTTTCGAAACAATGGAAAAAGATCCTTTGAAATCGAAATCATCATTAATAGATGAAGCAAGTATCAAATTCCGAGCTAAAATATTGGTTAATTTAGGTCAAACAGTCTTATTACAAAAAGTTATCCACGTCCGATGAAGTGGATGTTGAAGTTGACAATCTTAAAGTGACACTAATCTAAAATTGGAGCAGACTCGACTGCAGATTGCAATACAAAACTAGTTCAAAAACATATATTTTAATTAAAATTAAAACCAGTTGGATTGAACCAAAAAAGACGAATTTTCAGCAAATTACTTGAATCCTCAACTGAAACAGACTAATTTTTAACAGTAAGGTTGCATTTTTAACAAACAAAAAAAGATTTTCTACCAAAAAATATGAATTTTCAAACAAAAGGATGAATTTTCCATAAAATAATTCGATTCTTTAAGACAATACATACATTTTTAACCAAATATTTGAATCTTCAACTAAAAAAGATCAATTCACAACCAAAAATCGAATAGTTAAATTTTCAGTTCAAAAAACTAATTTTCTCTAAAAAGAAAACGAATTCTTTACAAAACAGTTGAATTTCCAACCTGGAAATAATAGTTTTCAACAAACAATGTAATAGTTGATATTTGAATCAAAGAAGACGAACTTTCAACAGAATACTTGAATCTTGAACTAAACCTGATTAATTTTCAACTACACGGTATACAGTTATATTAAAAAAAAGATTTTTCACCAAATAGTTGAATTTTTAAACAAGAATATTAATTTTCTACCAGAAAAGATGAATTTTCAACGAAATACATACATTTTTAAACAAATAGTGGAATTTTCTACCAAAAAAGACGAATTTTCGACAAGTGGTATAAATTTTAAACTAAATAGTTTGAAAAATGCATGTGATGTTAGTGCAAATTTTATTTGATTAATTTTTAGTTTATATTTTTCTATTTTCTAACATTTTTAATTGAATGATTGAATTTTTAAACTAAAAAGAAATTGATTTTTAATTGAAATATAGTTAGATTTTTGTTAGGGATAATTAATTTCCAATTGGAAAAGGAATTTTGCACAAATTAGTTTAGTTCTATATCAAATAGTGGAATTTAATACCAAATTGTGGAATTTCCAATAAAAAAAAAAACGAATTTTCGCTACTTGAATTTTCAGCCTGAAAATACTAATTTACATCAAAAAATGTAATACTTAATGTTTAAGCCAAAAAATTATTTTCTACTAAAAAGGGCGACTTTTTAACTAATAAGTTCAATTTTCAACCAAAAAGGTAAATTATCAAGAAATCACATCAATTTTTCACAGTTGAATTCTTTACTAAACCGTTGAATTTTCTACCTAACAATACTAATTTACATCAAAAAATGTAATAGTTGATATTTTAAATCAGTTGAAACCAGTTGAATGTAACAAAAAAAATGAATTTTCAACAAAGTACTTGAATCTTCAACTAAAAAAGACTAATTTCCAACGAAAACTCGAGCAGTCAAATTTTCAGTAAAAAAAATAATTTTCAATAAAAATAAAACGAATTTTCTACAAGACTGTTATATTTTTAACCTGTGAATGCCAATTTTCAACGAAAAATGTGATAGTCGATATTTAAAAAAAAATTCTACTATAAAATACGATTTGTCAACCGAATAAATATATTTTCTACTAAATAGTTGACTTTTCAAATAACAAGATTAATTTTCTACCAGAAAAGACGAATTTTCAACAAAATACATAAAATGTGAACCAAATAGTTGAATTTTCTACCATAAAAGGCGGATTTTTAACTAATTGCATACATTTTCAACTAAATATTTTGAGCAATGGATGTAATGTTAGTCCAAATTTTATTTGATTAATTTTTAGTTCATATTTTTTTCGTTTCTAAAATTTTTTTAAATAAATAAATTAATTTTTAAACTAAAAAGATCGCTTTTTAACCAAAAATGGTATAGTTAAAGTTTTATTCCGGAGAAATAATTTTCAATAGAAAAAACACATTTTTTACAGGACAGTTTAGTTTTGTACGAAATAGTTGAATTTCAACGAAACATGTCATAGTTAATATTAAAAAAAAAAAAAGAATTTAATTAAAAATAAAAACCAGTTGGATTTAATAAAAAAAAAAGAAACGAATTCTCAACAAAATGCTTGAATCCTCAATGAAACAGATTTATTTTCAACCATACAGTTACATTTTTACCCAAAAAATTGATTTTTTACCCAGAAAAGACGAATTTTCAACCAAATAAATATATTTTCTATCACGAAGTTGAATTTTCAAACAAAGGGATGCATTTTCTATAAAAAATTCGATTTTTGTATTCGAAATTCGTCTTTTTCGGTTGAAAATTAATCTTTATAGTTAGAAACTCATTTTCTTGGTTGAAAATTAAACTATTTTGTTCCAAATTAATTTTTTTATTGAAGATTCATCATATCATAGTTAAAATTTCATTTCTTTGGTTGAACATTCAACAATTTTGTTAAAAATTCTTTGTTGTTGTTGTAAAATAATTTCTTTCACTGGAAGTTGAACTATTTGGTTAAAAATTCGTCTTTTTTTGGTAAATAAGTAATTTTCTTGGTTGAAAATTCAATTCTTTGGTTGAAAATTGAACTATTTCGTTACAAATTCTTTCTTTTTTGTGAAAAAATAATCTTTGTAACTAAAAATATAACTATTTCAATTTTGGTTGAAAATGTTTATAGTTGAAAATTCATTTCTTCGGTTACCGTTACAAAGTACCGTTTGATTTCTGATTCATTGATTGTTTGGAAAGAAATTATTATTATGTATGATAATAATAATAATTTCTCTGAAAGAGATCAGTTAGTTACACGGAGAAAAATGGAAGGTCAGTTTAGCCATATAGATGTGCGAACCGACTATATTGCAGGGTTAACTATAGGACAGCCCTTGAATATGGCTAAAGCGACTTTCTCTAGAAGGTTGAAACAAGAGGTTCAAATCGATCATCTCAGAGTGTCGACTTCGTCATCTCGTACGGTCGACTCAAGCGTCATATAGAGTCGAACCGATCATCACACAGGGCAGAAAAGATCATTATAAAGGGTCGAATCACTCATCATAGAGGGTCGATTTGGTCATATCAGATAGTCGTCTTGATCTCCTCGAACAGTCGACCTGGCCGTCTTAGGGTGTCAATTTGATTATCCTACATTTTCTATATATTTTTTCCTTTTCCTATTCATGCCAGTCTCTCTCTTATAAGAGGCTGGAAATTATAAAATTACGTAGAACCTATAAAACCTGAAAATTTATATGAAATACATGAATTCTGAAAGCATTCTTCATTGTTTATGGAGAGCGAGGTGTCTAAGACATAATTTGATATGCAAAAACAGTGTACATTGACAATATATTTTTTGGAGCACGAAAGGCGTCAATGTGACACGACACGGTGTCACACTGAATGGTAAGATTTGAAACACTCAAGTGAATTCATGAATCAATATCCCACATGTCGTTACTTTCTGCATCATTAATAAATTCTGAAATGTTTTGCACGTTTTCAGTTTGAACCGACACGGCGACAACAAATTGATAGCTGAACGTCCAATTACGCCTTTATCCTAAATCCCTTGGAAGCATCAAATTTGATGTCGAAAATTGAAAAAAAATAAGCTTAATACACTTTGTATCATGTTCTCTCTTATGCACGCTTCACTCTCCACGAATTTTTGAAACATCGAAAAGCAGTTTAAACTTATTAAAAACATGTTTAAGTTCACTAAACAGAAAATGTGACGCTGAAAGGCTCAATGACATTCACTCACTCCGAAAATGCACTAGAGTCCAGACAACGGTGCTGCCAAATGCGTCTACAACCGGATTGGTTAAGGTTGGCGGGCTTATTTAAAATGATTATGATTAAATGTGAAAATCAATTGTGTACAGCAAATATTTAGAGTAAAGTTATTAAAAATAATTCTAATTTGCTTACAAGGAAGACCTATGAAGTGAAATTTCAATTATTTATTAGATTTCCTTCTCAAAAATAAATGATCGATTTCACTTTCAAAGAAAGGAATATCTTTTTCATCGTAAATATGAATTTACAATTATTCCTAATATTGTTATACACTTTACATTTATTATTTTTTGTGAGCATTTGACTTACACATTCAATAATTTTAAATAAACACGCAAACGGTAACTATTCGGGTTGGCCCTCCGCGATGGGTCATTTGCCCTTCCGTGGATGGTCGAAATGAGTGAAAACAAGATGATCGTATTGACCTCCCCGAAAGGATACCTTGCCTATCCCTAATAGTGAGTCTGACCTTCTTACAACACTCAGCCTGCCCATAAAATAAGAGTCTCTCTGACTGTGTCGAAGATATTCTGAAAGGCTAATTAGACCATTTAGAAGAACGGACTGGCTCTCTAAATTTTGACCTTCTAACTTTGACCATCCATTTTTCTCCGTGTAGCTTATTCATTTATCTTATAATTGGTGGAAACTTAAGAGTTATTTCGAAGTTTTAAAATGATTAAAGAATAATTCAAAACTTAAAAAGATTTCAATTAAATTTAAACAAAAAGTAAAATTTTTAAGATAGCGAAAAAAAACATTTAGAAGCTTCTCAAGAGTTTTGTAAGGTTCCAAGAAAATGAAAAATTCCTTTAGTTTTCTAGAAATATTTAAAATAATCATAATTTTCCTCAATTATTTCGGAAAAAATAATTTATTGAACATTTCAGATGTCTTGCAAACTTGGCACAAAAAGAATCTGAAAGTATTTGAGGTCATGTTTTTGATTTTGCAGATTTGTTTTTCAATTCGAGGAGCAATTCGAATTATTTTAAAAGATATTAAGAATGTTCCGAAGTTTTTAAAAAAGTTAAAGATTATTTATAATTTGAAGAGAATAAAAAAAATTTTTAATCTAGTGTGGATTTTTGAACATTTCAAAAAATGTAGGAAAACTTAAAATGATTTTTTATTCTGACTCATTAATTATTCAAGCAAATTCAAAGTGATGAACAAGATTTCCAAAAATGTTGAAAAAAATGTGGAAGATTTAAATTCAAATTTTGTAATTTCGAAATTTTTTCAAAATTTTTTAGAAAAATTCAAGTTAGCTTAACATACTCATAGGAATTTCAAACAAAAAGCATATTATTAAAGATAGTGAACAAAACATTTAGAAGCTTTTCACGTGTTTTGAAAGATTTCAAGAGAATGAAACATTTTCTTATGTTCCGAGCAAAATACTTTACGTATACAAAATACGATTATGATTGTTGATTTACGTAAAATACAAGTTGAGGGATATCTTTGAGCACCTTGATTAACAAATAAAAAGTAAGAGGATTTATTTAAATGAAAACTTTCGTTTAAAGTTAACAAACTATTTTCTGTCTATGTAAAAGATTTAATTTGAAAATTGAATTGAAATAAGTTTGAGTTTGTTTAAATCAAACAGATCTCACTGAATGCTTTAGCATTTCTTCGGCAGTACAAACTGTGGAGTTGTAGAGTTTAGATTTTTGGAATATATAATTCTTTTCTTTCAAGGCCTAGTCCCAAAGGGATAAGCTCTTCGCAGCTTCTTTTTCCGGTACCTGCGGCCGGCCACACGACCAGCCCTACTTTCTCTTCTATGGTGAACGAGGAAAATCCCATCTGGACATTTTGTCTCGGAATTCCGATACGATACCGATACGAGACAAAATTTTCGATATTTTTCCGAAACGATACAAAACCGAGCGAGACAAATCCGAGACTGGAAGGTGAGTATCGTATCGGTATCGTCTCAGTATCGAAAAATATCGCTCGGCGGCATCACTACAAGAAAACATAGAGAAGCAATCGAAATCTTGAAACGCCCTCGTAAGATCAATAGGGACAATGGATTTGGCTTTCCGTCCTCCCGGGTTTTTGAAAAAAGACTTGATTGGCCAATCAAGTTCAACCAGTCCCCACCATGGGACGCTCTGGCCAATCTCAGGCATCGTAGGGAATACATATATAAGAACAACATAACCTAAAACTTCAGTTTCAGGTCAGCCCTGAAGAAGTGAACTGAAATGTTCACGAAACGTCGGCAACATTCATTGTTTCGCACACGATTGAAACCCGAAAAAAACTAAAATTTAAAATTTGAATTTCTTAAAATAATCAAACTTTCAACCGAAAAAGCAAAAAATAAAGAAAAATACACGAATTTTCAAGAATTTGCTCTCTTGATCGCTGTAGCAGCTTAATGGAAAAGCACCCGACCGGCAATCGGAAGTTCTGTGGTTCGATTCCTAGGGGAGCGAAAGAAGAAGGTATTTTGTTAAAGAAAAATTATTCAAAAATAATTTTTCTTTCATAGCTCCATCTAGTCTGAAAAGACGTTGAACATTTTCTGTTATTCTCTGATGATAAAAAAATGGATCTAGCAAAACAGCTGAATTCACAAACCAAAAGGACGAATTTTCGACAGAAACTCTTGGAATCTCGACCAAAAAGAATGGACTTTCAACAAAATTGTGAAGTTTTCAGGCAAATAATCAAATTTTCAACTAAAGAAGCAGAATTCAGAGAAAAATTAATGAATTTTCATAAAAATGTTGAATTTTGAAATAAAAACGAAACACCTGAATTTTTAGCCAAAGAGATGAATTTTTAACTAAGATGATTATTCTTCGATAAAAAAAGTAGATCTAACAAAACAGCTGAATTTACAAAAAAAAAAGTATTCAAAGCAAAGCAGTTGAACCAAAAAGGGTGGATTTTCAAAAAAATTATGCAGTTTTCAAACAAATAATCAAATTCTTAACCAAAAAGCAGAAAATAAAGAAAAATACATGAATTTGCAAGATACTGTGGAATTTTGAACCCAAAATGAAAAATCTACATTTTTAGTTGAAAAAAATTAATTTTCAAGCAGAGAGATGGATTTTCTATTAATCTAATGAATCTTCAACAAAAAACTGGATTCAAAAAAACAGCTGAATTCCCAAATCAAGAGGACGAATTTTCAACAGAAACTGTGGGATTCTCAGCCAAAACGGATGGAATTTTAACAAAATTGTTGAATCTTCAGAGAAATAATCAAATTTTGAACCAAAAAGCAGAACTTGGAGAGAAAATAATGAATTTTCATAAAATTGTTGAATTTCGAAATAAAAATGAAATAGCCTAATATTTTCAACCGAAAATGTTGGATCCTCACTTAAAATCAGAAAAGCAGAATTTAAAGAAAAATCATGAATTTTCAAGAAGATGTTGAATTTTGAACTAAAAATGTAATAGCTTAATTTGCAGTTGAAAAAATTATGAAATTTGAGTTGAGCAAATTAATTCTCAACCAAAAAGATGCATCTTCAATAAAGATGATGATCATTATACAAAAAAGTAGATATAACAAAAAAGCTGCATTCACAAACCAAAAATAAAATCTTGAAACAGAACTTTGAACCAAAAAAGAAGGACTTTTAAATAAATTGTCAAGCTTTTATCCAAGAAATAAAATTTCCAACCAATAAAGTAGAATTTATAGAAAAAGATATGAATTTTGAAAAAATTGTGTTTATTTCGAAATAAATTAAAATAGCTGAATTTCCAGTTGAAAAAATTAATTTTCAACCAAAGAGGTGAATTTTCAACTAAGATAATTATTCTTTAATAACAAAGAATTAGAACTAACAAAAAAGCTGAGTTTACAAACCAAAATGAACAATTTTCAACCAAAACCATTGAACCAAAAAGGATAGATTTGAAACATGATTTTTAAGTTTTCAACCAAATAATCAAATCGTTAAGCAAAAAAGCGGAAAATTAAGAAAAATACATGAATTTTCAAGAAATGGTTGAATTTTGAACTAAAAATGAAAAGGCTGAATTTTCAGTTGAAAAAATTCATTTTCAAGCAAAGAAATGAATTTTCAATTAAATTATTGCATCTTCAACAAAAAAATTGATCTAACAAAACAGCTGAATTCAAAAATCAAAAAGACGAATTTTCAACTGAAACTGTTGGATTTTCAACCAAAAAGGATTAGCTTAACAAAATTGTCAGGTTTCCAGACAAAGAATCAATTTTTGATCCAAAGAAGCAGAATTTGAAGGAAAATTAATGAATTTTCATAAAAAATTGTTAAAATTCGGAATAAGAATTAAAATGCTATATTTTCCGTTACAAAAATTAATTTTCAGCTAAAGAGCTCTAATAAGATCTCACAAAAAATCTGAGTTTACAAATGAAAAAGACAAATTTTCAACCAAAACAGTTGAATGAAAAAGGGTGGATTTTTTACAAAATTGTTGAGTTTTCAACCAGAAAATCAAATTCTTAACAAGAAGAAAAAAACGGAAAGTAAAGAAAAATAATGAATTATCAAGAAAATGTTGAATTTTGAGCTATAAATGGAACAGTTCAATTTTCAGTTGAAAAAATTAATTTTCAACCAAAAATATGAGTTTTCAGCAAAGATGATTATGATACAAAAAACAAAGTAGATCTAACAAAAAAGCTGAATTCACAAACCAAAAATCGAATTTTCAACCAGAACTGTTGAACCAAAAGAGAAGAACTTCCAACAAAATTGACCTTTTAAACTAATTTCATAGAAAAGTAAAATATATGTACATATAATATTGATAGCAGACTTTAGATACTCATTTCACAACATCACAAAAATTTACAAAAATTATACAATTGGAAAATAAAGGTATTTTAAACATGAATAACTTTTCATTATCAAAATATAGCTCATAATTAATTAATCTGTACACGATATAAACAGAATTAAACTATCATTTTTATCCAGGCATTCAAGTAATTTTTACTTTACATTCCTTTTAAATCTTCATTTTTATTTCTGAAAATTTGATTTATTAGTAACCTTTCTTAGTAATTTGTTAAAAAATTCATACATATTTACATATAATTTTAAACATTAAAAGCAGATAATCATTTCACAACATCACAAACATTGACAGAAATTACATAATTGGAATAGAGGTATTTTAAATGTGTATAAACTCTTATTTTACAAATGATAGCCAATACTCAATCACATAACCTTAAATCAAATAATAAATTTACATACGTATGCACGTATGTACAGTTTTGAAAATTTAATTCAGATACTCATTTCACAAGCTCAAAAACATTTGAAAAATTATGTAACTGGAATGCGGGTATTTCATTAAAATTAAAATCAACAGAAGTATAAAAGTAGATTTCTTATTTTATCGATCACCGATAACAGGGAGATTTTGCATAGCGCTCCGTAGCTTGTTGCAAAAACTAAAGCCACGTGTTGACGTTACTGCGCATGCTCCATGAGTTTAGCGTAACTATTTTCCGCTATCCGACGTTCGTAGCGTATCATTTATTACAAAATGGCGACTATCGTGATCTGGACCAATGGAGGTTACCTGTTTTTATATGAAGGAAAATTTTAAATTCAAGAAAAAAAACTATCCAAAGCACAGTAGACTGAAAATTGTCTTTTCCTGAAATTTTATTGCCTTGCTTGTAGTCCAGGTCGAAGACGATCCATCTTTGGTCCTGTGAAGTAAGTCCAGCGGAAGCAGTGACTGACTGATCGCCTTGGCGCGTGCCACAAGACCTTCTTTCAGAGAATGCCATTTGTTTTATACTTCGAGTTCTTACAAGCCATTTGTTTACCTACTCGGTGAAGAAGCTTCCTCGTTATTAGAAAACCCCTTCTGACAAATTACCCAATGGCCTGACATTTTTACATCAAGTTACTTCAAATTCAAGAAAAGACTCAGGGTGTCCCAGACACAAGTGTCCGATCTTATATAGCCGTATAAAAATGAGAAAAATAAATAGGAAATTCCTTTTCCAAAAATCAGTTGAAGTTTTAGTTTTTTAGTTATAAGACATTTAAGCTGGACCAATCAGGAGCGCGGTATAAACAGCCGTGTGTGTGTGAACGGGATTCCAACGTAGTGTTCTCCCGAAGCTAACCCCACCTCTGCGCTCACTTCGATATCACTGCGTTGAAATCTGGTTCACGGACACACGGCTGTTTATACGGCGCTCCTGATTGGTCCAGCTTAAATGTTTTATAACTAAAAAACTAAAACTTCAACTGATTTTTGGAAAAGGAATTTTCTATTTATTTTTTAAATTTTTATTTGGCTACACGGAGAAAAATGGAAGGTCTGTTTGGCCATCTAGATGTGCAGACCGGCCATATTGCAGGGTCAACTATAGGACAGCCCTTGAATATGGCTAAAGCGAATATCTCTAGAAGGTTGAAACAAGAGGTTCAAATCGACCATCTCGAAGTGCTGACTCGATCATTTCGAACGGTCGAATCGGTCATCTCAAGAAAGCTGACCCGATCATGCTAAAGGGTTGATATGATTGTCTCTAGACAGACCACTGGATGGTCTGAGATGGTCGATTCGATTTTCTCAAAGTGTTCACCTGGTCATTGTGAAGGGTCGGTTTGGACACCTCGGATCACTGCTTTGATTATCTCAATACAGTCGATTCTATCAGCTCAGAATGGTCGATTAGATTATCCCGGAATTTCAAAATGTATATTTTAGGAGGGCAAATTCGATTATTGCAGAGGGCCAATTCAAAAATCTGATACGATTAAAATTACTGTTTCTAAGAGCCAAATATATATTTTTATATTATTTTTGAAAATTAATAAAAAAATTTGATTTGATTTTCTAATCTGCACTAGTATGAAGGTCCACTATGTAAACAGTGGAGAGACCTTTATCAATTTATTTATAGTAAGCATTCTGATAATAATCTTCAATAAAAAATTACTTATTTGTAATATTGAATCGTAACAAAACAAATTAGTAAGAAAAAATTCTTTATGAATTTAATTTTTAACGTTTTTTCTGTCAATTAGTAGTTTTTACTGAAGATTGGTATGGAAATACTCCTGATTGTTCATCAATTAATAAAAGTCATCGTTCTATGTAATTAGCATAATTTCATAGTAATTCAGATGTAGAGTATAACATATTCTATAGCGTATTCAAAAACAATATATGGATTGCAAAAATGATAAACCCTGACGTAACCTTAAAATTAAACGAAATATTTAAATTAATTATGAATAGGTTAAAGTTCGCTAAAAATGGTGATTATAAATGCACAGTTTTATTTTTAGAATTAGGAGCATAAATATAAATATAACTTATATGATAAAACAGTCACTGCTATATTTAATATATACCTATGGAGATTTCTTCATAAATCACAATTTCGTTACAGCCTTCGTTAAAGCTAAATCTAGAATTTAATACAATCATGGTCGAAGATTGTACATATAACATAGAATAAATTATTAAATATTATTAATTATTTAATATTTAACGCACTTAAACGGCTAATGCTCACAACTTTCGCTTGCCTGACGATTTCCTTGTGCGTGATCACACTGCGTATAATGCATTTCTTTTTGCTAAATACTTTTCATCAAAATCTTGTAAGAGCAGTTTGTATCCAAACTGTACTCGCAAAACCGGAAAGAGCTTGATGTAGTCAAATATGTCATTGTCCTTTAAAAATGCTGCTCGTTCGGAAATGCACAATCACCAGTTTTCCTTTTATTCTTCAAAGGTGTCCACGTTGTGTTGTAAATACTTATAAGCCGTGGTCGAATTTTCGTCAGGTAGGAGAACGGAATCTTTAATAGAATAAAAAGTAGCTACACAGTAGTTTTGATTTTGATTCCAGGGCTCGAATTGACTAGAAGGCTTTAAAAAAAGTCGGATAAGTCGTTTAAAATTATATAGGATGTTATGAATCGCACAAGATCTCAAGTCTGAATATATTGCATTCTCAACAAAATAGTTGAACTCTAACCAAAACAGACGAATTTTCAACCCCAAGACATAATTTCGACAAGAGAGCTGAGTTTTAAATTTCAAAAGTCTAATTTTTTAGAAAACTGTTGAATCTCTAGCCCAAAAGATTAATTTTCAATTAGTTAATTGAATTGAATGAAGAATAATTCTAACATTTGCATTCGCAAGCAAATAGCTGGAAACTTTCAAGCAAAAGAGATGAATTTTTAAAAATGTAATTGAAGTTTTAGCCAAATATTTAAATTACAAACTACAAAATGAGTTTCCAACCCAATGATCGAATATTCAAACCAAAATGTTCAAACTTTAACCAAACGTACTTGAACTTGCAATCAAAAGAGATACATTTTCAAGAAGAAAGCTAATTTTCCACAACATGGTTGAATTTTCAAATAAAATAGATTAAACCTCAACGAAAAATAATAATTTTAACGAAATAGTTTCTTTCACAAATAACCTAAATTTTCAACAAAAAGTCATTTTAAATGAAAAAATATAAATTTCTAAGCAAATAGTGAATTTTATAAATACTAATAATTATTGGTAACCAAACAATAGCATCAGCAACGAATCAATTTAATTTTTAAACAGAAGAGGCGAATATTGAAGAAAAAAGTTAATTTTCAACCAGAAAAGGTAAACTTTCTACGAAAAATACGACATTTTATCATAAAAGATAAATCTTACAGTAGAACTACAAATTTGGTATTGAATGAAAAAAGAATTTTCAACAAGGCACTTGAATTTTTGACCAAAAAAATGCCCTTTGAACAAAATTTTTGCAATTTTCAACCAAATTTTCGAATTCTAAACTAAACGAGAGTTACACTTTTACACGAAAAATACGCATTTTTCAGAAGACAATTGAATTATCATCTTGGAAAGATGAATTCTTAACAAATAGTTTGTTTTCAACAAAAAAATATGAATTTTCAGGTAGTTGCATTTCAATCAGTACAAACAGTTGCATTTACAATCAAGTGGTTAAATCTTCATGCCAAAAAGACGATTTTTTAAATATACTATCCATTTTTCTACAAACAAATTACTTTTAAACCAAGAAAGATAGATTTTCAACACAAAAAGTATACTTTTCTATCATGAAAAAAAATAATTTTTTATCAAAAACTATTACTTCTTTATTAAAAAAAAAAGAAAATATTCAACAAGAGAATTAAATTTTCGTTCAAAAAACTTGACCAAATAGTTAAATTTTCAAACAAAAAAGATTAATTTTCAAACAAAAATGAAACACTTAAATTTTCACTGTAAAAATTAATTTTAAATTAGGAAAAACGAATCTTTTACAAAGCAGTTGAATTTTCAAAACAGACGAATTTTATATATTAAATAATGGAATTTTCAACTCAATAATATGTAGTTTCAACAAAAAGGTCAGTTTTCAATCAAATAGTTGAATTTTAACTTGACACATTTAGTTTTAAATCCCAAAAATAAATTTTCAAGAAAATTCACACATTTTTAACCAAATAGTTGACTTTTCAAACAACATTAATTTTCTACAAAAAGGAAAAGACGAATTTTTGAAAAACCACATTAATTTTTAACGAAATAAGTTAAGTTCTAAAATATGAAAAAGAAATTAATTATAAATGGAACAGGTAACTTTTCATTTCAAGAAATAGACTTCATTTAAAAAATTATTTTGTAAAAAAAGACTATGTAATCTTCTACAAAAAAGTTAACTTTTCTACGGCACAGTTGTCTTTCCAAAGAAATTTTTGAATTTCAAAGACAAAAAGACGAATTTCCTATATAAAATAGTAGAATTTTCAAGCGAAGAATATGAAATGTTATCCAAAAAGTTCATTTTCAACCAAATAGTTAAATTTTCAGTTTAAGAAATAATTTTCTTACTCCAAAAAAGCGAAATTTTAAATAAGTTCATTTTTCAACTAAACATTTAAATTTCCTGCTAAAATTATGAATCTTCCACCAAAAAAAGAAATTTGTAAGAAACTAAATAAATTTTGAACCATTTAGTTAAATTTTCAAACTAAAAAGATTAAGTTTAAAAAAAAATGATATTCTTAAATTTTCATTGTGAAAAATTGATTTTAAATTAAGAAAGATGAATCTTTCAAAAAGCAGTAGAATTTTCAAAGCAGAAGAATTTTCTATACAAAAATAATGGAATTTTCAACCCGATAATATTAAGTTTCAAGAAAAAGGTCAGTTTTCACTCAAATAGTTAAATTTTAACTTGACACATTTAGTTTTTAAACCCAAAAATAAATTTTCAACAAAAATGACACATTTTTAACCCAATAGTTGACTGATTAACTTTCAGCCAAATGAGTGAGGTTCTAAAATATAAAATTGACCACAATTACCTCTGAATATTTGAATAATTTTTCCCCATAGTTCCAGCTCTCCATCAGCTTCACGTATGAGCTAGACCCTTCCATCTATCTTTCCACGAATTTAAATGTGGAATAGGTGACAACTGGAAGATAAAGTTTTATTGTAAAATTCACAATTAAAAATCAAGTTTAAACTACATAATTAATGCTACAATATTCAGTGATTATTTAAATAATCAAAAATGACTTTAAGCTTGTATTATAATATAACCTAAAAATAATAACATTATCAACTATTTGGAATGTCACATAATTATATAAAATAGATACTTACAAATACGATCGTTTAAAATCAACACTAGGGAATAACTCGAGAAACACCTGAAGCACAGCACTAGTAATACTTGCGAATACTTAAAAACTACTCATCGCTAATTATCAGCAGCACGCGGTCCACGCGTCCGTTATGCAAATTGGCACCAAACACCATTTATCAATACCCGGTAACCTACAAATTTTCACGCGCATGATTGGCGCGCAAGCGTCGAGTAATCGAGCATATGAGATGGTTGATCTAGTCCTTCGGGAATGGTCGAAATGAGTGAAAAAAAAGATCCGCGTATTGACCATACCGAAAGGGATACCTTAGTTATCCCCGATAGTGAGTCTGGTGTTCTCATAATCGTCAGACTGGCCATAAAATAAGAGTCTTTCTGACTATGTCGAAAAAATGTTGGAAAGACCGTTCGACCATATAGAAGGAATGACTGGCTCTGTAAATTTTGACTTTCTAACTTTGACCATCCATTTTTCTCCGTGTATATAAGTCCGGACACCCTGTATTGGGTAACTGTCAGGAAGTTGACCATTTCATACAGTAAGGTTTTCGAAAACAACCAAATTTTCAATTGAAATTTAAGAATTTCAACATTTTGTTAGATCCATTCTTTTGTTGAATATTCATCAATTCAGTTGAAAATTCATCTCTTTGCATACAAATTAATTCATTCAACTGAAAATTTAGCTTTTTCACTTTTAACTCAAAATTCAACAATTCCTTGAAAATTCATGTATTTTTCTCTATTTTCTGCTTTTTTAATTAAGAATTTGATTATTTGGTTGAGAACTTTACAATTTGATTGAAGATCTACTCTTTTCGGCTTAATAGTTTTGATTGAAAATTTGTCTTTTTGGTTTGTACACCAGGGTGGTCCAAAAATTTTTTTTTCGAATTTTTATGGGGACACCGCCCAAATTTGTTCGAATCCACGCAAAAATAAATCTATTTTTTCGTTTTGGAAAAAATGATATTTAGGGGTGGCGCAAGCCCCATGAAGTTTAACATGTATTTCCCATAAGAAAAAAATACGTTTTTGTAAATCTTATTCAGCATCCTCAATATTATCTCAATCGAGTTAAAACTCAACTCTTCTCTTCACAATTAGCCATAGAATTTGAATAACGTATCAGTTTTCAAATATCACCCCCATAAGTCTGTTTTATAGGGTCACAAAGAAACCCCATAAGTGAAAAAATGGGTTTTGCGAGTTTTTGGCGCTAATTATAATTTTTTCGCCGTTCCTTTAATGCGAATTGTTTCTAATACATGAAATATGACTTTATACTGAAGATTAGATATTTTAATGAATTGTTTAAACAATTTATAATTGTTTTTAGCAATTTTCTCATAGAATGTAGTTAGAAAGACGCGGTTTTTTCACAAATTTTCCATTTGTTGTCCAATTTTCAATTAGAGGGAAGCGATAGTTCATCAATGTTAACAATAGTGATTGTTTGAACAATTTATCATAATTATTAATAATATTATATTTTAATAATGCTAGAAAGATGCGGATTTTTGTCAAATTTTCATCTGTGGTGAAGTAGTAATGAATTAAAGTTAACAAAATAATTGTTTAAACAATTTATTATGATTATTAATAATATTATATTTGAATAATCTGAAAAGATGCGGTTTTTCTTTTATTTCTGTTTTTTTTTGTCCACCTTTCATTCGGAGTGAAGTAATAATGAATTCAAGTTGACAAAAAATTGTTTAAACGATTTATCATACTTATTAATAATATTATAATTGAATAATGCTACAAAGATGCGGTTTTTTTCTCGAAATTTCTGGCTTTCTGCCCAATTTTCATGTGGAGTGAAGTAGTGAAGTAATAATTAATGGAAGGTAACAAAAAAGTTGTTTAAACAATTTAACATTGTTTATAACTATCTTTTCTTAGATGAGTGCTAGAAAGTGGCGGTTTTTTCTCGAATCCTTCACTTTGCATCGCCTTTTTATTTATGAATAAATAATATGTCAACCACAAGAAAAATTTAAATTTAAAAATTAATTTAGAGAAAAAAAGCTATTTTACAAAAGAGGCGAAAACAAAGTATAGAATAATTAATTAATTAATTAATAATTAATTGTGTAAAATAGCTTTTTTAACCTGAATTAATTGTTTTAAGCATTGGGAAAAGAGCAAAAATAATTTACTTGAAACAAAAATACCATTCGAAAAATAATTTTTGTTGTGTTTGACTTATTATTTGTTCATAAATAAAAAGGCGATGCAAAGTAAAAGATTTAAAAAAAAAACGCCACTTTCGAGCACTTATTTGAGAAAAGATAGTTATGAACAGTATTAAATTATTTAAACAACTTTTCTGTTAACTTTAATTAATTATTACTTCACTAAGTGAAAAAAGAACAGAAATGTGAAAATTGCCAAAAACCGCAACTATCAGGCGCAATCGATATAGATGAAGATAGTCATAAACAATAATAATTTTCTCAAACAATTGTTTTTGCTAAATCTAATTAATTATTAAGTCACGCCCAATAAAAAATAAAGAAACAGTTGAAAATTTCAGAAAAAACCACAAAATTCTACCAATTAAGCAAATAGAATATTATCAACAATGATGATAAATTGTTTAAACAATCAATCTGTAAACCTGAAATCATTATTTTTGCTTAACAGACGAAAAGTGGACAAAAAGCCAGAAATTAAAAAAAAAATCCTCATCTTTCCAGCATTATTCAAATATAATATTATTAATAATTACAATAAATTGTTTAAACAATCACTATTGTTGAAATTGATGAACTATCACGTCCGTCTAATTGAAAATTGGACAACAAATGGAAAATTTGTAAAAAAACCGCGTCTTTCTAACTACATTCTATGAGAAAATTGCTAAAAACAATAATGAATTGTTTAAACAATTCATTAAAATATCTAATCTTCAGTATAAAGTCATATTTCATGTATTAGAAACAATTCGCATTAGAAAAACCGCAAAAAAATCATAATTAGCGCCAAAAACTCGCAAAACCCATTTTTTCACTTATGGGGTTTCTTTTGGGACCCTATAAAACAGACTTATGGGGGTAATATTTGAAAAGACAAATTTTCTGTTGAATTTTCAACCAAAAAAGTTGATTCTTTAACAAAATATTGGAAATTCCAAAAATGATTTTCCAGCCAGATAGTCTTATTTTGAAAAAAAATAAAATAAATTTTAACCAAAAATAGTTGAGTTTTCAACACGAAAATTGGAACGACTAATTAAATAGTTGGCATATCAACAACAAAAAAATGAATTTTCAATAAAATAATTAAATTTTCAACCAAAGAGTTTAATTTTGAAAAAAAAAAATAATTTTAATGCAAAAAAAATGTTGACAAAATATTTCAATTTTCAACAAATAGAATGAGTTTTCAACAAAGTAGTTCGACGTTCAACCAAGCAGTTGAATTTTAAACCGAAAAAGGTGAATTTTCAATAACAAATTTAATAGTTGAATTTTCGACTAAAAACGATCAATTTTCAACCTAACATGGAATAGTTGAATTTTCGATTCAAAAAATTAATTTTCATACAAAAATAAAGTTTTTTTAACAAAATAGTTCATTTTTCAGCCAATAAAATGATTTTTTTAAAAGTTTTTTTAATTTCCAACCAAGTAGTTGGTTGGAACGAAAGGAGATCTTTTTTCATAAAAAAAAACCATAAAAATTAATTTCTGATCAAAAATGACGATACTCTGACAAAATAATTAAATTGTCAACCAAATAGTAGAATGTTTAATCAAACAGGATAAATTCGAAATATAAAAGTCGTTGGATTTTCTTATTAGGTACTATTGAATCAATTCGCATCTGACAGAAAAACGAAGGAACGTAAAAAACAGTGGAAGCAATACGAATTCTCTAAGAAAGAGAACAGAAGGTGATAAGTTCAAAGTTTTGCAATTTCTGGTGAAACACCAGAAATTGCTGAATAAGCTGCGATGAAAAACAAAATCGCCACATTTCCACAAATCAGGCCTTGATCTCTTAGTTTCATATTATCATGCTCTTATTTAGATAAAACAAATTCTTTGTTCAATATAGGGTCAATTTTGACCTAAAATTGAAAATACTTCATAAAAAATACTTGACTTCAATGCTCTATTTTTCATGTTCTGTTTTCAGAAAAATCGTGATCATTTACAGTTATATTATGCTGGCAATTATTTTTTCTTCCCAACTGAATTGAATAAAAACCGGTAAGCAGATCAACGGTCTCTCCTGTACATACATTAAGGATTTATGAAATGCTTTATCGAATTGTTGCTGAGCGGCATAATCTCCTTTTTTAAAATTCCATCAACTGTACCAGGATGGGTGGCGAGTCCAGGACGGTAATTGAAAATTGACATTTTTTTATCCTCATGATATGAAAATCCCCGACATCCAGTGCACTGCGAATCCTATTTTCACAAAGTTCTCATATGAATTCCCTTCTTCTGTTAACTCTTTCATTTTTATCATTTCACCTAAAAAGTTTACTTTCATATTTTTTATTAGGAATTTATTTGTTTCGATTGAATTCAGAATTAAAAATGTTGTTTGCTTAAAACTGAAATCGTTTTTGCTTTAAATTAATTGAAAATTAAATTTATATACACATTTCACAACATCAGAAACATTTGAAAAATTATGTATTCGAAATGAGGGTATTTTAAATATAAATAAACTCTCGAGTTTTATTATACAAATTATATCCAATATTCAATACATTTTAATCTTTATTGAATTTGATATTGTGAAAAAAATTATTCAGGTTAAATTATTTTCAAACTAATTCCGCAAGAACAAAATATGTACATATAATGATGAAAATTGAATTTAAATACCTTATTCACAACATCACAAACGTTTAAAAAATGGTGTAAAATGGTGTAAAAATAAGCTTTATTATACAAATTATAGCCAATATTAAATTACATAACCTTGAAATAGATAAAAAATCAATGTATGTTATATATATTTTTTCAATTTGAACTTTTATTTATGAAAATCAGATTTATTAATAACATTTTGAAATTATTCCAGAAAATTTGAGCTACAATGAAATAATCAGTCTAACTAATTAATTATTCAGTTCACAACACAAAAAGCATTAAACTATAATTTTCATTCGGAAATTCATTCACATTCATTGCACAACATCACAAACATTGACAAAAATTACGTAATTGGAATAAAGTTATTTTGAATATGAATAAACTTTTCTTATACAAATTATAACCAATATTTAATCACATAAACTTAGAGTGAATAATCAATTTACGTACTTAATGCAAACAAATTAAAATTCAATCTTTATATAATGCAATATTGTGAAAAAAATTAATCAGCTCATAATTAATTAATCAGACAACAGAATAAGAAGCAGTAAACTATAATTTTCAATAAAACATGCAAATAATGGTTACTTTATACATTTTTTCTAATTCTAAATTTCATTTCTGGAAAATTAATTTAATAATAACTTTTGAAACTAATTTCAAAAAAATTGAAATACATTTATATATTAATTTATCAGTTTGCAACATTCAGTTTTGAAGACTTTAAAATAAAAAATAAAAAGCTTTTGAAATATAAAAATCTTTATAAAATCATTTATGAAAGTAGAACTTTAAAATAAAAACAATTAATTTTCAACAACAAAAATTGGAATAGTTAAATTTTCAGATAAAAAAAAAAAAGATTTTCAAGCATGAAGAAATTAATTTTCAACAAAATACACGCATTTTCAAATGAATGGTTATTATTTTAAATAAAAGCAATACATTTTTAACCAAAAATAAAATAATAATTAAATTTTCAGTTAAAAATCTCAATTTTCAAACAACAACAAAATAACAAATTTTCAATATTATAGTTTAATATCCAACCAAACTGATCAATCTTTGACTAATAAAAAGAATTTTTAACAAAGTATTTTAACTTTCAGCCAAGCAGTTTAATTTTTAATCAAGAAAATTTATTTTCTACTAAAACTAACAAAATTTCAATAAAATCATGAATTTTCAACCAAACAGTATAATTTTCAAATAAAAACTATCAATTTTAAAACATAAATAGAAAAGTTAAATTTTCACGTGAAGAAATTTATTTTCGAACATAAATAAAAAAACTTCAACAAAATAGTTTAATTTTCAAAAGTGAAAAAGTTGAATATTGAATTTTGAAAAATAACTTTTGAGTAAGAACGATCCATTTTCAATCAAAAATGGAATAATCAAAAGTTTTCAATTAAAAAATTATTTGCAAACAAAAAAAAAACGAATTTTGAACAAAATTGTTCAAATTTCAACCAGACATATGAATCTTCAATTTAAAAAAAAAATTTTACAGAATTTGTTAAATTTTTAACTTTTCAGTTAAAAAACTCGATTCTCAAATAGGAAAAAAAAAACAATTTTTTTCAAATAAAAAACAACAAATTCAAACAAAAAAAACTCCTTGATTGTTTTTTTAATTTGTTAATTTACGGAAATGATTTTTTTACATTGTCAGGCGAATTTTTATCGAACAAATAAAAATAATGCAAATTGTATATTCTGATTTTAGGGTTTTCTTCACGTTGTAGGTAAAACATATGGTTAACCATAAAAACTTCCTGAAAAATGTTAACACCTGTTTTTTTAGTTAAAAAAAAATTATTTTCAAGAAGCGAAAAGCTGTAGAATTAATATTTTTTTGAAATTTGCATCAATTTGAAAAGACTGAAGCGAATGTCGGAAATTTCAAGTTATGGCGAATGAGGACAGTTATGAATAAACGACGTATGGTTGCTTGTATGCCACGTAGCTGTTACATGTGCCCGGAGGCCATATTTCAAAGTGGGGTAACCTCCGAGGGGATGTGAATACTTTAATAGTCATAAGGTATATCCACGTAGTCTGGAGTTGTCCCATCAAAAAATTATAATATATACATAAAAAAATTATTCAATTCCCATAGCATTTCTTTCGGGAACAAAGCAAAAAGTAATCATTTGCCTCGTCATTTGCATACAACAATGTTGAGATACAATTTTCTTTCAGTTCGAAATAAATCTTAATAAAAAAAAAATAAAAATTAATAAATACTAATAAATACTAATCCTAATAAACTAGAATTATTATTATTAATAATCTTCCATGGGAAATTTGAGAATGATTAAAATTTAATGACTTTCTTTTAGAATAAAAATTTTAGAAGACTTTCATTTTTAAAGACTTTAATTCAAAATCATAATTTTCAAAATTTTCAGAACGATCAATTTCTAAAGGTTTCAAATGTAGAATTATTTAATTAACAACGGTAAAATTCATTTATGATAAAAATATTTATATAAAAAATATATAATTTATAAATGTAATTTGTTATCAGTGAAAAAAATGATTTTTTAAAGATTTAAAATTGATTTTCAACATAATAGTTGAATCTGCAAACAAAAATATGACTTTTTAATGAAGCAGTTCATTTTTTAAGCAAAAATGGGAATTCTCAACCAAGAACATTAATTTTCAATTAAAAAAGATAAACTTACAAACAAAAATGGAATACTTAAATTCTCAGATAAGAGAAATAAAATTTCAATTCAATAGATGAATTTTCAAGCAAGAATCTTAATTTTCAATAAAAAAAAACACGAAATTTCCACAAAATACAGTAATTTGCATTTCAAATTATGAATCTTCAACCAGAAAAAACTACAAACACACATTTTTAACGAAACAGTTAAATTTTCAATAGTTGCATTTTCAAATAAAAAAATAATTTTTTGCAAAAACAAAATTAATTTTCAACATAATTTTGTTGAATCCGCAAAAAAAAGTAATGCATCTTGCAATCAAGCAGTTTAATTTTTAACCAAGAATATTAATTTTCAGTGGAAAAAGATAAGAATACAATCAAAAATGAAGTAGTTAAATTCTCTGATAGGAAAATAAATTTTCATTGAAATAAATGAATCTTCAAGCAAGATACTCATTTTTCTTGAGAAAGAAAAAACGAAATATCCACAAAATAAAGTAATTTTCAAATAATAGAAATAAATTTTCACCGAGAATGGAACAATTAAATTTTCAGTGAAAACAATTATTTTTTAAATCAAAAAACTAATTTTGAAACAAAATAGTTACATCTTTAACCAAACGATTTTCAACTGAAATTAAGAATTTTCAACAGATCTTCAGCCAAAGTGTTGATTTTCAAATGAAAAATCCATGAATATTAATTTACAAAAAAATAAAAAATAAATAAACATGCAATCAAAAATGAAGTAGCTAAATTCGCAGATAGAAAAAATGAATTTTCAATTGAATAGATGAATTTTCAAGCAATAAACTTGATTTTCTAATTTATGAAAAATGGAATTAAATTTACACTTAAAAAAGTGATTTTTTAAATCAAAAAAGTGATTTTTTAAATCAAAAAAGCAATTTCAAAACAAAATAGTTACATTTTTAATCAAAGAATTTTTAACTCAAGTTAAGAATCTGCAACCACAAAAAAGACAAATGTGTAACAAAATAGATGAATTTTCAACCAAACATACAATATTCAAATTTTTAATCAACAAATTAAATTTTTAACAAAAAAATCAAATCAATATTTAACAAAATAGTGAAAAACTGTTTCAATTACCCCTATAAATTACTTTTTCTGGAAATTCGCAGAAACTTCCTTCTGAAGATTATCTTTTTAGTTATAAATTTTACTATTTTGTTGAAAATTTAACAATTACCTTAAAAAGACATCTTTTTTTTGCAATTTCAATTGTTTTATTAAAAATTCGTCTTTTTGGGTTAAAAAATCAACTCTTTCTGTATAATATTAACCTTTTGCTTAAAATTCATATTTTGTTGCTGATAAGTCAACTGCAGTATTTTCGGGATGAAACATTTTTTTTCCGAGAATTTTCCTTTTTAATTTGAAAGTTAATAATTTTTTATTAAAAATATTGCATCTTTCTTGGACAAAAATGTAATTGATTTCTTGAAAATTCAACGATTTCCTAGCAAATTTACTTTTTGTTCAGAATTTGTATTTTTCTGTGGAAAAGTCTATTGAAATCCCTTTGGATGAAAATTCAACTCTTTTTTGAAAATTTGTCTTATTGATTTAAAAATTCACCTGTTTTAGTAAAATTTTCATTTTTCTTGGACGAAAATGCAACTGTTTGGTTGAAAATAAAACTATTTTGTTAAAATGTCATACTTTTGGTTGAAAATTCTACTCTTTTGTTGAAAATTTAACTGTTTTGTAGAAAATTTACTTTTTGTTTGAAATTCATATTTTTGTGCTAAAAGATAACCGGAAAACTTTTCTGGATGAAAGTCAACTTTAAAAAAAATACTATCCTTTTTTAATTAAAAATTCATCTGTTTTAGTACAAACCTTTTTTGGATAAAAATTCAACTATTTGGTAGAGAATTAAACTATTTCGTTTAAATTTCATACTTTTTGTTTGAAAAATTCGTCTTTTTGGATGAAAAATTCAATTTCTAGCGTAGAAACTTATTTTTTGTTAAAAAATTAATATTTTGATCTTGAAAAGTCAACTGAAATCTTTTCTGGATGAAAATTCAACTATTTTTTTGAAATTTGTTTTCTTTTCAAAGAAAAATTCATCTTTCTCAAGAGAAATTTAATGTTTTTTGGATAAAAATGCCACTATTGGGTCAAGAATTCAACTTCGTTGAAAAGTCATCCTTCTTGGATGAAAATTCGTCTTTTTGGATTGAAAATGCAATTTTTTCCGCTGAAACTTATTTCTTGGTTAAAAATTCATATATCGATTGTGAAAAGTCAAATAAGATCTTTTCTAACAGGAAATTCAACTATTTTTTTTTATTTTTTTTTTCTGATTTATAAATGCTTTCACTTTGGTAGAAAATTTTTTTTATGAAAATGGATCTTCTTGGTCAAAAATTATTCTTCTTTGCTTGAGTATTCAACTATTTTATTTTTGAGATTTGATTGAATTACTTTGTTGAAAAATCCTTTTTTTTATAGTTATATTTTTAGTTGAAAATTCATCTCTTTGGATGAAAGGTGAACTATTTTGTTGTGAATTCTTTAAAATAAATAAATAAATAAATTAACTAATTCCTTAAACTTCAACTACTTTGGTAAAGGTAAACTACGTTGTTAAAAATTCATTTATTTTTTGAAGTAAGGCTAGTGTCTTTGGTTAAAAACTTAAATTTTTAGTGATAAGTTTTTTTTGTCTGAAATTAATTTTTTAACTAAAAATGTAACTTTTACATTTTTTTAAGATTGATCTTTTCCAGTTGAAAATTCTCCTTCTTTGGTAAAAAAAATCATTTTCTTGGCTTAAAATTGCATTGTTGTTGAGTAAAAATGCACCAGTTTCGTGAAAAATAACTTTCTGCTGAATTCTAATTTTTTGTTTGTAAATTCAATTTTTGTGGAGAAAATTCTTCTATCAAGCAATCCAGCGGATTACAAGAGCTATTTCCCCTCGTAAATAACAATGAATAAAACGCAATCAATGCCTAAATAAATTTTCTAATTTAATCAAAGTTTAGATGCTCTGGCCGCAATTTTATTGACTCTCAAATACAGTCTAATTTGTTGGGGGGACAGCAATATTTGAGATCTCGAGATGCAGTCCAATATCATGAAGGAAGAGTGATTCCCTCTCGAGCTATTTAATAATGAGAATCTCTATTACTCAATGGCTATTATAGAGAAGGGCACAGGGCACAGGGGCGATGGTGAAGGGGAAAGGGGAAAAGGGGAAAAGGGGAAAAGGGGGATTGGTTCTAGCTCTGAACGCAATCGGTTAATCACCGCTCATCCCTAACTGTCTGAGACATAGTTAGGCGCGAGCAGACTCGTGCGTTGCGTGGCGTGGTTCCCGGCCCAATTAATCTTACCCAGAATGCAATAACTGTCCAATCTGCCCTCGCGGCTGCGCTGCGTCATGGTGTCACAGTGCAGTCAGTGCCTGCCTTCCGTCCTTTATAGTTCCAGCAAAACGAGCTCTAGGGTCCTCAAAGCTCAGCCAGGCTACCGGAAAATCTCCAACTGCTTGGCACGATCGAACTCGGGAGAACTTAGGGAAGAGAGATAACATATTGCACCTAAATAGTTCCGTTTAACCCCGAATTACTGATCCGATATGCTTCCACTCTCAAACAAGGAAAACCCAATCTATGAAAATATATCCCACCGTCCGTGCCAAGTTTCTAGAACATTCTTCTAGAAACTTAGCAAGGACGTAAACCACTACAGCTACAGATTCCTACCTTATTGAAATCCAGAAGATTCTACAGCTGTGGTGGTTCTTGTCCATGCCATGTTTCTAGAACATTCTTCTAGAAACTTAGCACGGA
>CAKNXH010001046.1:104604-135226 GCA_932178445.1 Andricus quercusramuli
CATTTCTTTGGTTGAAAATTCGTTTCTTTTCAGTTTAAAATTAATTAATTTTGCTGGAAACCTTTTTTTTTAAATTTACTTTTTCAACTGAAAATTGAACTATTATATTCCTTGGTTGTAAATTTATTTTTTTTATTGAATTATTTTCTTAAGAATTCATTTTTTCTAAATTGATTGTCTCAACTGAAAATTTAATTCTTCTGTTTTTGGTTAAAAAATATTTTTTTTTTGTTATGAAAAGAAAATATATATTTGTTTAAATTCGTTTTTCTTTGTTGAACCTTTATTTTTCTGACATTTTAACTGTTCTAATCTTGGTTGAAAATTGATATTTTTCAGATAAAAATTCATATTTTCAGTTGAAGATTTATCTTTTTAGGTACAAATTCAGTTCTTTGGTTGAAAATTCATCTTTTTGACTTGAAAACACCACGAAAAAGTATTTTAAATATACTTAGAAGCAAAAAATGAATTTTGCGTTCATATTATTAATCTTTCAGGTGTATGGTTGGTTTTATACCTAGAAGAATTTAGAAACCACCCGTTTAAAATTTGAAGGGATGAATTTTTCCGCGAAATTTAAATAATGTAATTATTATTAATAAAATTCGAAAATACGATTTTTTAAATCCCAATTCAAAATGCTCATAAATGCTCATTATATTCTCAAAGCACATAAAAGTCGAGCATATTCTCGAGGCTATTCTCATGCTCGTGAGAATTTCTCCGAGCACTTATACTCTTTAGAACACTAATAGGACGGCAGAAAAATGATGCTCAATTAAAATGGAACCATAATTTTCACAGTGTTAATTCTATCAGATTGAGGAAAAAGGATTCTAGTTTATCCTAAAAAAATAAGACTACAAAATAGAAGCGCCAAACTTGGAGTGTATGACCGAAGCTAAATTAGTTCCCCCAGCGATGGTGATTGGAGGCCTGAGCCCTTCGGGATTGATATCATTGGGGTTGACAAGCAAGTGTCGATAAGGACTTCACCCTCAAGCGATGTTACGTTAATTCGAGAGCACCGATCCCACCTCCCAAGGTACTTTAGATCTTGCTTCAGGATGAAGGGAGCAGTATCCATCAGAGATGCGGGGCACGCCCGGTCAAGATTTCCTCCCGAGCGAGAATCTCAGCCACCCCCGGCCGGGTCCGCGAAGTTGAGGAAGAGCGAGCGGGCGGGGGCGGAGGTGGCTTTAGCGTCGACGCTGAAAGAGGGTCGGGGGTGGGATACGCGCTCGCTGCTCTCGTCCTGGTCGCGAGCTCTGATTGGCGAGCGGGGGCGGCTCCAACCCCCTGTTGCCATGGCGACCGCGGATGACCCGGCAGGGTGAAAGAGAGAGAAAGGGAGAGGGCAGAATGCCCAGCTGCCTCCGAGTGGTACCTGTTAATGGACCGGGGGGTGGACCCATAAACAATTCGTTAGTCTAGCTTTCAATCTCGTCAAAGCGATACTGATACTGGACTGGTCACCTGTCGATGGACTCACGGTATTGCCGAGTCGATCGCTGATACACAAACGGCGCTGATGAAAACCTGTCGGCAGCTAATCGTCAGTTATTACTGTTTGAGAACAGAGCATAAACGCTTTTAACAACTATTGATTCTGCCTTCTAAATTCCCATCCACCCCAGTTCTTGCTATATTTAGTTCTATTTTTCGTTGAAGTTCGTCTTTTTTCGTCTAAATTCAACCTGTACTCTCGACTTGAATTAAAATCTTTTTTGGTTGGAAATTCAACTAATTACTTCAAGGGTAAACTAGTTTGTTCAAAATTCTTTATAACGTTAATTAGAAGATGTTTTTATTTGTTGGTATACTGGTACAAATACTGGTCCAGAAATATTTTTTCATCAGTGGGATATTTTTTTGCTTCGAATACTCAAAAATTTGATGTGAAAAAATAGTTTTTTAAGCCTATAAAATATTTTCTTGACTTCAAAAAATATTTTTTACCAACAATTCACATATTCTGATGTCAGAGAAATATTCATTCATCTTTGTAGTTGCAAACTAGCCTCCTTGGTTGAAAATAAATTTTTAGAATGAAATTCTGATTATTTCATTTTTGCTTGGAAATTAATCTTTTTACATTCTCATCATAATGAGGAGGTATTGTTTAGTTGAGGATTTAACTATTTGGTTTAAAATTCGCCTTTTTCGTAGAAAATTAATCTCTTTGTGAGAAAATTCATCACCGTAGTCAAAAATTAATTTTTTCTGTTAAGAATGTTTGTTTGAAAATTAATTGGTTTTTATTGCAAATTTATATGCTCTGGTTGAGGATTCAACTATTCTGTTCAAATTCCGTCCTTTTTGGTAAAAATTTAATATTTTTGTTATGAAATTCGTCATTATAAATGGAAATTCATCTCTTTGGTGAAAAATTCAACTATTTTGTTGAAAATTCATGTTTCTGGAGGAAATCAACTTTTTTTTTTTATTTTAAATTAAAATCTGTCATGGTTGAAAATTGAACTGTTTGTCTGGGAATGCGCCTTATTGGGAATAAATTAATTATTCTGTTTAAAATTTCACATTTTTCTTTAAAAATGCAACATCCAAGGAATTATGACATCATTCCATTTTTGGTTAGAATTTGTTTTTTTTTTTTTAATTTCGAATTGATTCAAAATTGATCTCTGATGAGAAATTTAAATATTTTGTTTGAAATGCATGTTTTTTTGGTTGAAATTTTTTTTTTAGCTACAAATTTAACTGGATTTATTTTTTTTTTAATTGAAATATTAATAATGGAACTGCTTGGTTGAAAATTAATTTGTTTTGTTTGCGGATTCAACTATTTTGCTGAAAATAATTTTTTTTTTTGTTGAATTGAAAAGAATTTTTGAATTAAAATCTTTTTTTTATGTAAAATTAAGCTACTCAGTTTGAAATTGAACTAATTGGTTTAAAATATTGTTTATGGCTAAAAATTTAGCAATTTGCTAAAAATTCGTTTTTTCAAATTGAAAATCACTTTTTATCATTGCGTTGTTTTTTTAATAAAAAAATACCTAGTTTGATTAAGGATAAAACCTTCCGGTTAAATATTCGTTCTTTTTGGTTGCAATATCAAAAATTACGTTATGGTTGAGAAATGTTTTTTTTTATTTTAACCAGTAGGATTAATTTTCTACCACAAAAAAAAATTCAACAAAAGAAACGGATTTCAACCAAATTTTATGGGAAAAAATTTTTATCAAAATATTCCTACATTCAATATAGTAGTTAGACTTTGAACCAATTAATTGGAATTTTTATCAAAAAAATATGATTTTTCAATGAAACAGTTGAATTTTCAATGAAATAGTTGAATTTTCGAAAAAAAAAATTATAAATTTTCAATAAAGATGATTTTTTTTTGTTAAGAAGTTACTTCTTTCATCGAAAAAACTGCTCAGTTGAAAATTCGTTTTTTCTTTATTGATAGAAAATTCGTCATTTGGACAGAAAAATCCACTATTTGAACAAAATTTCATATTTCTGGTTCAAAATTCATCATTTTGATTGAAAAATAATTTCTTTGGCTGAAAATTCGTTGTTTTTATTGATAGAAAATTCGTCATTTGGACAGAAAAATCCACTATTTGAACAAAATTTCATATTTCTGGTTGAAAATTCATCATTTTGATTGAAAAATAATTTCTTTGGCTGAAAACTCGTTTCTTTTGAGTTGAAAATTAATTTTTTCAACTGAGAATGAATTTTTTCAACTGAAGATATAACCATTCCATTTACAGTTGAAAGTTTCTAGTTTTAGTTGAAAATTAATTAATTTTACTGACCACTCATTTTTTTAATTTACTCTTCTGACAGCAAATTGAAATATGTATTATATTTTTGGTTTGTGAATTTATCTTTTTTATTTTAATATTAAATTATTTTGTTTAGAATTCATTTTTTTAAATTTACCATCTTAACTGAAAATTTAATTCTTCTGTTCTTGGTTGAACAATTATTTGTTTTGTTGTGAATTTTTTTTTCAAATCCGTTTTCTTTTTGGTTGAACATATATTTTTCTGATATTTTTACTGTTCTAATCTTTGTTACAAATTGACATTTTTTAGATCAAAATTCATAAACTTTTTTGAAAATGAGTCTTTTTTGGTAGAAAACTAATCATTTGGGTTGAAGATTCAACTAACTATTTGGTGAAGATTCATATTTTTGGTTGAAGATTCATCGTTTTAGTTAAAAATTCATTTTGTGGTTGAAAATTAATCTTTTTGACATGAAAGCACAACCAAAAAGTGTTTCAAATATATGTAGAAACAAATTTTTATCATTTATCGGATCATTGAAATCAAAAATCGATTTTTCAAATCCTAACTCAAAATGCTCATAAATCATTAAATTATCGAAGCACATAAAGGTCAAGCATATTCCGACGCTCATGAGAATTTCTCCCAGCACTTACACTCTTGAGAATACGATGCAGAAATATAATAGCTAAAAATTCAGTGAAAAATAAAACTAATTTTGATGAAAAATCATACTCGCATCCTCAAACCCTACTCGTCTTCCGCTCGCACACTCGCCTGCGGCTCGTACTGCAGACATAAACTCATCATTAGAGTCCCTTTTCTCTCCCTTGGTGCATAATATACTATTTTTAGTTGAAAATTCATCTATTTGGTTGAAAATGCATGTCATCCGAAGCATTCGAGGAATACGTCGAATTTGGCGAGGACGATGAAATTCCAAAGGAGGACTTGTGGGAAGGAAGGAAGGAAGGAAAGAGAGTTTCCAGCAGAAATGGGAAGGGGAAAGGTCGCTCTCAGGAATTTACGGGCTCGTAAAAATCAAGAATCGTCCGGGCTCGCACCGAGGTTGCCCTTTCGTCTTTATCTTCTTGCAGTCCAGCCACGTTGGCTGCTTGCTTGCTTCCTTGCTTCCTTGCTTCCTGCACGTACATACATACACATGCATCCTCCACTCGAAAACATGAGTGAAATTGTACAATTGTACATGTGGATTTTCTCCCGACAGGGTCACGTGTTTTCCGCCTCCAGATTCTAAAAGTGTAATCTCGAAAACGTACACGTGAATTCGTAATTTGATGTTTCTTGCATATGTGAGCAAACTGGAAGTAAGGCGACGAGAATTGGGTACTCTCTTCTGGTTCAGAACTTCGATTTTGGTTTGATTTCCGGCGGCATTACACTCGGAAAATTACGTGAAGCTTTTTTCTGAAATTTTGAACCTGTACCCCCTTTTAAGGGTCAAAAGGTTTTGATTCCCTCCTCCCAACCCCCTTTTAAGTAATTTTTGCCTGAAATTGATTCAAATTTTTTAACAAGAGATACAGTTTTCAAAAAATTTTGTTCTCAAAAAAGATCTCCTTTCGCTCGGCTGGGAATCGAACCACAGAACTACTGATTTCCGGTCAGGTGCTTTCGCATTAAGCTACTAGAGAAATCGAGAGAAGAACTTTTTTTCAGAAATACACGCATTATTTTGCTTGATGATACAACTCAAATTTTGAAAGAAATCTGTATTACCATCAGAGAATAATAGAAAATATTAAACGTCTTTTCAGACTAGATGGATCTCTGAAAGAAGAATTGTTTTAAATATTTTTTTCAGAAAAAAGCTCTTCTTCTTTTGAAGCTTCAAATAAAAAAATTATTGTTAACAAAGTATTTCAACCTTCAATCAAACAGTTTAATTTTCCACAAAATTGTTTAATTTTTGAGAAGGGACTACGAATTATCTTCGAAAGAGATCAATTTTCAACCATGAGATGTAAATTTTTTAACAAAAAACATAATTTTAACACGAAAAAAGTTAATTTCTAATTAGACAGGCGCAGGTTTAATAAAAAAAATATTAAATTTCTATCTAAAAGGTAAATTTTTTCAAAAAATCGTATATTAGAATATTTAGTTGAAAAATAAATTTTTAATAAAAAAAAAAACAACTAACTTCCAACCAAAGAAACGCGCTTTCAACCACAAAGACAAATTTTCAACGAAAATCAATTATTTTCTACCAACAAGAACTGATTTCTAACAAATTACGTAAATTTTCAACTAAATATTGCAATTTTTCAAGGAATTTTCAACAAAACAGTTAAATTTGTCAATAAAAAAATGAAAAATGTTAAAAAATAAGAAGAAAAAGCGTTTAAATAATTTTTGCACGATCCCAAAAATGTTTGCTTGAACAAAACAAGCAGTTGTTTGACCCTATATTAAAAATAAAATTTTTTTGTCTTTAACAATGGTGTGTTTATATAAAATAAAATTGTATTGAATCAAACAAACATTTTTCTCAGTGTTCAATCCAAAAAATAAATTTTTAACAATGTAGTGTAACTTTTACTTAAGTAGTTAAATTTGAAATTTCTCTTCAAACAGATGAATTTTCATTAAAAAAAAAAAAAAAAAATTGAAAAAATAGTTGATTTTTCATCCAGAAGAGATTCAAGTTGACTTCTCAAGATCAAAATATGAATTTTTTCCACAAAAAATAAGTTTCTACGAACATAATTGAATTTTTCATACAAAAAGACGAATTTTTTCAACAGAAAGGGATGAATTTTTGACATAATAGTTGAATTCTCTACCAACTCATTTAATTTTTATCCAAGAAACATGTAATCCGTACTAAAACAGATGAATTTTTAATAAAAAAAGGAAGAATTTTTTTTAAAGTTGAACTTTCATCCAGAATAGTTAAATTTTCAACAAAATAGTTAAATTTTAAATCAAAAAATTGTATTTTTATCCAAGAAAGATGTAATTTCTGCGGAAGCTGGTGAATTTGGGAATCAGAAAAACTAATTTTCAAAAAAGAGTTGAATTTTCATCCAAAAAGTTGCATTTTTATTCAAGAAAGATCAAATATTTCTTTTAGAACAGATTAATTAAAAAAAAAAAATTTAATAGTTTAATTTTCATCCAAAGAAGATTCCAGTTTACTTTCGAAGCCCAAAATAAGAATCATAAACTATGAGTTAATTTTATGCTAAAAAGTCGAATTTTCAACCTGAAAGTATACATTTTTAAAAAGATTGTTAAATTTTCAATTGAACAGTTGCATTTTCCAAGTGAAATGAAAATTCTACTAAAAGAGGTGAATTTTTAAATCAAAGAGACGAATTTTCAAAAAAATAGTCGAATTTTCATTCGAAAGGATTTCTACAGACCGTTATAAAGAAAAATACAAAGTTCAAACAAAAAGTAAATTCTCAAGAAAATGATTAAATTTTCAACAAAACAGCAGAATCTTCAACCAAAAAGGATAACTTTTCAACAAAACATGAATTTTAAACAAAAGGTTAATATTATAGGGGACGGTGGGGAGTTGTGGGCCGTGGGGAGTCGTGGGCCACCTCAATCTCCGACATGTTGTGGGAGGTAGGACTGCTTTAACCACTGCCAAAAGACTATCTTTGTGTCAGCTTACTTTGTGAAGTCGACTCATAGTCTCAACACGCGTAGTTAATATTTTGACATTGTTGATTGAAGAAATTAAAATAAAAGTTTGTGTACAACTCAATTAATTGATATTCGAAGTCCCGTTCTACAGCATATTTCAAAGTCACGTTATTGCAAAATATTCCTTGAGCAATTGGCTTTAAATTCAATCAAACAATTTCGGTAAAACATTCATTGTGTGTATGGCAATTCGGTCATTTCCTAAATTTCGGCTGTGGGGAGTTGTGGTCCACCATTAGTGGGGAGTCGTGGGCCAAACGTTCTTAATGCGTATTTCAATTTTTTACGTGAAACTTCTTTTCTCTTGTTCTGAAGAGACTTTTGCATTATCTGCAAGGGCACAATGCCAAAGATTTTGAATCGGAACAACACAGTTCACTGCAACATGTGCGATCGTGCTGTGCACTTGAAATGTGCCAACATGAGGATGGGATGTTACACTTGCATACAGTGTGAATCAGAACAATTTTTTTTAAATCTTCTTAAAATAATTAATTTTTATTTACTGCAACTTTAATAAACATAAACTACTGGAATATGCGATTTTCTTTTATTTTTTGTCATGGCCCACAACTCCCCACCAAAATCACAAATATAGATTTTTATAAGATTTACGACATCCTAAATATTTCTCGCGCATTAAGAAATTTTATTAATTGTGGTCTCCAGTTGATGTATTGAGAAGTTGACTACACATACCAGATCATATATTGACAATTTATCCATGTTCAGAGAAGTTATGTCTTGAAAACAAAGCGTGGCCCACAACTCCCCACTCTCCCCTACGGAAAGAGTTGAATTTTAAATCCCAAAGAGACGAATTTTTTAAGGAAACAGTTGAATTTACAACAAAAAATGTCTTTAAGAATATTGTTCAATTTTCAACCAAATAATATTTATACCTGAAAAGATAATCTTCAGGAGAAAGTTTTTGCGAATTTTCAAAAATTACCTACATCTGTGAAGCACTCCCTCCCCCCTTCCGTAACAAATCGTAAAAAAATGTAAAAAGTCTATTTTGGATTGAAATTCAAATAATCGATTCGGAATCGAACCCCCATCCCTAGGCGGCGCATATCGGCTTTCCAAGATCGACGACTATATTGAGAGCCCCTGAAGCTTAAGACGCCATTACAACCCCCGGCCTGTCGGCCGCCGCCCCTAAAACTATATTAAACTCCGGCAAATCTTGAGGGTCCTTCTCTCTCTCTCTCTCTCTTTCTCTCTCCTTCGCGCAAGCTTTCTACGGCCATGCTTGGCGAATCTCACCCTCTCTTCCCTGATAACCTTCGCCAAACCTCCTCCTCAGCTCCACCCCCACCACTTCAACTTCAAGAGAACTAGCTCTGGAAAACCGAGACCGAGACGGCACTTTGATCGCTTTTCCAACGACGACCCAGCCTGCAAACTTCCCAACCAGAAGCCTCACCCTCCAAAAAGATTTTTTTCTTTTCGCCATGAATCAAAAGAACACCTGCGAAATGAACTCCTGATTTTCAAAATATCATTAACAGGGCTGATTTTTTAAAAATTTAATAAACATACTTATTATCATCCTCTACAAAATGGTAAGCTCTTTTTTTCATTTCTGTTCCTATTAACTTTAATTTAATATAAGAACACCCGAAGCGTCATTATCGTACGGCGTCCCAACCTCACTTTGCACAAGGATAAACTGATTTTCTCCTTTTTTTTAGACAGTAACTTGAAAAACGCTTGACGTATCAAGTTTGTAAACTTCACATGAACATAAATTTAATGTATGCACATTTTTTACGTCAAATAAATAATATTGTAAAAGCCTTAAAGTCTGTCTATCAATTTTTGCCATTTCAGACGTCATTGCCGTACGTCTTTTTTCCCTAGTAAAACATTGTAGTTACAGTTGAGTAATAAATACAGCAATATTAGGCGTATCGTTTAATACAAGATTTTATAAAATTGAGCTCAAAATATTAACTCTCTTTTTTGTGAATGCGATATTAAAACTGAAAAGTGCATCTTGACAAGAAAAACGTCATTCACGTACGTGCGTTAAAAACCATTTTCGAGGTGAAACAAAATTATAAAAACCATTCCGTTACTTGCTTGACGGTGTTTCCTTCCATCAGTAGGTGACTTTTTTGAACTCAAAATGTTTTGAGTTTTAATATACATGATTACTTTAATTTTTAAATTTTTTATTGTTTCATTATGATTGATTAAAAATGAAAAATCAATTTTTTAATTAAAAATTACCCTGTTCCGGTTATAATTAACTTAACCTAAAAAGAATACATTTCAACAAAAAATGTAATAGTAGATATTTCAAAGACAAGAAATTTAGTTTTAAATCAAAAATAGTTAAATTTAACAAAAAAATACGAATTTTCAAAAAAATACGTTAATTCCTAATCAAAAGAGATCAATTTTCAACCAAACAGTTAAATTTATAAAAAATGGATTTTCTAACAAAAAGAAAGAATTTTCAACAAAATAAATCAATTAATTTTCAACCAAATAGTTACATTTTCAAATTATTAAATTTTCTGATGAGGATTCATGTTTTTTAAATTGAAAATTCAACTGGTGAAAATTAATTTTTTCAGCTGAAAATTTAACTATCCCATCTTTTGTTGATAATGTATCTTCTTTAGTAGCAGATTAATATATTTTGTGGAAAAGTCATGTATTTTTCAAAAATGTTGTTTGTTTGGTTAAATCTATAAATTTTTTATTCACATTGAAAATATTTTTTTCTGTAAAAATAGAAACTTCAGCATTTTTCGTTGAAAATTAATCAGGTTGATAATGAAACTCTTTTGTTGAAAGTCCATGCAATTTTTGAAATGAAAACGAAAAATCAAAAATATTCAAGATAATTCTTTACAGAAAATTTTACTATTTGGCTGAAAAATCAACAACTTGGTTGAATATTTGGCTGTTTGCTGGAAAATTAACTTTTCTTCTTCAAAATTTATATTTTCTAGTTGAAAATTTGAACGTTTTTCAGGATATTCATGTTTTTGGCAAAAAATTTAACAATTCAGTAAGAACACAGACTAGTTGGTAGAAAATTCAACAGCTTTGTAGAAAATTCGTTTTTTTTTTAATGAAAAATTATATCTTTTGAAGGAACATTAATTGTTTTGGATGAAAAATCATCTTTTTGGTTGAAAATTCAATTATTTCACTAAGAATTCAACCGTTTTGTAGAAATCTTGTCCTTTTGGCTTAAAAATTCCACATTTAAGATAAAAAATTTTCCCTTAACTGATTGAAAAATCTTTTACCATTGTTAATATAACTCTTCTTGAAAAATCATTTTTTCGATTTCAAAATTCATCTCTCCTGGTAGGAATGCCAACATTCCCCGCAAAAAATGCAACTGTTGATTTGAAATAAATCTGTATTGATTAAGTATCCAACTATTTCTCAACAAAATTTGTCCTTGGTTAAAATATCAACTATTGCTTGTTCTGTTGAGAATTCATCTTTGTTGATTGGAATTTCTACTTCTTGATTGAAATTTTAAATAATTTGATGTATGCATTCATGGAGTCCCTAGGGGCCATCAAGTTATTTTTTTAACCGCCAGTTCCGTTTGATGTTTTCCAAACAATTTGGCACTCATTCCTCTGAAAGATGATAGAAAACAACATGTAGTCAGAAAATTCATGGACAATGTGTCAAGATAAACCACTAACACTACTAATACACATTATTTCTAAGGAATGATGTCATTGTTTACTCGTCTCTTCGATTTACAACCAATCGGGATCAAATGGATAAATCAACTATTTTATTGCACTAAGATTGCGCAAGCAGATATTTTCCAAAGATTGCGATTACGATTCCTCAGAATGAATCTACGTCGATCCACGTCGGATCTCTGCTAAATCCAGAAAGCCGGAATGAGAGAAAGGGATGATCAAGTGGGAGGAAAAGAGGTTGAAGGAAAGGAAGGAATGGCAAGGGGTTGAAGGAAATAGGGGAGGAAAGGAGAACCGGACTCTGGCAGAAGCATTGATTTCCTCTCGTCTCCATCGACCACGTTTCTACCCTCTGGGGGCGTCTCTGCCCTCCAATCCAAATCCCCGTGAGAGGAGTGCATGGAAGAGGAGATGTGAGCGCAAAGAGAGAAAAAAAGAAAAAAAAGAGCAAAAAGGGAGAAAGGAAAGGCACCTCATCTCATATTTCTCGTCGAGGACAGCATGGATTTTCTATACCTATAGTATCTTCGAAGCTTCACGCTAGGATTACCGACGGATATCAATCAGACTTTTCTTCCGTCGGAGGATATGTTGGCTGGTATCGCTCAAAATCGAACGTGAGTGAAGCATAAATTAAATCGGAATTGACACTTTCGGATAAGATTTATAGTCTTTGATGACATGCACTGATAGTATGGGGGTCAACTTCAAAAAGTGGTCATTAATAAACATTCTTTTATTGGTTCTGAACAAAAATCTTACACATACAATAGACATGGTGCTGCTGGGATAATTTGAAATGCAAGGTGCACATGAATGGAATTTTTTTCGTTTATGGTAATATGGCATCCAATGAACATTTCAAGATGAAATTGAAAATGATCAGTAGGGCGCTTTTTGAAAAAAGCCCACAAAAAAATATATGAGTTGTCTATCGATAGCACATCAGTTCTCTATTGACAAAACATTACTATGATAAAGAATTGTATTTTAAATACCACAATGGCCTTAAATTTTCGAAGCGCTTCTACCAATCAAAAACAGGAAGCGAAGTTTTATTTTAATGACGAACTTCTGGAGCCTAAATTACAAATTGAAGTTTCCAGTGAAATCAAAAGGTTTGATGAATACAAAGATAAATTGTCAAGCGCTGATTTTTATAGATCTTTGATGAAATGCAAAAATATTATGTGGGTGACTAGCTTCCAGATCTCAAAATACGAACCAAGATAGCGAGTAAAATCAAAAGTGGTTATGTTTAAAAATGTATATAACCAAAAATCATCAATCCCTTTTTTGTGCAGAAGGTTCCAGAGATATTTAAACTTTAAAGGCAGAGTGATTGAATAAGGTTCTAAAAAAATTCATGAATCATTTAGCAGGTTGGCACGGAATTTACAGCAGAAATTTGCCTCTTCATTCACGAGTAAACTGGCCAAAATGTATAATTTTTTATTTTCAAGCCCTAACCTTCCAGATTTGTAAGCTTCCCAAAGAAAATGAAGCCGTATAGTTTCAATATTTTCAAATCAATTTGTATTTGCGGGTTGCTAAAAGCCCATAAAAATCTACAAAAGAATTTGTTTTTTGCAAAAGAATTGTTAATATAAGATGAATTGGATTGTACGTGTAAAGCTTATCTGCAAAATTATCCGGGGAATACGAATTGATCTTTACTTTACAAATTTGATCCTCATGAGCTTGAGCTCTATAGTCGGAAACAAATGATAATGTAATCAATAAACGTTTACAATGATCAACTATGTCTTATTTTTTATTGCTGATTTTTGCTAATAAATATCAAAAATATTCAAGTTTGAAAGAGCCTGTCTGTATAGTATGTTTGCTCCATTGTCCTGTTATCTTCCAACCATGTTGTATGATTAGCTGATATTGATTTATCGTAACTAGGTAAGAACTTAATTCGAAGATGTTGGATTTTGTTGTTTCACTGGTGAAAAGACTTACTTAATTTACTGAATCCTTTCAGAATGTTAAAAATTTCTCTATCACCAATCCTTTGGAAAACACAATCTGTATAGTTTGTTTGTTCCATTGTTGTATCTTCTGCCAACAGTGTAGTATGATTAGCTGATGTTGACTTATCGTGACTAGGTAAGAATTTAATTTGAACATGTTGGATTTTGTTGTTTCACTTGTGAAAACACTTAATTTACTGAATCCTCTCAGAATGTTGGAAATTTCTCTATTACCAATCCTTTGAGAAACCCCATCTGTATAGTTTGTTTGTTCCATTGTTATATCTTCTGCCAACAGTGTCTTATGATTAGGTGATGTTGAATGATATTGAAGGGCAGAATTTAATTAGAAGATGTTGGATTTTGTTGGAACACTGGTCCAATACTGGATATGCCAACAATCATATCAACGAATCCAACATCTTCTGATTAAATTCTTACATGGTCAACATCAATTAAAATCAGCTAATCATATAGTCGTCAATATTTGTTGAAATATTATTATTTCTCAACAAACCTCTAGTCTCAGTAGACCTGATTCTGTTTCACAACACGTTGAGTTTACTATTTTAGGCAAATAAATAGTTGGGTTGCTTTTTGGTTCAACAGTGGATAATTATTCAAATAATTATTGTTCTTAATTAGAAGAAGTTGGATTTACTACTGGTCCAAAAGAGCTCACTTAATTTGCCGAATTCACTTTCATCTCATCGACTGTTGACAATTTCTCTATTTCCAATCCTTTGAAAGAAGTCATCTGTATAGTTTGTTTGTTCCATTGTTGTATCTTCTGAGAACCTTGTTGTATGATGAACTGTTATCAGTTGATGTTGACTACGTTTATTCTCTTAGGCTGTTGAAAATATCTTAATCACCAATTCTTTGAAAGAACCCATCTGTGTAATTTGTTTGTTCCATTGTTGTGTCTTCTTCCAACCGTGTTGTATAATTAGCTTATTTCAATTAATGTTGATCAGGTGAGAATTTAATTAGAAGATGTTGGATTTTGTTGGTACACTGGTCCAATACTGCATATAGCAACAAAATCCAATATCTTCTTATTAAATTCTTACCTGAACAACATCAATTAACATCAGCTAGTCATATGATTGTCCATGTTTGTTGAAATATTAATGTTTGTGTTCTCTTGTCTTCAGTTTCAGTAGACCCAATTTTATTTAACAACACGTTGCATGGACTATTCCAGTTAAATAAATAGTTCCTCGCTTTTTGGTTTGACGGTAAATAATTGTTCGAACAATCATGGTTGCTAATTAGAAGATGTTGGATTTTGTTGGTATACTGGTCCAAAAGACTCAACTAAACCACTTTATTCTCTTAGACTATTGACTATTACTTTATTTCCAATCTTTTGAAAAAACCCATCTGTTTAGCTTGATTGTTCCATTGTTGCATCTTCTTACAACCGTCTCATATTGTTAGCTTATGTTAATTGATCTTGAGCAGGTAAAATTGAATTAGAAGATGTTGAGTTCTGTTGATAGACTGGTCCAATGCTGTACATGCCAACAAAATCTAACATCTTCTGATCAAACTCTCTCCTAGTCAACATCAATTAACATCGGCTAATCATATGATTGTCCATATTTTTTGAAATTTTAATGCTTGTGTTCTCTGGTCTCTGACTATAGTGGATCCGGTTATCTTTAGCAACATGTTGCATCACTATTATAAATGTTGGATATTGCTGGTATAGTGGTCCAAAAGACTTATTTAATTCACTTAATTCTCCTAGACTGTTGTCAATTTTTCTGTTTCCAATCATTCGAAAGAACCAATGTGTATAGTTTGTTTGTTCCATTATTGTATCTTCTTCCAACATTGTTGTATGATTAGCTGATTGATATTGATATTGATATATAATTGATATTGAACAGGTGGGAATTGAATTAGATGTTGGATTTTGGTAGTATACTGGTCCAGCGTACCAGCTGGATCCGTATACCAGCAGAATCCAACATCTTCAAATTGCATTCTTACCTTCTCAACATCAATCAACATCAGCTAATCATATGGCTATAAATGTTTCTAAAAACATAAACCTTGGTAGAGAAAAAAATTCTGATTCTTTTCTGGATACCCTAAAGGGTAGTAATATGTTTCCGAAACGTGTTGCGTTGTTTAGACGTGAGAACGTATTTGCTAGTTCCAAACGTGTTTTCTGGTCTCAGTAGACCCAATTCTGTTCAACAACACGTTGCATTTACTATTTCAGGTACACGAATAGTTGGGTTGCTTCTCGGTTCGACGATAGGACATAACTAGAATTCTGTCATGGGTACGATGAACGTATACACATGTACTTATGAGCAATACATACGTACATACAACACATACATTTGCGTTCATTGTGTTCTTGCATCGTTACGCGTCGCGCTCGTTCGAAGCATAGTCCTGGGAATTTAACAGTGGTCGAGCTACAGTCGAAACTGTTTTGCACGAAACTGATATGATCGAGCTTTGCCAATTGAGCAAAACGTGTTCGAAATTTGTTAAAACAAAAACGGTCCGTCAACATTACTTTCGTACACACAGAAAAAACTGTGGATTCAATTTTGTTTCTCATCTTCTTACAAAATCATTTTGAACTTTAGTGATTTCCGCTCTCTTGATCAATGTAAAACCTAAAAACGATTTTTGGTTGAAATAGGGACAGCTTAGCTTTTCTGTGAATATTATGGTATTTTCTCAAAGTTTACAGAATTTTCCGTTTTTTTAAATCAAATTATGGATGGGGAGCATCCACGTATGACCATCATATCCATCCACATATTGATACTAATAAGAGAATACTGTTAAATAAATTATTTAGAATTTTTGATTCAGTTGCGATCATTTATATAATTTAAATAATAATTCACGGCAGAATAAATTAAAAGATAAAATGCCTTTTATAAACTCCATTACTAATTTGAGGAGGGATTAGTATTTTTCTGGTGATTTTGAAGAAAGTTTGGGAATTATTAACTTCTTTCAAGAATTTTTATTTCCTTCCCTGCTTTCAAGAAAGCTTCCCTTTTTCTCATCATCTGTTCAGTTCACATCCTCAACAATTTAATTATTTTATTGAAAATCCGTTAACTTTTTCATTGAAAACTTAATTTTCTTGACTGAAAATTTAACTATGACATTTATGATTGTTTTATTTTCTGTAGTTTAAAATGCAACTATTTTGTTGAAAATTCATCTTTTTTAATTAAAAATTCGTCTTTATTGGCAAAAAATTAATTTGTTTGATTCGAAAATCTACTTTTTGGTTGAAAAGTCAAGTATTTGGTTGATTGTTGAATTCTTTTCTTGAAAAATCATTTTTTATTTATCATCTTAAGAAGAATTGATTTTCGTACAAGAAAATGCAACTATTTAATTTTTGGTTGAAAATTTATATTTAAAATCAAAAATTGATATTTTCTAGTTGAAAATCTGTATTTTTTGGTAAGAAATTAATCTTTTTACAGCTTGGTTAAAAATAAATCTGGTTTGTATATGGATTGAACTATTTTATTTAGAATTCATTTTTTTCAATGAAAAATTAAACTTATTGGGTGACAATTCATCTTTTTTTATTGAAAGTGCAACTGCCTTGTTCAAAATAATTTCGTTTTGGTTCAAGATTCAACTATTTTGATGAAAATTCAATAATTTTTACAAACATTAATTTTCTGGTTTAAAAATTAATATTTGTGGTTTTAAAATTCAAATTTTTTGTAGAAAATTCGTTTTTTTTTTGGTTTGTAAATTCAACAGTTTGGTGAAAAATTAAATTATTTTTTTAAAATTAATTGTTTTATTGAAAATTCATACTTTCGATTGAAAATTCAACTATTTAAAAAAAACTGGTTGGTTAAAAATTAACTCATTCATTTGAAAACTTAACTATTGTGTGGGGCATTCTTTTTCTTTTGTTGGAAATTAATTTTTTTCAACTGAAAACTCAAGCATTCTATTTTTAATTCCAAATTAATCTCTTTTGTTATAAATTTAACTGATCGATTAAAAATGTATCTTCCTTATTTTGAAATTTAATTACTCCATGGAAAAGTGAATTTGCTCTGCAGATTTATTATTTTAATCAAAAATTCATTTCTTCGATCAGAAATCTTGATATTTTGATGAAGATTCGTTTTTTTTTTTTTGCTGGAGAAATAATTTTTGTACCTGAACATATCACTAATCCATTTTTATTTGAAATTTGATATCTTCTAGTGCAAAATTTATGTATTTTGAAGAAAATTTTTTTTTCGTTGTTTTTGCTCTTGAAAATTCAACTGTTTTGTCAAAAAAATGGGTTTTTCGGTTTATAAATTCAAGAATTTGGTAAAAACATTGAGTATTTGATAGAAAAATTGAGTATTTGGTGAAAAATTAACTTTTTTTGAAAATTCATATTTTAAATTGGAAATTCAATTATTTCTTTCAAATGATCTGTTTGGTTAAAAATTAAAATATTTATTTGAAAATGTATCCATTAGGTTCGAAATTTCTAGTTAAAATTTTATTCTTTATAAGATGAAAATTTAACTATTTGGTGAAGGATTTTTTTGGGTTGAAAATTCGTTTATTTTATTAGAAAATCCATCTTGTTTGTTGAAAATTCATCAGTGTGGTAGAAGATTCATCTATTTTGTTAAAAATTTGTCTTTTTTTTAACTGGTTAAAAATTCGTTTCTTTTCCTTGAAAAGTAATTTTTTAAATAAAAAGTTAAATATTTCATTTTCCATGAAAAGTTATCTTTCATAGGTGAAAATTCAACTATTTGGTTGAAAATTAATGTATTTTTTTGCAAATTCGACCTCTGGTAGAAAATTCATCTTCTTGAGTGAAATTCATCTTTTTAACAAAAAATTCAACTATTTTGTCAAAGTCAAAAATTGAACTGTTTTGTTATAAATTCGTCCTTCTGAATCGAATATTCATTCTTCAATAGTGAAAATTTTGGTTAAAAATTCATCTATGTTGGCGCGACTGGAGATCCAATCACAGAACTACCGATTTCCGGCCAGGTGCTTTCTCATTAAGCTACTAGAGCCTAGCGGAGCGCTCATCAAGGAGAAGAGTATTTTCCAGAAAAAAAATTTTTTTCAATATGTTTACTGAAAATTTTTTCCTTTTGTTTGAAAATTCAACTCTTTGGTTGCAAATTACACAACTGATCTTTTTATGAACGCTCCCATATTTTCTGTATCATTTGCTAAACTTTTCTATCAAGTTAATGTTTTTAAATTGTAGCCTACAATAAAAACAATGTGTAAATTTGAAAGAAAGTATCCGTAAATTAGTAAAATGTCTGAAAATTTTTTCAGCTCATCAGAAAATTCAGTTTCCGTGTAGTTAGCCTCTGTTTAATTTATTCCTAAATTCGAGTCATCAAGTTTTACGGGATTTTTGTATAAATGTAAGTAGATTTCGATTTAAGCGATATATTTTTCATGATATTGAAGCATCAATTCTGCAAAGTCTTTGGACATGTTTCCAGAATATAATACTTCTGGAGAAGAAAGCCAATTCGGAAGAAACACGATACCAGTGCTAAGTCGGTTAGCTCCTTAGTGCTTCCGTACCGCAGGGAATGCGAGATAATAATCTTCCCCATACCGATCACGACGGATGGATTTCTATTAAATTATTATGGCGCCAATCACTTTACGAATTGTGACAAATCCGATCTGCAATATCTGTGTGGTACTTGAAGCTTCACTACATCGTCAGAGATAACAGTTGCGCATTATGAGCGGACCTCGAATAAAGAATTTATTTCATCAAATTACTCCCAGAAGAATCAGATTGTCCCGGGTGAAACCGATTTTAGTCATTTCCCTCTTTCCACAAATCCACACAAAAAAATTATACTAAATTTTGGTATTTTTCAGGGATTGATATTTCAGACTAGGCACCTTTTGCCTCTTACCCTCTCTCCACCATCAAATTACAAAAATGAGCCAAACAAACTTTTTCCAAATGAATTAAGAAAAAGGATTTTCTACCCAAAAATACTATTTTTAAACATAATATATTAATTTTCAAGCCGAATGATAAATCTATAACTGAAAAAGATAAATTCTAACTAAAAAAGAGGCATTCTCTACCAAAAACTGAATAGTTAAATTTTCTGACAAAAAATTAATTATCAGCAGAAAAAAACGAATTTTCAATCAAAGAGATGAAGCTACAACCAAAAGTATCAGCTTGTAGAAGAAAGTTTCATTCTAAAAAAACAATTACAATTTTAAACAAAGAAAAATATTCGAAACAGAGGTATTTCAACCGAATAAGATTTCAATCTTGAATCAAAACAGTTCAATTCAAACAAAAGATGAAGTTTGAATAAAGAATTTGAATTTTCCACCAGAAAATATCAAGTTTTGAAGAAAACAGTTAAATTTTAACTAAGCAAAAAAAATTTAATTGGAAAAGATCAATTTCCGATTCAAAATAATAATTTTCCATGAAGTTTCAACTAAAATGATGAATTTTTAACTTAAATAACGTTAAATTTAAAAAAAAAAGGTGAATTTTTCACCGGAAAGATTCATTTTTCACCCGGAAGATTAATTTCTATAAAAATACGACACTTTTTAGCAAAATACATGAATTTTCAACTATAAAGATCAATTTTCAGCCAAAAATTGAATATATAGATTTATAATTTAAAAAAGTAATGTTCAACCAGAAATAATTTTTAAACTGAAATGATGGAATATTCAACTGGAATAGTTACATTTTCAGTTAAAAATATTTCAACCGAAAAACATTTCGATTTTTTTTCAAAAACAGATGAATTTATCCAAAAAGGCGACTTTTCAACATGAGTTGAATTTTCAATTAAAAAAGATTTGTCTGTCAAGAGAGAGAAAAAATTTTTAAAAGAAACGATTGAATTTTGAAGCAAAGGAACTAAAAGCGATCAATTTTCCACCAAGAATAGAATAGTTACTTATAAAAGAAAATTTTTTTCAGCTAAACTATATATAGAAAACCTCAATTTTTAACAAAGAATGGAATATTAAAAATTTAGTTGAAAAAATTAATTTTCAAAAAAGATTTTATTATCAAATCAAAAACAGTTGAATTCAATCAAGAGACGAAGTTTAAATAGAAAATTCAGATTTTCCACCAGAAAATATGAATTTTTGAAAATAGTTAATTTTCAAACAAACGCACGAATTTACAAACAGAAAATATAAATTTTTAATAAAAAAATTAATTTTTAACTAAATAGTTAATTTTCAACTAAAAAGACAAGTTATAAAGAAAGATTTAAACCCTGAAACAAAAAAGAATTATTTTCAATAAAGCAGGTTGCATATTCAACCAAAATGTATGAATTTTCAACAAAAGTGATTAATTTTTTACCCTCCCCCCCCCCAAAAAAAAAAGGTTTAATTTTGGAAAATAAATTTGAATTTTAAATTATGAATTTTTCTTGAATTTTCAACTAAAATGATAAATCCTCAACTTAAATATAGTTGAAATAAAAAAAAGGTTGAATTTTTCACCAAAAAAATTAATTTTGAATCAAGAAGATTAATTTCTACAAAAATACAAATTTTTAAACAAAATACATGAATTTTCAACTAAAAAGATCAATTTTTAACAAAAATTGAATAGTTGAATTTATAATTTAGAAAATTAAGGTTCATCCAGAGATGAATATTTTAAGCTGAAATTATGGAATAATCAATTGGAATAGTTACATTTTCAGTTAAAAAATCATTTTTCGAACAAGAAAATTTTAACCAGAGACGAACTTTGAATTAAAATGATGAATCTTCGAAAAAAAAAATTATTTTCAACAAAACAGTTTGACGTTTAACAAAGCAAATTCAACCAAAATGGATGAACTTTCAACAAAAATGATTTATTTCTTACCCAAAAAAATAAAAATTTGAAATAAAAAAGGTTGAACTTTTCACAAAAAACATTATTTTTCAATCAAGAAAATTAATTTATCTAAAAATACGAATTTTTAACAAAATACGCGAATTTTCAACTAAAATGATCCATTTTTGAACAAACATTGAACAGTTCAACTTATAGTTGAAAAAATAATGTACAACCACAGATCTAAATTTTTGACTAAAATGATGGAATAATCAATTAGAATAGTTACATTTTCAGTTGAAAAATAAATTCTCATAATAAAAAATTTCAACCAGAGATGAGATTTGAGTGGAAAAGACTGATTCTGAACGTAAAATATAGTAGTTGATATTTTAAACTAGTAAAGATCAATTTTCAATTTAAAATATCAATCTTCAACTGAAAATTAAACTGTTACATTTTCAGATAAAAAAATTAATTCTGGACCAAAACGAACGATTTTACAGAAAAATAGTTAAATTTACACCCAAGGGAGTGAATTTCCAATTAAAATTATGAACCTTAGAAAAGTGAATTTGTAAGAAAAAGTTTATCATTCAAACAAAGAGTTCAATTTGCAACAAAAACGAAGAATTTTAAAGAAGATCCTTAAATTCTTAGAAATAACAGATTTTTTTTCTCACAAAAAAGGACCAATTTTCAACAAAATACATTGATTTTCAACTACGAAAGATCAAGTTTCAATTTAAGATATCAATTTTTAATCAAAATTAAAATATTTATATTTTCAATTAAGAAAATTGATTCCTTACTCCCAATCAAAACGATTTTTCAGCAAACTAGTTAAAATATCAAGATTAATTTTCTACCAAAAAAGAAGAATTTCAAACAAAATTTATAAATTTCCAACCAAAAACTTGAATTTTTAACTAAAAAAGTTTAATTTTCTACAAAATTTTTTATATTTAACCAAAGAGACCTAATCTCTACCAACAAAGACGAATTTTCAAACGAATACTCAAATTTTCTATAATATTGTTGAATCTTCAGATGAGGAGATAAATTTTAAATTAGGCAGATTAATTTTTGAATCAAATAAATTTTAATTGAAAATAAAAAATAGGTGAATTCCACCAAAATAAACCAATTTTTATCAAAGTATTTCAACTTTAAACTAAGAAGTGGAATCCTTAACTGAAGAAGATGAATTTTCAACCAACTACTACAGTTTTCAACCAAGAAAATTAATTTACAGAATAAATTTTTAAAAATGTAGTCTAAACTTAAACCAAGTTTTTGAATGTTCAATCAAAAAAATGATCTTTTGACAAATGAAGTTAACTTTCTACCAAATAGTTAAGTTTTTCAGTGGATGGTTCAATTGTTCACCAAATAGTTAAATTTTCTACTAAATTGGTTAAGTTTTCAATAAAAAAGTGAATTTTCATGGAAACAGTTGAATCTTCAAACTAAAATGACGAATTTTTAGAAATACACACTTAAATTTTGAATCCAAAAATATAAATTTTTAACAAAAAAGTTCATTTGCACTGAATAGCTGAATTCAATAAAGAAAGATTCTTCATTCAAAAAAGAAAATAAATTTCAACCAAATTGTTGAAATCAAAGTTGTGAAATTAAGTTTGGTCAATTAAAATGAAATAAAATACTTAGCATCCATTGGTTTCAAGTATTGGAAAGTAAATTTCAGAAAGGCCGAGTTTAACTAAAGCCATACATGGCCTTTTCGAAATTTGTTTTCCCATACTCGCAAACAATCAATGTTCAATAATTTTTTTCACTTGGCCAACTGTGTTCCTACTTCAGTGGAAAGTCTCCATGAAGTCCTGACCTGACTTCCTGTGATTTCTGGCTGTTCTTTATATTTAAGTATCCTCAAGAAAGAAATGGATTTCAAGACGTAAGGGAAATGAAATAACATGCGCCAAAGCAGCTCTTAGCTAGTCCGCAAGGTGACTTTGAAAAGTGTTCCAAAAATTGGAGGATCCCTGAGAAAATGTTGCGCCTTCCGAAGGGAAGTACTCTGAAGGAGACATCATCGTCATCAGCCACAATTAACTCTTACCCCTAAAACATCACAAGGTCGGACACTTTCCGGACAGAATGAGCAAATAAAGCTGTACTCGACTTGAGTGATGTATGGATGAAAGACAATATAATTCCCTGACGATGTGTGTACGCCAGTTGCTGTTGATTTTAACCACCCGAATGGGGTGGTTGTTCAACTGGCGGATAAGTGTACGTGCAGGTAGGTATACTCGTACAGAAACGAGAGGTGAGAGAGAGATGACGTGCTTCTGGCATGTCGATATCGCTGGAAATTTAATCATGCCGCACTACTATGGAACACTATGTGCTCCTCTCGATCCCGCGACGGAATACCAACAGCGCAACGTTATACGCCTAGAATTTGCATGTTTAATGCTGCTGCATCGGTTGTGTTGCTCGACGTCGCTTCATGTCGTGACATTATAAATATAATGACTCAAGCTTCACTACACGACATGCACGATAGGATGCACTTATCCCGATGCGGATCTGTAATAGACTCCTGCTGCATGTAGTCATTTATTCAACATTAAAACTTGAACTGATGTCTTTCCTGTACGGATATTCGATCTATTATTGGGAGTCTACATTTTACATGGAAAAGCCTCATCAGCTTTTGTACAATCAAATTGGTTTCCAGACTGATTAGCTCTGGACTATTTCAAAACCAACTTTGACTATTTGCTTTACTGTGTGTCATCTGACTGTAACTAAACTTTTCTATTAGACCACTGAAAACGGTTGGTTGAGACAACAAGCTTTTCATTAGTGGAGACAGAATTAGCTCACAGTAAATCCCCGAGATATTATTTATCTGAAGTTGGCTAATAACGTTGCAAACTACTTTGAAACAAATTTTGACGTTTTGTCCCACTGTGTGTCATCTGACTATAACTGAACTTTTCTATCACACCACTGAAAATAGTTGGTTGAGACAACAAGCTTCTTATTAGTGGACATAGTATTAGCTCATAGTATTAGCTCACAGTAAATCACCGAGGTACTACTCATCTGAAATTTGATTGGAACGCTGCAAACTGTTTCAAAACCAATTTCGACGTTTTGTCCTAGTGTGTGACATCTGACTATAACTGAACTTCTCTTTTAGATCACTACATATAGGTTTGTTGAGAAAACAAGCTTTTCATCAGTAGAGATAGTATTAGTTCACAGTAAATCCTGGAGATACTACTCATCTGAAGTTGGCTAATAAGCTGAAAACTGTTTTAAAACCAATTCTGACGTTTTGTACCACTTTGTGTCACCTGATCATTACTAAACTTTTCTATTAGAACACTGAAAACGGTTGGTTGAGACAACATGCTTTTTATTAGTAGAGGTAGTATCAGCTCTGGTACTGCCATTTCATTAGTTGATACTGCTAATTCATTAGTTGGCACAACAATTCCATCAGTTACAGTGACTTCTTGATTAGTACTAGCTACTAATAAAATGGTTGTCCTAATCAAGAAAATAGCAGTACCTTATTTTTCAAACTAGATGGTTAACCCAACAAACCATTTTTGTCAGTGAATACCAGTAGAAATTCACTATGAATTTTCGAATCGTTCAGAAACAATTTTCTCTTATGGGTCTCCATGTGAGTTTACACTTTTCATGGATAGTATGATTTTAGGTTACTTAGGCAATGCAAAAACTTAGGTGGGCCAACTGCTCAGTTCGTAGGATATGGTACTGCTATTTTATCAGTTGAACAACCGTTTCATTAGTTGCTGGTGATTGAATAATCAATTCTATTTATCAAATTGTTGTGTCAACTAATAAAATAGCAGTACCATATCATAAAAACTAAATAGTTGGTCCAACTAACCATTTCTAAGTAGGTGCTTTTCATTTTTGAATTCATTGATCTAATAGCAGTGGTAGTTGGCCCTACTACGTTACTAGTTGTTCCAATCAACTTGAATAGTTGAATTTTAAACAGAAAAGATGTATTTTGAACCGGGAAGATCACCTTTCACAAAAAGACATGTTTTTGACAAAAAAGACGAATTTTCAATAAAATACATGACCTTCCAACTAACAAGATCAATTTTCAACCAAAAATTAAATAGTTAAATCTATAGTTGAAAAAATTAATGTTCTAGCAAAGAGATACATTTTCAGCTAAAACGGTGGAATAGTTGCATTTTCAGTTAAAAAATCATTTTTCAACCAGAAGAAACACAAAGTTTCAACCGGAAATGAATTTTTAATTAAAATGATGAATCTTCAACCAAAAAAATTATTTTTCAACGAAAGAGTTGGACTTTCAAAAAAATGTCAAAAAAGCAGTTGAATTTTGAAGCAAAAAGATGAATTTTCAACCAAGAAGATCAATTCTCTATTGAGAAAAAAAAACGAATTTCCAACCAGATGATTGAATTTGCAATTTGAAGCGATCAATTTTCAACCAAAAATAGAATACACTCCATATAATAACAGTCTCGGGGGTTATCTCGCATTGGCCTTGATACTAAATCGGTAGCCTCGAAACGTAAACACTTAGCGCCGCCTGAACCGTTTCCAATTAAAATGCATAATATTGCGTAATATACTCGACTGAGTAATTGCGCAGTGCGGCCCTTCCGAGGCGAAAGTCGTAACCGTCTCTCACATGAATTTTCAGTTAGAAAAATTAATTTCAAGCAATGATAAAGAAGAATCATTGTTATTCAATTATATATTACGATGTGATGGTAATAGTTTTGAAAGCATCATGTTACGAGATTCACTAACGAGCCACAAAGGTGATGGAGAACGAGTTCGCTGTCGCAAAGTTTAAACAGCTTAGAGGGATGTTGCGGCGCGGCGCCCCGACGCTTGGGGTGCCAAGTCAACTGGAAACCTCTAATAGCTTTGGAGTCTACGCACAAAGACATGAATACTCGACCACAAAGGAGTCCTCTGTACGTGAATGATACGATAATCGTACCCTCGAGGTGAGATCGGGTAAAGCGTTAGTTCAGGTATACCTTGCAAAACACAAGTGGTTATATGCAGAATAAATAAAAATTTTTACATTATCATCCTTTAATGAGAAGGTATTAGATATGTTTGAAAGTTGGGGGCGGGGCGGGGGGGGGGTGAGGGGCCCATGTTTTGAGACCCCCCTCAAACCAAAAAACAGGTTTTTACCAAATGTCTGTCTGTTATTTTGTCTGCTAGTCTGTCTGTTAGTTTTTCTGCTAGTCTGTCTGTTAGTCTGTCTGTTATTCTGTCTATTAGTCTGTCTGTTAGTCTGTATGTTGTTATGTCTGTTGATCTGTCTGTTAGTCTGTATGTTGTTATGTCTGTTGTTATGGCTGTTAGTCTGTCTGTTGGTATGTCTGTTGGTCTGCCTGTTAGTCTGTCTGTTGTTCTGCCTGTTAGCTTGTCTGCTAGTATGTCTGTTGGTATGTCTGTTAGCATGTATGTTGTTATGTCTCTTGTTCTGTCTGTTAGTCTGTCTGTTGTCATGTCTGTTGTCATGTCTGTTGTTATGCCTGTTGGTCTGCCTATTAGTATGTCTGTTAGTCTGTCTGTTATTGTGTCTGCTAGTCTGTCTATTGGTCTGTCTGTTGTTCTGTCTGTTGTTCTGTCTGTTGTTCTGTCTGTTAGTTTGTCTGCTAGTCTGTCTGCTAGACTGTCTGTTGTTCTGTCTGTTAGTTTGTCTGCTAGTCTGTCTGTTAGTATGTCTGTTAGTCTGTATGTTGTTATGTATGTTGGTCTGTCTGTTAGTCTGTATGTTGTTATGTCTCTTGGTATGTATGTTAGTATGTCTGTTGTTATGTTTGTTGTTATGTCTGTTGGGTTGCCTATTAGTATGTCTGTTGTTCTGTCTTTCAGTTTATCTGCTAGTCTGTCTGTTGGTCTGTCTGTTGGTCTGTCTGTTGTTCTGTCTGTTGTTCTGTCTGTTAGATTATCTGCTAGTCTGTCTGTTGGTCTGTCTGTTGGTCTGTCTTTTGGTCTGTCTGTTGGTCTGTCTGTTGGTCTGTCTGTTGTTCTGTCTGTTGTTCTGTCTGTTCGTCTGTCTCTTGGTCTGTCTATTGGTCTGTCTGTTGGTTTGTCTGCTAGTCTGTACATTATTATTTTGCTCCACGATAACTTTCAAAAGAATTAACGTTTTTGATCGGGCCCTGGGATACTTTTTAAGTATCCTAAATTGAACGTCAAGTTCGTTAGCAAGCTATTTGGGATACAAATTCAAAAAGTGAGCACATTTTAACAATTGTTCAAAACACTTTTTTTTAATATTTGAAAATTCTAGGGACGTATATTAATAGTACTCAAAAAGGGAAACGAAGGCAGATTTTTTTTTTATAAAGAAAACATTATCGCAAAAATCCACCATGTATCTTTCTGGGTCAAAACACATTTTTTATAGGGGTAACCTCCCCACAGTGGATAATGAAACCTGCAGTGAACAATCAATTATTGAGAGCACAAATAAAAGCAAAATAATTAATTTTGTCTTTAATGTATTAGCATGTGTAGTGTCTTCACTAGTAATGAAATGAAACTAATTATTTTACATACATTAGCATTTTTAATTAATGATTATCCATGGTAGGCTGCGTTATCCACTGTAGGGAGGTTTCCCCTAACACATACATTATTACCACCGTTTCTCATGTATGTGCAGCTTCACGTAATTTTTACGCCCTACGTGTATTTTTACGTATTTTTACGTGAATGTATTTAGGATTATCCAAAAATTACGTAAAAGGATTTGGGGGAAGGGAAGATTTCGGATTTAGTGAAAGTTCACTATTTTTCATGAAATAACAAAGTAGTTCAACTTTGAACGAAGTAGTGAAACTTTCAATTAATTTTCTTCTGAAAAAAGATCTTCTCCTTTTGCTCTGCTGGGACTCGAACCACAGAACTTCAGATTGCCGGTCGGGTGCTGTCCCATTAAGCTACTAGAAAGATCGAGAAAGTATAACAGAAAATTTTTAACGTCTTTTCAGACCAGATGGAATTATGAATTGAAAATTATTTGCAATTAATTTTTTTCTGAAGAAATACCTCTTTCTCCTTTCGCTCGATTCCCAGCAGAGCGAAAGGAGAAAAATTTTTTTCAGAAAAAAATTATTTTAAAATAATTTTTAATTCATAACTCCATCTAGTCTAAAGAGACGTTGAAAATTTTCTGTTATTCTCTGATGACAATACAGATTTTTTTAAACTTTCAATGAAAAAAGATAAATTTTCAACACACAATTTTGATATTTGAATTTTGATATTTGTTGATGTTTGAAAAATTCATTCAAAATGTTGAATTTCCAAGAAATAGTTAAATTTTCTATCAAGAAGGTTAATTTTTTCAGGAAAAAGACGAATTCTCAAAAAATTAAATAAATTTTCAACCCAAAATTTCAATTTTTTTATTAAACAAAAACAGCTAAAATCATCGAAAAAAAGCAACAAAAAAGATTAATTTTCAAACAACAATGTCGATTTTTCAACAAAAGAATCAACGTTTAACCAAATATTTGAATTTCAACAAAATAATTTAATTTGTAATAAAATAATATCATTTTTTAACAAAAAAGGTGAATTCTCATACAAATGTTTAGTGAGTAGATTTTCAACCCGAAAATATAGATGTAATTTTCAGTAAAGTAGTAGAATCTTCAAGCAAAAGAGATGTTTTCAAACGAACAGTTCCATTTTTAACCATAAAGACAAACTTTCCACAAAACAGTTCAATTCTCAAACAAGTAATACAATTTTCAACCTAGTAATACAATTTTCAACCAAAAAAGGTACTCGAACAAAAATGTGATAACTTATAGTAGCTCTCTAATAATTCAATTGGCATGATGAATACATTTCCTAATTTGTTGCTAAAGTCCATGAATTTGATAAATAGTTAAAACTTTTCTTCAAAAATATTTTGATGAATACTTAAACTTCATTTTTTAACGTTTCCAATATTTTAAGAATTCTCTCTGGATTGCTCAATCAGCTTGCTCTGACTATAAACGGATAAACCACCATAATCTCCTTGACAATGAATTGTTTCTTAATTAAAAACGTGAAGAAGGCAGTGTTTAAACTCATTTTAACATCTCAATAGAATGGTTATATTTTTCAGTTATTAACTATGGTATCAGTGGATAGCGTTTAGGCTATGCTTTTAAGTATAAATCTATAAGATACATACATGTGTCATTTTGAGTCTAATGATGATCATTTGATCATCACCATCTCTCAATTCTCTACTCAAAAGTTTTGATATTTTATTAAAACCGTCCGGAATTCATCAAGCGATTAAAAGACCTAGGATGGAATTCGAGTGATCCTCTGACCATCAGTTAGATAAAACTACTGTTTTATAACGCAGCTAAAAAAGATTCAACAACCAGAAAAAATTGTTCTCATCGAAACAAAATCGTTTTGTTGACCATACTTGGTTGATTCCAGAAAACGTTTGTTTCAATCAACAACAGTTTATGGTTGCATTGTTTTGTTGATTTCAAAAAATATTTTATCAATTCAACAAAATTCGGTAAGAAGATGAAAATATAATCCGTTCGAATCTGGGTGATCCTAATCAGAATAAGTGATATGGAAACCGAACCGATTGAGATTAAGTGATTATGTGAATAATATACGCAAGATTACTTGATTCTGTATGATGAACTAAGATTGCGTGATTAAATTTTTGATAAAACAGAAGAATTGTCTAGTCTAGTAATGTGTAGTAATTAAATGAACTACTAAATAATTCCCACAAGATCACACAATGCTATGGTAACCCATTTACAAAGTAAATTATGCTAGGATGGTTAGTTAAACTACGAGTTTTGGTTAAATGAACCAAACTTTTTTTCAGACCAGAAGAAACACTCATTTTAATGAACTTGAATATCCTCTTGGATGCAGAAAAATATTTTCTTTAATCAACTAAAAGTTTTACTTGGATTGACCAAAATATTTGTTTGTATCAATCAATAGATATGGTATAATGAACCAAATTTTCGAATCAAAAATTGCCTCGAGTCAACCAAATATTTTGTTGTCCATACAAACATCATTTTCTAGAGTTAATTCAACCAAAAGCTTATCAATTTATTAAACCTTTTTTTGAATTTACTTTAAATTAAAAGGAATGAAAACGATTTGAATTGGAACAAAAGCAGCTCTGAGTGGCAGATTGCTGGATATAAATATTATGTTCAGGGAAGGTGCAGCTTAGTGGTTAGATGGCTAAGTGCAGAGTGGGTCACCCAGCTTTACTTTGCACTAAGCGGGCAGGTTGTGTTTACTGTAAAAGCAGGGGAAAGCTCGACAATTGAAGACTACATCATGCGGTCGAGGGTACGAGCAGAACACTTGAAACTACCAACCGAAATGTGGGAGACTCTGATCCATAATGTGAATCTGCGATTCTGGTTATACTAAACACTGTCCGAAAGCAGATTCTTTCTATACACAGTGAACCAGAATGGAAATGATCCACACTTGCGAATCCCAAATTAATTTTCACACAAGTTCATTCATATCTCGACGTGTCCAAATGATAAGGTTCCATCTCGGAGAAACCAAATGGAAAGGTGCTAAAGAGTTGAGGGCACTGATGTTCCCAATAAAATCATA
>CAKNXH010001046.1:143035-164324 GCA_932178445.1 Andricus quercusramuli
ATTCATGCCGAAATTTCCCCGTTTGAGTCAAAATTGTAATTATACCCCGAGAAAGACAACACAACTCATCCCCTGACCTGATGGTGTCGAGGACACTAGCTGGTTCCCCAACACTTCAGCATTCTATTCTCCGATTTATCTCGACCCGAAAACGGTCAAACTTGTTTCAGAATTGCAGAGACTTTTCGAAATTGTCTGTTCCAAATCAGGATCATAATTCGCTTCGAATTTTCCCACCCCAAATCAAAATTGTGATTCTTTTCGAAATTTTCTCATTCCGAGATGAAATTGTAATTCTCTTCGAAATTTCGTCATTCCAAACCAGTATTAGAATTCTTTTCGAAATATCACTATTCCGAATCAAAATTATAATCCTTTCTGAATTTCCCTATTCCAAGTCAAAATTGTAATCCTCTTCGAAATTTCCCTACTCAAAGTCAAAACTATAATTCGTTTGAAAAATTCACTATGCCAATTCAGAATAATGATTTTATTCGAATTTTCCCTATTCTGAGTCAAAATTGTTATTCTTGCCGAAATGTCCTTGCTTCGAGTCAAAATTGTTATTATACCCTGAGACAGACAACACAACCCATCCCCTGACTTGATGGTGTCGAGGACACTAGCTGGTTCTGCAACAATTCAGCATCCTATTTGAAAAAAATTAAAAACATGCGCTACAAGCAAAAATTAATTTAAACCTTTTTTCAACCCCCTTTCGAAATTGGTTGTTGTATTTAAATTAGAATAAAAAGTCTCAAAATTCAACATCTTGCGACTTGATTAATTTCGACAATTTTGTTAACCATTTTATAATAAAGTTCACTCACCCAATTTTACAGTTTCTACCAATTTTGAGAAAAAGAACTTTAAACCCCCTGTCACATTTGATATTCAGGAAATGGATTGACCTTAACTTGAAATTGTAATTCTTTTAAGAAATTTTTTTTTTTTTTCAAATTACAATCATAATTCTCTTTAAAATTTTCCCGTTCCAAGTGAAAATCATCACTCTTTTCGGAATTTTCCTGTTCCAACTCGAAATTGTTATTCATTTGGAAACTGCACTGTCGCAATATGGAATTATAATTCTTTTCGAAATTTGTCCTTTCCAAGTCAACGTTGAAATTCTTTCCCAAATTTCCCTGTCCCAAGTCGATTTTGTAATTATTTTGAAAAATTCCCTGTTCAAAATCTGAATCATAATTCTTTGTGAAATTTATCCATTCCAAATCAAAATTGTATTTAATTATTTTCAAAATGTGCTCTATTGCAAGTCAAAATTTTTATTCTACTCGAAATTTCTCTGTTGAAAAATCCTAATTCTTTTCAAATTTACCTATAGCAAGACAAAATTGTAATTCTTCTCGAAATTTTCCCATTCCAAGTCAAAATTTCAATTCTTTTCCAAATTTTCCCATTCCAAGACCAAATTGTAATTTTCTTTGAAAATTAACTATTCTAATTCAAAATTGTAATTTTTTTCGAAATTTTCCCATTTCAAATCAAAATTGTGATTCTGTTTGAAATTTTCCTGTTCCCAGTCAAAATTGTAATGCTGTTGGAAAATTGACTGTTCCAGTTCAAAATTTCAATTTTTCTCATAATTTCCCCATCCTAAGAGAAAATTATAACACTTTTGGGAAATTCTCTGTTCTAATTCAGAATCATAATTATTTTCGAAATCTCCATGTTCCAAGACAAAATTGTAATTCTGTTTGAAAATTTCCTTTTCCAAATCAGGATCATAATTATTTACAAATTTTCCCATATCAAGGCAAAATTGTAATTCTTTTCGAAATTTTCCCATTCCAAGTCAAAATTGTATTTCTTTTCGAAATTTTTCCATTCAAAGACCAAATTATAATTCTTTTGGAAAATAAATTTTTCTAATTCAGAATCATGATTCTGAACTTTTCTAATTCAGAATCATGATTCTTTTCGAAATTTTTCCATTTTAAGTCAAAATTGTGATTCTTTTCGAAATTTTCAAGTTTGAAGTCAAAGCTGTAATGCTTCTGGAAAATTGACTGTGCCAGGTCAAAATTTCTATTCCTTCCAAAATGTTCCCATTCTAAGACAAAATTTTAACTTGCTTGGGAAATTCACTGTTCTAATTCAGAATCATAATTCTTTTCGAAATTTCGATGTTAAAAGGCGAAATTGTAATTGTTTTCGAAATCTTCTGATTCCAAGTCAAAATTGTAATTCTTTCCGAAATTTCCATATTCCAAGAGATATTCTAATTATTTTCGGAACTTTCCTGTTCCAAGTCGAAATTGGAATTCTTCTGGAAAATTCACTGTTCCAATTTAGAATCATAATTATTCTTAAAATTTTCCTATTTTAAGTCAAAACTGTGATTCTTTTTGAAATTTCCCTAGATCAAGTCGAAATTGCAATTCTTTTGAGAAATTCACTGTTCTAATTCAGATTCCTAATTCTTTTCGAAATTTCACCTTCAACCAAATTAAAATTGAAATTCTTGTTGAAAATTTCCTGTTCCAAATCAGGATCCAAATTCTTTTCAAATGTTCCCATTCCGAAGTAAAAATGCAATTCTCTTTAAAAATCTGATGCTCCAAATCAGGATCATAATTCTTTTCAAATTTTCCGATATCAGAACAAAATGGTAATTCTTTTCGAAATTTTTCCATTCCAAGTCCTCCCTCCACCCTTTTTGGAAGTTCACCCCAAAATTGTACCTTTTTTAGCAAATCAGCTATTCTAATGTAGAATTGTAATTTTTTTCGAAATTTTCCCATTTTTTGTCAAAATTTCAATTCTTTTCAAAATTTCCCCATCCTAAGAGAAAATTATAACACTTTTGGGAAATTCTCTGTTCTAATTCAGAATCATATAACAATTATTTTCAAAATTTCCAAGTTCCAAGTCAAAATAAATTTTTTTTTGTGAAATTCGCTATTCCATGTGAAAATTAAAGTTCTTTTCGAAAATTCTCTGTTCCAAATCAGGATCATAATTCTTTTTAAACTTCCACATTTCAGATGAATCCTGTTAATATTCCACACTTTTAATATTCATTTATAAAAAATCGAATTAAAAATCCCGGCCACTGACTCTATTCCCAGTTTTCTCCTTGCGAACAAGATTCCCGACTCTCTCCCGATTACCCTGTCAGGTAAAGACCCAGATCATTAAATTTTGTTTGACGATACAGATAGGAACATGGTAAAAAATTGATTTGGATTAAAAAAGGGAAAACGTTTCCCACGGGCAATTCGATACTAGCAAAATTCTATTTAACAAGTGGACAACTCCGATGAGTGCCATTATCGAGGTAGTCGTCCATATGAGGAAAGATTCACCAAGATAGGATATGCAGGGAGGGGTGGCCCAAAAAGACATTACGATTATTACTGAGCGTGGCTCGCAATGTGGGGTCTACGATCCCTCTTGCGATACAGTACCACATGTGTCCCAGCCACTGGACTGGATTAACTTATTCAGTACTGACTTGATCCAGACGGTTCGTTACATTATTTACTGCATAAAGTTGGGACGCTAATTGATCCCCCAGCTTCTGATTCTCTGAACATTCTCTTCTATTTTATTACTCACAGGTACATCCTTTTCGGACATTTACATACACAGAATTCCACCTTGTTAAATTTACCTGAATTCCCCTTCCATATGAAATCGACATACACCCATCCCTTCAACTTGACCCCAAGTACCCCTAATAAACCCAAGTACCCCTGATAACCCCAAGTACCCCTGACAACCCCAAGTACCCCTGATAACCCCAAGTACCCCTGATAACCCCAATTACCGCTGATAACCCCTAGTACCCCTGATGAACCCAAGTACCCTGATAACCCCAAGTACCCCTGACAACCTCAAGTATCGCTGATAACCTCAAGTACCGCTGATAACCCCAAGTACCCCTGACAACCCCAAGAACCGCTGATAACCCCGAGTACCACAATAACCCCAAGTACCCCTTTCAAACCCAAATACCCCAAATACCCCAATAACCTCAAATACCCCAAGTATCAGTGAGCTTGCAGGTGATACATGGCATATTCAATTCCGTAGAAGCCATGAATGCCACAACGTCTGCAGCCGAATTTTTATTACAGGCGGTTGCATTCGCCTAACGATTTGGTCAGAGAAGTGGAAAACTGCAGAAAACCCAAAGCACCTGAACACAGCCAGTTAGGGGGCATCCGTAAACTTTGTTACCAATTTCTGACCAAAAGAGATGATTTTATCAAAATAGTTGAACTATCAACCAACAAAGATGTCTATATCAAATGATCGAATTTTTAAACAAGAAGGATTAAAATTGAAACAGAAACAATTCGATTCTTGAGCCAAAACAGCAAATATTTTAAAAAACAGTAGAATTTTTGACACGGAAAGTTGAATTTTTAAGAAAACGTTCGTTTTTAACCCGAAAAGTTGACTCTTTGATAAAAAAGTTCATTGATAACAGAGAAAAATTACTTTTCTCCCATGAAAGATGAATTTTCCATCAAACAAGAAATTCTAAACTAGTTAATTAAACAAAAAAAAGATTTTGTAAAAAAATAGTTGACTTCTCAACCAAATAGATAAATTTTCGGCAAAAGAAAGATTTTTTAAAAATTAATCTTCAACCAAATGTTTAAATTATTCAAAAAAAAAAATGTTTGTGCTACAAAAAAAAAGAATTTTCAACTAAGAAGAAGTGTGTTTTCTACCAAATAGTTAAACTGTTATAAAAATAGTCGAATTTTCAACTAAATAGTTTAATTTTTTACCAAATTGTGGAATTTTCTACAAACAGATAAATTTTAAACCCAAAAATATGATTTTTGAACAAAATAATTCATTTTCTACTAAGTAGTTAAATTTCTATTAAAATTTTTGATTCGTTAACCAGAAAGTTGACTTTTCAACAAAATAGTTAAATTAATACCAAAAAAATGCATTTTCAACAAAATAGTAGAATTTTCATGAAAATGGTTGGATTGTTAACCAAACAGTTGAAATTTTAACGTAATATTTCAATTTTCTACCAAAAATATGAATTTTCAACCAAACAGCTTAATTTGCCACCAAACTATTCAATTTTGTATACCAAAAAGATAAATTTTCTACAGAACAATTACATTTTCAACCAGAAAATTTATTTTTGCAACAACAAAGTTAATTTTACAACTAAATAGTTTAATTATCTACCAGATTGTTGAATTTCCATTAAAAAAAAAATTTCAACAACAATTCCTAAATATTCGACCAAAGAGATGAACTTTCAAGTCAAATGATCAATCTTGAGAAAATATAATTTTCAACTATGAAATTCAGCATTCAACTCAAAATCTAAATTTTTAACCAAGAAGATTAAATTTCTAAAAATGTAGTAGAAAACTTTCAAGCAAATATTAGCTTCATTTTTCACCAAACGCCTGAATTTTTATGCTAATAGGATGAATTTTGAACCCAAAAATCCGATTTTTCAACAAAAGAGTTAATATTCTACGAAACCGTTTAATTTTAATCAAAATAGTTAACTTTTCAACCAAAAATATGAATGTAAAAGAAAAAAATAATATTTCATTCAACAGCCTAATTTTCTACCAAACTGTTGAATTTTTAGCTAAAAAGAAGAATTTTCTACAAAAAAAGTATAATTTTCGACCAGATAATATGAACTTGATTTTTCAAAAAAAAAAAAAAAAAAATTCTCAACGAAACATATAATAGTTCATATTTTTACCGAAAAAGGGCGAATTTTCAACAAATTAGTTGAATTTTCAACTAGACAAGATCCATTTTTAATTAAAAATGTTCTTTATCGACCAGAAATGGAATAGTCACATTTTTAAATCAAAAAATTAATTCTGAGCCAAAAAGGAACGAATTTTCATAAAATTAGTTAAATGTCCAACCAACGAGATCCATTTCCAACTGGGATGATGCATTTAAAAAAATGAATTTCCAACAAAAAAGTTCGACATTCAACCCAAAATATGATTTTTTTAACAGGAAGATTAATTTTATAAAAATGGAATAGTAGTTAAATTTTCAACGAGATAATAGATGAATCTTCAACCACGAAAAGTGAATTTTTTAATAAAGTAGTTCAATTTTTAACCAAATAGTTTAATTTTTCGCCAAAAAAACATAACTTTTTGAACAAATAGTGGCCTTTTCGACAGAATAATTGAATTTTCAATCAACTATCTCAGTTTTTAACCAAACATGATGAGTTTTGAACCAAAAATATAATAGTAGAATTTTTAACCAAAAATAGATTTTTTTATTGATTTCGATTAATTTAGTTCACAATCAGACGGAAAAGCGAGAAAGGGGGAAAGATTCTCTGAAACAGGGGGAAAACGAAGACTTCATTCAAAAAGGGGAAAAGTTTGAAATTGGGGAAAAAGTATGAAGTCTGAAATATGAAAGTGATTTTGAATCTCATTGATTTATTATTAAACTGTACCTTTACAGGGTCACACTTAATGAAATTCTCAAATCTTTATAAAATTTTTCATCAGGAAACGTACTGAATGTTATCTTAGTTGCTAAAGGGCATCCAGGACGTCAAATCGACCCACGAAAGTAGTTGAACGCAATAAAAACACTGCGAAGCGAAAATCCAGAACGGTCACCCATTCCGAGCTCTCGCCGCGCTCTTCTACATTCTGGTATTAAAATGCAAAAAAACCTGAATGTTATCTAAGTTGCTGAAGGACATCCAGGGCGTCAAAATGCCCCACGAAAGTAGTTGAACGCAATAAAAACACTGCGCAGCGTAAATCCAGAACGGTCACCCATTCCGAGATCTCACCGCGCTCTTCTCTACATTCTGGTATTAAAATGCAAAAAAACCTACCTGTGTGTATGTAGGTGTGTTTCTTCATGTCACTCTTTTGATGAAAACGTTTGCCGCAGAACTGGCATGGATATGGCCTCGTGTCCGAATGGATGAGAAGGTGAGTGCTGAGAGTGCTCGATCTTTTAAACGCCTTTCCACACTGTTTGCACTCGAAAACTTTTTCCGCTGAGTGAACTGCTCTGTGCTGCGTCAAACTTATCTCGTGTCCAAAAGTCTTGTTACACAGCTCACAAGCAAATGGCCTCTTCCCATTGTGAGATCTCCTGGCGTGTACCTGTTGGCGTCATCAGAATATGTATCATGGAAGTGATGTGTCCAAATGACAAGGTTTTATCTCCGCGAGATCAAATGAAAAGGTGCCAACTCGTGGAGACCAAATGAAAAGGTGCTAACTCGTGGGACAAAATGAAAAGGTGCTAACTCGTGGGACCAAATGAAAAGGTGCTAACTCTTGGAGACAATATGAAAAGGTGCTAACTCGTGGAGACAAAATGAAAAAATGTGACGAGTGTGTCACGTGGCCGGATTCCAACCTTACCGACACTGTTTTTATTTGTCAACTTATTTTCACACGAATAGCCACATCAAATTGAAAATTTGGGATCGTGAATGAGAAACTCTAAGGGAGGCGGCTCTGGTCCTAAATTGTAACAATCATGGAAAAAGTTTTTTTTGGTAAAAAGCTTTTTTTTTGCTTTTTTCATCATTATTAAAATTTAGGACCAGAGCCTTCTTTCTTAGTGCTTCTTATTTATTATCTAAAATTTTCAACTCGATGTGGCTATTCGTGTGAAAATAAGTTGACAAATAAAAAAAGTGCCGGTAAGGTAGGAATCTGGTAATGTGATACACTCATCACATGGCCTTAATCTCTCCGAAGTGGAACCTTGTAATTTGGTAATTTGATCTATCAACAGAAACGTCAATTTTGAATGAAAGACTTTTATTTTCTACTAAGATAGATCAATTTTAAATCAAACCTTCTGAGTTTCCAGATTAATTTGCAACCAAAAATTTGAATCCCCAAACAAAAAAATTAATTTTCAACCAGGTAGACGAATGCTCAACCAAAACTACAATACTTGATATTTTAACAACAAAATTGATTTTAAATTGAAAACAATTGCCTTAAAGAAAGGACTAACAAAATAGTTGAGTCCTCGATGAAAAAAAAGACTAATTTTTAAACCAGCAGTTGCATTTTGAACTAAAGAAGATGAAATTCCCACCAAAAGGAATGAATTTTTAAATAAAATGAAAAATTTTCAAAGAAGAACAAATTTTCAACGAAAAAGTTAATTTCCAAATAAATAGTCTAATCTTCTGCAAAAATAACTAAAATTTGACTCTAAAAGATGAATTTTCAATTTCAAAAATTAATTTTTTATCAAAGAAGATGAATTCTTACCGACAAGATATTACCTGATATTTTAAACAAAACAATATGAATTTCAAATTTGAAAAAATTGAATCATAAAGACAAATTCTCAACAGAAAATGTAATCGTCGATATTTCAACGACAAAAATTTGATAAAAAAAACTAAAATTAAAAAATAAAAAGATAAAAAATCAAAAAAATAGTTCAAAAAATCAACAAACTGGTTGAGTCCTCAATAAAAACAGATTAATTTCCAAACTAAAAATTGCATTTTCGACAAAAGAAGATGAAATTTCCACCGAAAGAAATGAATTTATAAACCAAGAGACAACTTTTTAAATAACAGAAAATTTTTAACAAAAATTTAATTTTCAACTAAATAATGCAATTTTCGGCCAAAATAGTTGACTTTTGACCTTAAAAGATTTTGACCCTAATAGTAATTCATATATTAAACAAAATAATACGAATTTAAAATTGAAAAAAAAAAATTATTTCAATCAGAAAGTCCAATTTTCAACAAAATAGTTCAATTCCTGGGAAGATTTTTTATAAAAATTCCCAAAATAACCACAAAATTGACCGAAAACGAAAGAAAACTTTCCCGGACTGATTTTCAAGAAAATCACTTGAAAATTTATTGAAACCGGTATGGAATTTTCCTGAAGTTATTTTGGGGAAAATTGCCTAAATATGAAAAAATTGATTTTTTTTCGGAAAATTATCGAATTATCAGATTTTTTACGTTTAGGAAAATTCCTAAAATAACTACAAAATTCACTCAAATTGTTAGGAAAATTTCCCTAAATTATTTTGAGAAAAAAATTTCCTAAGAACTCACAAATTTACCGAAATCGTTATGGATTTTTTCTTGTTCTTTAGGGAAATATTTCAAAAATAACTAAAAAATGTAGGAAAATCGCGAGGCATTTTCCCGAAATGATTTCGAGGAAATTCCCTGATAACATGAAAATTTGCCGGACCCATGATGAACTTTTTCTGAAGTTATTTTAGTGAAAATTCCTAAGATATTAACAAATTATTAGAAAAATTTCCCTGAATTATTTTCGGAAAAAAATTTCCTAATGACTTGAAAATATACCGAAATCTTGATCGAATTTTTCTGAAGTTATTTCGGGGAAAAATGTCACAAATTTACTAGAATCGTTACGAAATTTTCCCGAACTTGGTAGGGAATTGTTCCGACATTATTTTGAGGGAAATTACTGAAATAACTAAAAAATTTACTCAAATCAGAGAAATTTTGCCTGAATTGTCTTTGGGAAGAAATTTCATAAACAATTGAAAATTTACCGTAATCCTCATGTAATTTTTTCAAAGCTTTAGGGAAAATTTTCAGAATAACTGAAAAATTTATCGAAATTATTAGGAAAATTTTCATGGAATGATTATTGGCTAAATTCCCTGATCACTTGTAAATTTACCGATACGTTTATGGACTTTTCCTTGAGTTATTTTGGGGATAATCCCCAAGATATGTACCAAAATCTTTACGAAATTTTCCCGAAGTTATTTTCGGAAAAATTCTCAAAATATGTAACAAATTCAAGTTTTTGGGAAAATGTTCGAATTATCGGATTTATTACTTCAAGGAAAATTCCTAAAATAACTAAAAAATTTACTGAAATTGTTGGGAAAATTTCCCTGAATCATTTTCAGGAAAAAATTCCTAAAAACTCACAAATTTACCGAAATCGTTATGGATTATTTGTTGTTTAGGGAAATATTTCCAAAATAATCAAAAAATTTACTGATTATTATTTGGAAATTTTCCCTGAATTATTTCCGGAAAAAAGTTCCTAATCACTTGAAAATATACTGAAACCGTAATCGGATTATTCTGACGTTATTTTGGAGTCAAATAGTACAAATTTACTTGAATCGTTACGAAATTTTCCCGAACTTTGTAGGGAATTTTTCCGATATTATTTCGAGGAAAATTACCGAAATAACTGAAAAATTTACTCAAATCGTTAAGAAATTTTTCCTGAATTGTCTTCGGCAAAAAAATTCATAAACACTTGAAAATTTACTGAAATCCTAATGTAGTTTTTCCGACGTTCTGGGAAAATTTTTCAAAATAACTAAAAACTTTACGAAAATCGTTCGGAAGTTTTCACGGGATGATTATTGGGAGAATTCTCTGATCACTCGAAAATTTACCGGAACGGTTATGGACTTTTCCTGAATTTATTTTCGGAAAAATTCTCAAAATACCTTGCTTTACCAAACTTGGTATAGAATCATCCCGAAATTTCTAGAAAAATTACCGAACTATCGACTTGATTGATTGCCGAACATTTTCGAAAATTTTCCCGAAAAACTGTTTACAATTTAAAATTTGTTTAGTTAAACATAAACAAGAACTGTCAACTCACTTCAAGGCCGTGAGGGGTGCTGAACATCTTGTCACATTTGACACAGCTGTAGACATCGCCGAGGGGATGAGGGTGGTGAAGTCCATGAGCAGCATGTGCAGAATGCAGACCTGGGTGACCGGGGTGAACTCCCCGAAGGAGAGGATGAAGATGAGGAGGGAGTAGGTGATGTGGTAACAATTGTGGGTGCAGGTACGAGAGTGGGTGGTGAGGATGAGGAGGAAGGAGGCCACCTTGAAGGTGCAATGGCGGATACAAGATGGACGATGCTGCTGGAGGATGCTGCTGGGAAGCGCCTAGAGATCCGTTTGGACCCGTTTCTCGAGGTGGTGAAGAGTTCTGGAGATGAGCCGACGGAGGATCTGGCCTCAACAAAGCGCTCACGCTGAAGTTCACACCCGTCCTGTGAAATTTCATCCAAAAAAATCTCAGTTATTTTAATAGTTTCTTTTTTCTTTGATTAATTTAATGTATATAGTAGCATCATTTGCCAGGGTCATTAGCGACTGTACTATAGGGTTAATCATAAACAGTAGGGTATCTGTGGGGTAGTATACCAAGAAACAGGAGCAAGGCTTTTTGAAAAAAAATCCAGCTTTGCTTCCTGCTTCGAGAATCGAACCCACGCCAGCATGGCTACGAAGGCTGCAGTATTGGAACATCGAGACAAACTCGGCACCATCCGAGCTACGGACTCCTTATATCAATAATTGAAAAGCAGTTGATTTTTGTTTTGAAAGACTACCTACTATAACTGGTAACTTTTTGGTAATGAAGTTTCTTTGGTGAATAAGTAAAGAATCAGTAACATATTTTATTTGTTGTTCAAACAAAATTATAGCCTTCAATTATTGATCCAGTTTTCAAAAATTTTCTTTAAATTGAAATAGATCAAAATTTAAAAAGCCTCCAGCTAGAAAATTTCGTCTTCTTCATTTATTTATTTACAACATTTTTACTCAAAATGTGAAGTTGTAATTTTTCACTCAACAATTTTTCACTAAACAAGTTTTTACTAAACAATTTTTCAAACATTGAATACTATTCAGCTAAAAATGTTCTTTTTGATAAAACTGCTTTGTTTTATTGACGGAATGATACTCAATCATAAAAATAATTGAAAAGTAAATAATAACCTCTGTTATAAACAATGTTGTGGCAAAATATTTGAATTTTCGGTTCTTTTCCCAAAATTTTAATTTTCCTCAATTACTTGTATTGCTACAAATATTTCTACAAACCATATATCTTTGACAATATTTGGTGGAATATATCAGTTTAAATGTTAATAAACAATTGAGATAAACTAATTCAACATTTTTCTCAACTCTTATAGTAAATAATAAAAGTCCTAATCTATTCAAATAAAAAGAATGATTTTCTTTCACTTGAAACTGCCGAAATTTTGAATTTGCAGACCTTAAATGTTTATCTGAATAAAAATCTGAAAAAACTCAAATAAAAATATTTTGTCACGAAAACGGTTTATAACGATTTTCATTGTTAATTTTTCAATATATTTTTATAACTAGCAGTTATTCGTACAATAATTGGAAACATTTGTTTATACAAATTTAAGTTGTTATATTTTACCAAATATCATCAGAAATATTATTTTTAAGAATATTTGCTGCAATTCAGAGGATTAAGAAGAATTAAAATTTGGAAAAACTTAAATTTAAAAATGTTGCCACGAAATCTTTTCATAACAACGTTTGTTGTTGAATTTTTGATTATTTCAATAATTAAATGTCAATTCTATATTATTCTGTAGCACTTTTAAACAATTTTTTTCTGATAAACCTAACAGTTTTTTTATGAATTTTAAGTTCCAAATAAACTCTTCTTAAGACGTCTACTAAAATTTTGGATGATGTTTCAATTTGAATAAATTTTAAGTAAAAATTCCAAAAGATTTTGAAACACTTCGAATAATTTTCTAAAATTTTAAAGAAGAATGTAAAACACCTCAAAGAATTTTTTTCAATTTTGCAACACTAAACAGTTTTTGGAAGGATACAACATTTTCTTCAGATTCCTAGGAAAATTAGAAATGATTTTCTGAATTCAAAACTACGTTTTATCCAAAAAAAAATTTTAAACTATCAAACGAATTTCAAAATTAACGAAAAATAATCGTGGAAGATTTTAAGGCATTATTTTTTTATTTTGCGAGACTTTCTAAAAAATTTAAGAAAAATTTGAATTATTTTATAAGATATTTAGAAGTTTTGAAAGATTTGAAAAATCTTCCAAGTTTGAAAAACTTTTTAAAAATTTCAATAAAGAAGCTGAATTTCTGAAATTTCTTCAAGGATTTTTCAAAGGTTTCAATAGGATAAAAAAATTTTCTGGGAAAATTTTAAATAATTTTATAATTTGAACAATTTATTCTAGGATAATATTTTGAAATATTTGAAAAGACTTTAAAAGATTTATATGCAACTTTTTTTTATTTTGCAGAATTTTTTACAAATTTTATGAAAAATTTGAATTATTTTAAAACACAATGTAACAAAATTTCACAATGAGTCAAAATTTGAAGAAAAAAAAACGAAATTTAAAAGATCATCTAGATTCTTGAATATATAGAAATAAAACTTACAAGCTTCTGAAGGATTTTGAAAGGTTTCAAGATAATACAAATATTTTCTTAATACTTATGCGAAAATTAAAAATAGTTTCATAATTTTGAAAAACTCATTCCAAAAGATTGTTTAACAAGATAATTTAAAAAGATATTTAGAAGTTCCGAAAATATTTTTGAAAACTTTAAATTTGAAGAGATTGAAAAACTTTAATGAGAAAACTTCAAAAATCAATAGTACTAAGAACGTTCAGTTAATAGTTATAAGTAAAAAATTTAAGACTAAATTCAAGTACTCTTAAATGAGAAGATTGAAAGAAATCCGCATTAGTCAGATTTCACATAAAAATCATTTCTTTTCATTACGATAATTTTTTGTTTTTGAGGTTCATTAATAAACCCTCACTGAACTGATACTTAAAAACAAAAATTCATCCTAACAAGATGAAAAAAACAGCAAATATTTAATAGTTAGCTGCTGTTCATTGATGTTGACCAGGTAATAATTCAATTAAAAAATGGATTTTGTTGGTATACTGGTCCATATCTATTTCCAATCCTTTAAAAGAACCCATCCGCATAGTTGATTTGTTCCACTGTTGTATCTTCTTCCAACCGTGTTATGATTAGCTGATGTTCATTGATGTTAACAAGGCAAGAATTTAACTAGACAAAGTTGGATTTTCTCTTTTTACTGGTCAAACAACCACAGTAACAAAATAACATCTTCTAATTAAATTCTTACCTGGTCAACATCAACTAACATCAGCTAATCATAAGACACTATTGGAAGAAGATACAACAACGGAACAATCCAACTATACAGATAGACTCTTTCAAGGGATTGAAAATATGGACCACTATACCAAAAAAATCCAACATCTTCTAATTATTTATTATTGGTGAATGCATTTTTTATTGGTGTAGTAAGAGCATAAAAATGTACCTTATTTGGATTTTACCTTTTCGGGGGATGAGACGATAACGTGATTCGTGGTATTGAAGCCGGGGAGGGTGGTGAGGGTGATCTCGCAGGACTACTAGTTCCTTCTCTTTCATCTTCGTCACCAACTTCCTCAACATCCACGTCCACTTCTTCATCTTCAACATTGACGTCCACATCAGCGTCCCTGTTTTCCGTATGAGGAGAGTCTGGACTGGGGGAACGCGATGGTGATGGACTTCTCGTCGCAGGTGACCCCACAAGACGACCAACTCCAAAGGATAATCGATCTTCAAAATAAAGTATAAATATCTTTCCATAAATAAACATTTCAAGATGAAAATATTTTGATACTTACGTAACAGAAACGTGTTACGCAATTTATGGATTCACAATTTAATTAATTTTTTCAGAGCACAATTGCAGACTACACGGGTTGAATGAAAATTTGTTAAGGACAAATGAAAACGCTGCAATCTTGTCTGAGAAATAAGGGGCAACAATAGGTATTAGGGGGTGAAGGGTGAAGAGTGGAAGCAGCGAAAGAGAATTCCGTGCAAACATAGCGTCTTCGGGCAAAAAGGCTCAACAAGAATGAGATTTGAGTCACGTAGCAGCTTTTCTGGCAGGGGTTGTGTAGCACTAACGAGGCATCGCGAGGAGAAAACGGAATCGGAAGGGCTAAAAAGACGCCAGGACGAGGACGAATAGAGCTTCAGTCTCCTGAGACGTTTCACTTGAAAAATAACTATAGTCTAGGTTTTTGTTTTTATCATCACATTTTCTATTCAGCTCATCAAGAAGACTGATTCCAATATATTAAATACTTTCGAAGCAGATTTCTCCAATTCCATTCGCAATCTTGGAGAACTTTATGGAAAAATACAAAATCTAAATGAAATTGCAATATAGTCAATTTGGGATCATGTTTCTTGTTTGCGTTAATTCACGGATGCTAATTTGGTTTTTGCCAATTTATTTGGTTCTAAAATGAATTGAGATTATATAAAAACCAATCATATATGTGAATCTATAATTATATTATCTGTAGATTGCAATCAATATATTCTGAAATAATTTATAAGCGTTCGCGTAATTTTCGATTAGCATGTTAATTATTTTGCGTAATTATCTGTGTGCAATTTAATCACACTATGAAGTCTCTCTAGTATTTCAAAAGAGAGGTTAATTTATTTCGGAAAACATAAATCCGAAAGTCAGTTAACCGATGGTTCATGAATTGTTTGGTAGCCGTGATGTATTCGCCTAATGACACAAAAAGATCGTAAAATAAGATGTATGCATCATTAGCATTCTCACAATTTTTCAAGATGAATCAAATGAGCATCATACAATTGAATGTGGAGCTTATTCCATTTGCACCGGTATCTATTCTAACAGAAGAAGAAGGTGCTAACATGTCGCTGATGTCCACAATGCAACTTATATGACATTTGGAAGCTTCGGAAGATCGCTACACGAATTGGGATTTTTTGATTTTTGCTTCACGAGTTATATTTGATCTCTCTTGGATGAAACCTTGTCATTTGGAGACATCGGTTTTGATGCTAGAGTTAGTCCTGGTTGTATACAAAAACCAAATACACAAGAGCAGAGGAGAATAATTGTATATTGACAGCTTTAAAACAATACCTCCTATTCTACCGAATCATCCCTCAATATCCGGAATATCTGAAAAATTCGGATGACATATGATACAAAGATGTAAAAAAACTCTACTATTTGTAGTTATAGTATTGCAATTTGTGAATGCAGACTGTGCTCGCAAATTCAATACAGAGATTTCCTGAACCCTCAGCAATAATACCGTGAAAGCGATACTTGGATGCTGTACCAGTAAAGCGTTCGCTTTTATGGGCCTGCTTATAAGAACAAGTCTCATCCACTCGAATTTAATAACTCATCCTCGGAAATTACGAGCACATTCAGAATTGGGGGTGAACTGCTTTCCTCTAATAATTGATATCACCAATCCCCTCTTGACCCCAGGATACGGAGTGCTGGTGGATTCTCGAGATCCTGATTTACGACTCTGATCGATTCATGAATCGGGACCCCAGTTTCGCCCAACAGTTCAGCGCATCTGCCTTCTTGGCACCCGTTCCCCTAAAATTCTCCGGCAATATTCTCATCCCCGCTTATTATGATGCACTGTGCTCCCTGTATATTATATTTATAATCCGTGTGTGCGACACGTGGGCACGTGCCGAAGTGTATTATACTTGGAGCGACTAATCGCATTTAAAACACGGGTCCCTCTTTCCAGCAGGGTGGCTACTGGCTACAGTGGTTACCAATTGCCACTGCGGCCGGTTTGCAATCAAATCAAAATATGATATGACTTTGCTTTGCACAAGCCCTTAACGCAATTATCCGCAGGGCTTTCTGCTGCCTCTGCTCTGCTCTGCTTTGAGATTGAGACAAAAAGGGCAATGATAAGAGTAAAGTGTCAGCAGGCGGCCACGTAATAAGAAGAAAAGGGAGAAACCGAGACAGATGGGTGAATGGGGAGGAAGACTTTCTAGACTACAGACTGGTTACGCAAATGCTGCGTCTGGCGTTGCAAGAATGCGGTAAAAAGGTTGTACAACCACACGAGAAAAACTGTCATCGCTGCAACCGTGATGCAGATGGTACTTTCTTGGTCCGGGTTATTTGAGACACTGCTTGTGCCACAAGGATTTCGCAACAACGACAAATTTGTCTCTCACGATGTATAGATTCTCGAAGGGAATCTCCATCGCGAGATGCCATTATTCATTCGACTTTTTATATTTTTTTATCAAACCATTATATGTCTCAAGCTTTTTACATGAGGTATAACACTCAGTCTTCGCCAGTTCATGCTTGACTTTGGAAAATTTTGTAAAATCTTAGATTATGCTATTCACTTAATAATAACTTTTTTTTTACTGCTCTTTTTTCTCTCGTGTGAGTGGGGTCTTTTTCTTCCATTTTTCAGTGCTTGGAGGCATTTCTTCACCGGTTATCTTGAAGCAAGAACCGTGTATTTTCAGTGTGAAGATATTTCTCACACACTTTATCGAATCGTATGTCATAATTTCCAATTAGATGATCTATACTGATTAGAATCAATCTTGGTAATGGTCATTTATATTCTTGGACTAACAAGTGAGCGACGCAATGATTCTTGTCCAATTGTGTTTATGATTAACAGGACTTACACGCTTTATTACATAGTCGTGACAGTGATTGAACCTATGAAAATAATGAATAAGGGTTATAGGCATATCAACTATTGAGTTGAGCGAGAAAATCTCACAGAAGCTAGCGATCTGATGGACCTGTGAGCCAGATTTTCAATGTTGCTTTCTGAAACTGATGGTCTATGATGTTCGAAAATAAAAGGCGATGACGGCAATGATGATGATGATGGTTGTCGTCGTGGATTAATGAAGGAAGGCCAAACCGAGGGGACAATTAGATCGAGTTAACGGGCAACTTTAATCTTCTGTCGTCCGTCAGTCGTTTACTGCGTAGTGATCTGCCGCTATTAAAGCCGTTATACACTTTAACTTGCGTATGTGCCCCTTCCGTCTTAGTCTTTCCTTCTTTATTCGTAGAAAAGAGATCAACTATGGAGTATTATTTTTCTCCTTACTTACACGGATTGCCGTCCTGAACTTCGAGTTTAATAACTGATTTTTTAATAACACTTGGCTTTATAGTTTCTCTTGGAACGCGTAACTGATTACTTGTCTCTGTCTCTCTCTCTCTCTCGTTTCATAGCACAACTATTTTTCACAATAATTCTCCAATTACGATTCCAGAAATCAGTTATTACTTCTTTATTGATTTAAATTCTAGAAGATTTAGAAGTATTCCTTAGGATTTATAAAATTTCTGGATATTTTAGAATATTACAAGATATTTCAGCGAATTTTAATTACTTCAAGAGATTTCAAATCTCATAATTTGAATCAGTAGAGTTTTAGTGAGATCCAGTGACATAATTCTAGCTATTTAAATGAGTGAAAATTCAATGAGAATCAGTGATTGTTCACTAAAATTCCAGTAATTTTTCAACTGTTTTTTTAGAAGAAAAATCTACTGTGGTTTCGGTAAACTTCACTGAAATTTCAGTGAATTATCTCTGATTTTAAGTGAAATTTTACTAAATCTTCAAAAATTTTCACAGACTCAGAGAAATCTCAATGATTCGAATTGAGAGTATTCAAAAAATTTAGGATATTTAAAGAAATTTCCAAACATTTGAAAGTATTTCTAAAGATTTGAAGGGATTTCAGAATATTTTGAAAGATTCCATGGAATTTTCAATAGATTTCAATAAATTTCAAAAATATATAAAAAAAAGTTTAAAGAGATTTCGAAGAATATAATGGATATTTTTGAAATTTCACGGGATTTCATAATATTCAAATTGATTTCAAAGAATTTACTAACGAGAATTGGTCCATTTCAAAAAATTCTAAAGATTCAACATTTTGTCAAATATTTCAAAGTACTTCCAAATATTTTTAGGAATTTTAAAGATTCTTGAATATTTTAAAAGATATGAAAAAATTAGAATAGATTTTCAGAATATTACCAGATTTCTTATAATTTCACGGGATTCTATAACATTTTAATTGACTTCCAAAAAATTTATTCACAAGAATTGAGCGATTTCAAATGATTTGGAAGATTTGAAAAAATTTTCAAAGATTTCAGGGTTTTTATAAAGATTTTACAGAATTCTAAAGACTTTATGATATTTTGAGACATTCCAAGGATTTTCCAATAGATTTCAATGAATTTTAAGAAATAGAAGAAAGTTTCGAAGGGGTTTTAAGAAATAAAATGAGATTTTATAACATTTGAAGGAATTTTATAAAATTGTAAGGGATTTTATGATACTTGTATTGCATTTAAAAGAATTCATTCACAAGAATTGAGGGATTTCAAAGATTTAAATAAATGTTTCAAGGAATTTTTTAGGATTTCAATACTTTTTAGAAAAATATGAAGGGATTTTATAAGAATTTCAAAGAAAATAATAAAATTTTACATAATTCAGGCTCTTTTATAATATTTTATTGGATTTTAAAGAATTTATTTAAAAGAATTGATTTACAAAAATTTAGGGATTTTGAAGATTTGAATGAATTTCCAAATATTTTATGTTTAACGACCACAGGTACAGATATTTTTCTCAATTTTTGAAGAGAATTATTACGTAAGAAGCTTTTTTTTATAAATTCAAGATTTTTCGAATTTTTTATCTCGACATCAAATTTATCCAAAAAAAAAAGTTTTTCAAAACCAAAAAGACAAATTTTCAACAAATAAAGATTGTTCACTGAAGAAGAAAAATTTCACCTGAATTGTTCAACTTTCAAGTTACATTTTCAGTTAAAAAATTTAACTGGAACCAAAAAAAAAAAAAACTTTTCCACTAAACAATTAAATTTATAACCAAAGACATAAGCCTTCAAACAAAAAAATAAATTTCCATCAATGTAGTTTAACTTTGACCCTAGTATTTGAATTTTTAATTTAAAAAGATTAATTTTCAACAAAATAGTAGAACTTTCAACCAAAGAAATTAATTTTCAGGTAAAAATATAACTCTGCAACAAAAAAAAAATGATTTATTAACAAATTGATTCAATCAAATCTTCCAAATAAAATATTTGAGAACTGTAGCAAAAAAGAATAATTTTTAACCAAAAAGTTGAGTTTTCATAAAAAAATTTTACTAAAGCGGATGAATTGATAAGTCGAAAAGACAAATTAAACTAAAATAGTTGAATTTTCTTCTAAAAAAAAAAATTAGTTGACTTTTCACGATCAAAATATGAATTTTTAACCAAGAAATAATTTTCTACGAGAAGAATTTAATTTTCAATCCGAAAAAACGAATTTTCACCCAGAACGGATGACTTATCATTTAATAAAAAAAGAAAAAAATTCAGAAAAAATAGTTGAATTTTCATCCAGAAAAGATTCCAGTTGAGTTTTGAAGATCAAAATATGAATTTTCTTACAAAAAAAAAAGTTTCTACTAACAAAAATTGAAGGTTTCATTCAAAAAGATTAATTTTTTCAAACAAAAGGGTTGAATTTGTAACGAAATAGTTGAATTCTGTACCAAATAGTTGAATTTTTATCCATGAAAAATGAAATTTGTACTAAAACAGATGAATTTTTAATAAAAAAGGACAGCTTTTTTTTGTAGTTCAACTATCATCCAGGAAAGCTTTCAGTAAATTTTTAACACCAAAATGTGAATTTTAAGCGAAAAGTAAATTTTCTACGAAATAGGTAAATTTTCAACAAAACAGTAGAATTTTCAAACAAAAGTATAACTTTTTAACAAACTAGTTTTATTTTCAACCGAATAGTTGCAATTTTTATCCAAGAAAGATAAAATTTCTCTTAAAACAGATTTTTGTTTAATTAAAAAAAAAATTCGAAAAAATAGTTGAATTTTCATCCCGAAAAGATTTCAGTTTTCTTTTCAACACCAAAATACTAAATTCAACCGAACAGTACTTTTTCTAAAACATAGTTCAATTTTCAACAAACTGGCAGAATTTTCAAAAACTAGAAGAATTTTCAAGAAAAAAGTATGAATTTTCAAAAAAATTGTTGAATTTCAAACCAAACAGTTGCATTTTCATCCAAGATAGGTGGAATATTTCTTTCAAAACAGATAGAATGAAAAAAAAAACTAAAAAAAACTAGTTAAATTTTCATCCAAAGAGGATTCCAGTTCACTTTCCAACACCAAAATAAGAATGGTAAACTATAAGTTAATTTTCTGCTAAATAGTCGAATTTTCAACCAAAAAGTATGACTTTTTGACAAGATTGTTGAATTTTAAATCAAACAGTTGCATTGTTTGTCCAAGAAAAATGAAAATTCTACTAAAATAGGTTAATTTTGAAATCCATATCACCAATTATGTGAAAAAGGATTCAATTTTCATCCGGAAGAATTTCAATAGACTTTTCTACAGAAAAATATAAATTTTAAACAAAAAGTAAATTTTCAAGGAAATAGTTGAATTTTCAACAAAACACCTGCATTTTTATCCAAGAAGGATGCGTTATTTTTACTAAAAAAAAAACGTAACAAAATCGTAAC
>CAKNXH010001046.1:169324-204042 GCA_932178445.1 Andricus quercusramuli
AGAAATAAAAAAGAGAAGGAAGGGGATAGCGTCGTCGCTTGGTCGCTGTTCCCACCTGTTTTAATTTTTCTTGCCTTGATAAGGGTGCTTTGTGAGCACCGAAACGTTGGCAAATACTTTGCATGCTTTTTTATTGTGATTTGATAATAATAAAAATAAAAAAGACGCAAAAAATAAAAAAGAGAAGGAAGGGGATAGCGTCGTCGCTTGGTCGCTGTTCCCACCTGTTTTAATTTTTCTTGCCTTGATAAGGGTGCTGTGTGAGCACCGAAACATTGGTAAATACTTTGCATGCGTTTTTATTGTGATTAGATAATAATAAAAATAAAAAAGACGAAAGAAATAAAAAAGAGAAGGAAGGGGATAGCGTCGTCGCTTGGTCGCTGTTCCCACCTGTTTTAATTTTTCTTGCCTTGATAAGGCTGCTGTGTGAGCACCGAAACGTTGGTAAATACTTTGCATGCGTTTTTATTGTGATTAGATAATAATAAAAATAAAAAAGACGAAAGAAATAAAAAAGAGAAGGAAGGGGATTTGGTTGGTTATCTTCTCATTTTTCTTTCCTCTTTTTTATTCTTGTCCAAAGAAACAAATTTTTTTATTTTGTTTTTTGGGAGTTGCAATGGGAGCATTTTGTGGTTGTTGTCCAAATTTTATCGTTTAATTCTTGTTTTATTTTTAGGAATTCTATATGTTGTCTTCACAATTAGCCGTTGAATACGAATTAGTATAACTTTTCAAATATCGAGACAATAAGTTTGTTTTATAGGGTCCCAAGGAAACCCCATAAGTGAAAAAATGGGTTTTGCGAGATTTTTACGCTAATTATGACTTTTTTTGCGGTTTTTTCAGTGAACATTAATTCTGGCAAATTAAAAACCACTTCATACTGATAATAAGATGCTTACATAAATTGTTTAAACAATTTATTAATGTTTTTAGCAACTTTCTCATGGAATCGAGTTAGAAAGACGCAGTTTCTTGAAGTCAAGTTTTTAATAAGATAAGTAAAATAACTAACTGGAGTCAAGTAAATAAATTGTTTAAACAATTGATTATTACTATTATTAATATTATATTTGAATAATGCTAGAAAGATGCGGTTTTTTCTGAAATTTCTGGCTTTTTGTCCAATTTTCAACTGAAGTGAAGTAATAATGAATTTAAGTTCACAAAATAATTGTTTAAACAATTTGTTATCATTGTTAATAATATTCTCTTTGCTTAATTAATAGAATGTTGCGGTTTTTTCTGAAATTTTTCACTGTTTGTCTATTTTTCATCAGGGTGACTTAATCAATTAGGTTTAGCAAAAATAATTGTTTAAACAAATCATTATACTTTTTGTTGAAAATGCCAACCTTGGGTTGAAAGTTCGTCTTTGGATTGAAAATTTAATGTATTGAAGAATTTTATTTCTCTATTGACTATTTCTTGGATCAGAATTCAACACTTTTGTTATTATTATTATTTCTGGTTAAAAAATTCATCTCTTTTGGTAAAAATTTATTATTTTTTTGATTCAAAATTAAGATTTCTTGATTGAAATATCAACTATTACATTTTTCTTTGAAAATCAGCTGTTTTTGGTTGATATATCAAGTATAACATTTTTTGTTCCGAATTTATCTTTTTTGTTGAAAATTCAACTACTTTAGTAAAAAAATGAATTTTTGTATTAAAACTTCCACGCTTTTGTTGAAAGTTTGTCTTTTGGATTGAAAACTGAATATATTGTATAATTTTTTTTTTCTCTATTGACTCTATATTAAATCAAAATTCAACTCTTTTGTTGTTATTAGTATTTATTATTATAATTTCTGGTTGAAAAATTCACCTCTTTTGGTAGAAATTTAATAATTTTTTGGTTCCGAATAAAAATTGGTTTGGTTGTAATATCAACTATTTCATTTTTCTTTAAAAAAATTGACCTATTATGATTGAAAATTCAATCACTTGGCTGAATTTTTTAAAACTTTCTCGAAAATTCACTTTTTAATTAAGGGTTCATCATTTTAGTGGAAAATTAATTCCTTAGGATGAAAAATTAATTATCGTGTTGCAAATTCCTTTTTTTTTGTATTTTAATGAAAAGCTCATATTTTTAAATTGAAAACCAACTATTTGGCTGAAAATTAAGCTTTTTGGTGGAAAAAAATAATTCCTGTGGTAAAAAATTCAACAATTTTTTTTTAATTCTATTGCTGTTTAATATTAATTTTCATATTCTAAAAATTAAAATAGTCCATTTTAGGATGGAAGTTTATATTTTCTAATTGGGAATTTACGTATTTTGTGAAATATTTTTCTTTTTTAGTATGAAAAAAATGAATCTTATCATTTGAAAATTCATCTCTTTGGTTAAAAATTGAACTACTTTATTTAAAAAAATCTCTCTGGTTAAATGTTTATCATCTTGGTTGGAAATTTATTTCAGTTGTTGGAAATTCAATTATGTTGTACAAAATTCGTTTTTTGAGTTGGAAATTTAATTATTTTGTTAAGAATTAATTTATTTTCTGAACATTAATTTTCTATCTGAAAATTCAACTATATGTTTAGAAATTAATATTCTTTTATGAATTTTTTTTCATCCATTGGAAAAGATGGGAAGTTTGTGGTGTGGAGGGAAAGTAAGGGAAAAGAAGTGTGGGGTTTGTAGGGGAAGTGAGAAAAGGAGAAGTAGAGGAGAAAGAATTGAGGAAGGGTAGGAAAGTGAAGGTGTAGATAAGAAGTGGAAAAGTAGAGAAAGTTTGGGAAGTATTGAAAGAGGGAGAGGGGAACTAGAGGAGGTAGAGGTAGGGGAGTAATGGGATGTGAAAGAGAAAGTAAGGGGTAGGATGAAATTTGAAGTTGAGGGGAGGTAGTATTGGGTGTGGTAGAAGTTAACAGTAAGGGTGAGTAGGAAAGGGGAACAGATATCGTTCTCTCGTGGAGTAGAGTATGTGATGAGTATGGAAGTAGGTGAGGGTAATGTGATTATAAGAAGTAGTATGTCAGGATGAAAAACTAGGGGAAGTAGAAGAGGAAGAAGTAGGGAACTGAAATTAAAGGGTTGGAATAGTAGTGGAAGGTTGGGGAACTAGAAAGAATTGGGAAACTAAGGGAAGGTTGTGAAACTACATGAAGTGCGGAAAGGAAGTGAGGGGTTAGTAGGGGTAATATAGGAAGTGAGAAGAGAAAGAGTAGAGGATAAATAATAATGGAAGGGAAGGAAAATGAAGGTGGAGGTCAGAAGTGGGAAAGTTGGAGCAAATTTGGTAAATATAGGAGAAGGAAAATAGGAACTAGCGGAGGCATAGGTAAAGAAGTGATGGAATGTGATGGAGGAAAGAGGAACTGATATCGTTTTCTCGTGAAATAGAGTATGTGATGAGTGAAGAAGTAGAAGAGGGTATAGTAAGTACAAGAAGTAGTGTGTCAGAAAGGGGTAGTAGAGGAGGCAGAAGTAGGGAAGGGAAATTTAAGGAGTGAGATAGCAGGGGAAGGTTGGGGACTTAGAGGAAGTGCACACAGGGGAAGTAGAAGAGAAGGTCAGAGTAATTAAGGGATGAGAAGGGTGACGTTAGAGGAAGGATAGAATATGCAGTGAGGAAAAAGGAACTGATGGATTTAGTAGCAGTAGGGAGTGAGGGAGTACGGAAGAAGTACTACTAGTGGTAGTAGAGAATTGAGAGTTTGAGGCAGGGACCGAGGAAAGGAAAGTGAGTTGGAGAAGTAAACAAAAGTGGGGTGAGGATCCGTAGCAGGAGTAGGGTAGTCAGAGTGGGGAGGCATAGTAAAAGAAGTATAAGAGGAGAAGCAAGGAAGTGAAGAGAAGAGATGGGATAGTAGGTGAAGTGTAGAGAGGAGGTGGAAATCATGGGAGAGGGAGGGAAATTGGTGGAAGGAGGGGAAGTATAGGTAGGCAGGAGAGGGGAAGGATGGAAGCGGGAGATTCGAACGACTCAATTAACGTCTTGATAGACTACGAGAATCTTTTTTGAAGGCGCGAAATTCAAAAGTGAACAAGAGGATATTTGCTCACCTGAGTAATTCTTTTGAAAAGGCGGTAGATTCGTAATGTCATTGGAGTTCCCAAATGGGCCCCATACTCTCGGGAACATTAGGCGGATGTTGCATCCTCCTGAAAAAAAATCAAGGGTGTTAGCGTTGCAGTAAGTAACTGGTACAATAATATCAAAGCTTACAGCCTACACTTTAAAGTACCTCCAGGATTGAACACCTCTGGTGAATATAGTTGTAGGTGCGGCAGAAGAAGCTTTGACGAATTTAGTATTCTTGGTTCGTAGGAAAGATCAACCCCTCGACAAGAGCGTCTTTATTAGAAAGGAGGGAAACCCACCTCTATTTATCAACCTTCCCCCTGCCCATTACTCCCCCCTTCCCTTTTTTTCTCAACTTGCATTCCTATTTTATTTGCCGCTTTTTTTTATTCGAAAGTGCTCGACTTTATTTCGTGCATTGGCAATTTAAATTTTTAATATCAGACGATTTATAGCCTTAGCTATTCATATGATTCCCTCACATCTTCAGAGATATCTGATAGATTAATTTTTTAACAAGAAAGTACGACATTTCCGAGACTTATTTTTTGGTAACACTTGTACAAAATTTAACAAATAATACAATTAAATAAAAATTGCTTTTTTCTTGTATTTTCTTGGAGAGAAGTGAAAAAATAACAATAAAGTACAGATTTTGTAAAATTTGAAAACTTGTATAAGTCTTGACCAAAATTTTTTTTTCACAAATGGACCTTTTTCCTGAATAATGGAGACCCTCATTTCAAATTTATATCCTATCGATGAAAATTCAACTATTTTGTTGAAAATTTTTCTTTTTGTTGGATAATTAATGTCATTAATTAAACCTTCATCACTTTAGTCAAAACTTCTATCCTTTGGGTGAAAAGTTAACTATTTGATTATAAAAATCATTTCATTTTTTTTAAAGGTAATTATCTTAAATGAAAATTCCACTTTTTTAGTTGAAAATTGAAGTACATACTTAGTTGAACATTCATGTATTTTGTTGATAAATCACCTTTTTTAGTGAAAAATTTATCTTCACTATTGAAAATAAATTTTCCATTAGAAAATTTAACTCTAGTTCAATGCTGACCTTTTTTTCATAACATTTTTTTTTTGTTCAATTCATCATGTTATATGAAATTCATCGCCTCAGTTGAAAAATTTGCCAAAAATTCGATTTTTTGCAATTTGGTGGAAAATTTAATTAATTGTTTGAAAATTAATTTTTTTCTTGAAAACGCAACAATTTTTTAAAAATTCTACTTCTTTTTGAAGATTTTTTTTTGGAATCTAATTTTTTAACTGAAAATGTAACTATTCCATTGTTGGTTGAAAATAAATATTTTTGATTGCAAAATCAATCTTCTCTAGTTGAAAATTCGTTTTCAACTGTTTCGTAGAAATTTCGTCTTTTTAGCTTATAAATTGAATAATTTGGTAGAAAATTAAAATATTCGGTTCAGAAATTAACTCCGTTTTTGAAAATTCATATTTTAATTTTAAATTGGACTATTTTTTCAAAAATTAAATAATTTTCATAAAAAAATGACTATTTGGTGAAAAAAATGAGTTTTGTTGTTAAAAAATCATGTTTGGGTTAAAAATGCAATCATTGGTCCTTTTCGCTTGTTAATTCAATAATTTTGATGTAAATTCGTGTTTTTTGTTACGAAATTAGTCGTTTTGGTGGAAAATTCACATTTTGGTTAAATATTTACCGTTTTCGCTTTGAGTTTAAAATTTATCAGCTGTAGGTAAAAATTGAACTATTTTGTTGAAAATTTGTCTTTTTTAGCAGAAAATTAATTTTCTCCATTGAAAAATAAATTTTGTTGTTGAAAATTTAACTGTTTAGTTAAATGTTGAACTTTTTTCCCAAAAAATTAATTTTTTTTTAATTCTTCATGTTATATGAAATTCATCTTCTCGATTGAAAATTTTAATATTCTGCTAAAAATTCGATTTTTTACAATTTGGTAGAAAATTTAACTATTTGGTTGAAAATTACCTTTTTTGTTGAAAATTCAATTATGAATTGAAAATTCAACTATTTTTTGAAAAATTCATGTATTTTGTTGAGAGTTCGTTTATTAGGATAGAAAATTAGCATTTTTGTTCAAAAAGTATCCTTTTTAGTTGAAAAATTAATCATTGTATTAAAAATCCGTCCTTTAGCGTTTTACTCAACCGGTTGATAATTAATTTAAGTTGATAAATATAACATTTCATCCATTTTTCTTGGCAAAAAATTATTTTCCAACGGATTTATAACGAAATAAAATCAAAGACTTTCATAAAAATGTTAAAATTTAACATTTAACATTTACCATTGTTATAGATAAGCGAAGTGAACAAATGGACAATTTTCATCATTTTTTCACATGAATTTTTTTTTTCTTTTCACCTTTGTTATAATTAATACAGGTTAACAAATAGAAATTTTGTATTATTTTTCCGCGAAAAAAATTATTTGCTTTTTAATATGTATCGAAGTAACATTACTCCTTGTTATCAATAATTTGAGTTAACAAATAGAAAAACAAAATGGAAAACAAAATTAATTTTTCTGGGTTCTATTGAGCCCGATAAGCTATTTTGAGTCATAATCTGGCAAAAAAAATTTTGAGAATAAAGGATGAACATTTTTTATTTGTCAAATAAAGTTATTCATTTTATTCAATTTTGAAGCTCTTGATATTTAAAAATTTGTTATTATGAAATTTAAAATTATTCAAAAATTCAATATTTTTTTTTAATTTTTATTTTGAGAAATCAATTACTTTTGCAATAATTTTGATTTACATGCTCAATGATTGTTATTTCTTTGTTTCGAGCTAGTATCTATTGTAAATTAAATCCATTTATTAACAAATGACAATAGATCCATCATTTGGAACGAATTTTTTTTCTCAGAAATTAAAACGTCAATCAAATAAAGCTCTATACGAATTCGTTTTTCAAGAAGAACTTCTGCGTAGAATTGATTGTAAATTAAAAAGCGGAAATGGGCGAAGGAAGTGATTAATTCAATATCTGACCATGATTATCCTGTCGCTCAATATTTTGAAGCATTTCAAAATTTTTTCGTAAATGAAAATAAATTTTTTTCGAAGAATTGACTCATTCGGTTTTCAAAATTAAACAGACGTAGACTTACATTTTTTATATTTTAACTAAATATCTTCATATTATTAATATTAATTAATTCCTTTTTTTAAATATTGAATTATTTTTGGTTGAATGTTAATTCTCTTTAAAAAATATTTTAATTGAACTATATCAAACTATGTTAAGCTATGTTGTTGAAATTGATCATTTTAGTTGAAAATTTATCTCTTTGGTTGATAATTGAATTTTTTTGTTGTAAAATTAATTTTTTAAACCAGATTAATTTTTGTCTACAAAAGTTAATTCTCTTTATTCGAAAAGTCTACTATTATATTTTCGGTTGATAAAACAAAATATAAATTTGATTACAAATTTATTATTTAATAATATTAAATAATATATGTTTTTTGGGTCGGAATTTCATTATTCAGGTAAAAATTCAACTATTTTCTTGAAAGTTCGTCTTTTGTGGTTGAATTCAGCTATTTTTCATTAAAAGTTAAAACTTTTTTGTGTCAAAATATATTACATTTTTCGTTGGAAATTCGAATTTTGGCAAAAAATTTAACTGTTCGATTAGAAATTAATCTTCTTGATCAAAAATTCAAGTCTTTCATTAAAAATTCGACTTTTTGATTTTAAAAATCTCTTTTGGGGTTTTTTAGTTAATTTTTAATTTAGTTCGTCTTTTTTAGTTAAAAATGGAACTGTTTAGGTGGAAAATATTCTTTGTTTAAAAATTAAACTATTTTGTTGGAAGTTCATCTATTTGATTTAAATTTAAGTATTTTTGTTTTCAAAATTTATCTATTTTTGAAAAATTCATTCCTTTTGGGTAAAAACTGTTTAGTTTGATATTAATCCTGTTTCCTGAGGATTGAACTATTTGGTTGAAAATAAGTCTGTTTTTATTCAATTTTTTTTTCAATTGGAATATTATCGATTACATTTTTCGTTGAGTATTAATTTTTATTCTAGAAAATTCATCTTTTGACCTGAAAATTCATCCATTTGGTTCAATTTTTTACTTTCTTGATTTGAAAATTCTTTTTCGTTGAAAATTCAAATCTTTTATTGAAAATTTATCCTTTTGGTAAAAAAATTCAAATCTCTTAGTAGAAATTTAATTGAAAATTTATGTAATTTGATGAAAAGTTATTCTTTTCTGGCTGTAAATGAATACTATTTGTTGAAGAATCTATTCTTTGGTTGAAAATTTGTCTTTGTCGGTAAAAAAATTATTTTGATCGTTAAGAAACAATTATTTAATTGATAATTCTTTTTTATATTGTAGGAATCCTTTTTGCTGAAATATAATCTTTAAAATTTTTTGTTAAAATTTGATCCTTTTTGTTTAAAAAAAAAAAAAATTTGGACTTAAATCACATTCTACTGATCGAAGGATTTAATTGAAAATTAAAGTAATTATTTGAGAATTCTTCTTTATTGGTTACATCGAACAGTTTCTTATTTCTTGTTCGAATATTTTATTTATTGAAGAAAGTAATTTTTTAACTGAAAATTCAACTATGGTGTTGAAGATTCAACTGATTTGTTAACATTTCAATTTTTTTTTTAAATTCATTATTTTTGTTATAAATGCAACTTTTATTTAAAATTACAGAATTTGGTAGAGGATTGAACTATTTGGTTGAAAAGTCATCTGTTTTTATTCCATTTATTTATTTTTATTTTAATCGGAATAATATCGATTATATTTTTTTGTTGAGTATTAATTTTGTTTCTAGAAAATTCATTCAACAATCTGAAAATTCATCCATTTTTTTACTTTCTTTCGAAAAAAAACTGTTTAGCTGAAAATTAGTTCCTTTTTTGTTGATAGAAAATTCGTCTTTTGGATTGAAAAATCCACTATTTGGATAAAATTTCTTATTTTTGATTCAAAATTAATTTTCTTACTGAAAATCTAACTATTTGTTGAAAAGCCGTCTTTTTTTAGTAACATTATACTCTCATTATTTGAAATTTCATCTTTTTGTTTAAAAATTCATTTCTTTGCTTGAAAATTCGTTTGTTTTTTGGTTGAAATTTTATTTTACTGACTGAAAATTATCCTACTTTCTTTTCGGTAGAATATTTATCTTCTTAGTTTAAAATTCATGCATTTGGTTGAAACAAAAATTTTTTTAGCTGAAGATTAATAATTTTAGTTGAAAATTCACTTTAATTATTCCATTTTTTGTGGAAAATTTACCTTCTTTGGAAGAAATGCAATCTTTTTTATTGAAAACAAAAAATTTGGTTGAAAGTTAGTTTTTTTGTTGATAGAAAAATGATCTTTTGAATTTTGGATTGAAAAATCCACCATTTGGTAAAAATTTCATGTTTTTGGTTGAAAATTCATCATTGTGATTAAAAATTCATTTCTTAAGTTGAAAATTTGTATCTTTTTAGAAGAAAATTTAATTCTTCTATTTTTCGTCAAAAAATATTTTTTTTTTAAATATATATTTTGCTGAAAATTTGTTTTTCTTGGTTGAAAATTTATTTTTCTGACATTTTAACTATTCAAATGAACATTTTAGTTCATGTACTTTGTTGGAAATGAGCCTTTTTCATTGAATTATTTTCTTAAGAATTCATTTTTTCTCAATTGTTTGTCTCAACTGAAAATTTAATTCTTCTGTTTTTGGTTGAAAAATATTTTTTTTTTTGTTATGAAAAAAAAAATATATTTGTTTAAATTCGTTTTTTTTTGTTGAACCTTTATTTTTCTGAAATTTTAAGTGTTCTAATCTTGGTTGAAAATTGATATTTCTTACATAAAAATTCATAAACTTTGTTGAAAATGACTCTTTTTTGGTAGAAAAAATTAATATTTCGGGCTGAAAATTCAACTAACTATTTGGTTAAAAATTCATATTTTCGGTTAAAGATTCATCGTTTTCGGTACAAATTCATTTCTTTGGTTAAAAATTTATCCTTTTGACTTGAAAACACCACGAAAAGGTATTTTAAATATATTTAGAAGCAAAAAATGTATTTTGCGTTAATATTATTAATCTTTCAGGTGTATGGTTGGTTTTATACCTAGAAGAATTTAGAAACCACCCGTTTAAAATTTGAAGCGATGAATTTTTCCGCGAAATTTAAATAATGTAATTATTATTAACAAAAGCCGAAAATACTAATTCAAAATGCTCATAAATGCTCTTTACATTCTCAAAGCACATAAAGGTCGAGCATATTCTCATGCTCGTGAGAATTTCTCCAAACACTCAAACTCTCGCATTGGCTGTTATAGAGGGAACTGCTATAGAGGGACTCTACTGTAGTAGCAAAATAGTGTGATGAGTCCCAGGTCTGATCTTGTTGCTCTTTCTAAAAAATGATTAATAAAACATTTCCTGATCCATAATCGCCAAAGCTCGGTGACCGGCATGAGAAATATGAAGAAGATGAAGAATAAAGGAAGAAATGAGGTGGATACCGAAAAATGTATAATCCCAGCAATAGTGTCGACGCGACGCGACGGATAATCTGTGATAGCGAGGGGATTAGGCATGCCAAGCCGCAAAGCTATCTCATTCGCAGGATTATCAGAAATAAATCATGTTTTCCTATACTGGACGCACCACACTCAAAGATAACATAACAGTGACGACCGTGAGTGCTGCATGTTTGTCAACGAACATCCGCGATATCGTTGTGCAATGGTTATTATTGCTTATCCTGGATGCCTGCCTGTCGAACCCCTATTAGCTCTCTGCAGCTCTTATCAGACCATCACCATAAATCTAGAAATATTGAGCGTGATTTTATAGAGAGAGGAAGACATTTTCCCAAAAAATCCATCGAGTTCCCGGGAAAGTGTAACTTTACTTAGCTGCATCTTACTTATTCCCTTATCATGTAATCCCGAGATCACAGAAAAAATTGGGGTTTCTATTAGAATGGTTTCAAAGGAGCTACAACAAAAAGAAACCTTTTTTTTTTACTTTCCTTCACTTTTTCTTCCTCATAGAGGAAGCTTTGTAATGGTAACATTTTCAAAAAGTTTCAAATTCATTTAATTGAACCTTCTTCAGTTTAAAAATGTCTAATCCAATGTTCTAAGCAATTGTCCGCATGTGTGTGTGGATGTCACACTTTTTTTGTGAACACAAAAAACTGACCGAAGGATTTCTAAAAAGTATTGAACAGTAAGGAAGCTATGGTAATGCATAATATTTGAAAAACGGTTTTTTATAGTTTTTGATGCAATAATATAAAAGATTCCTTGATTTGAAACGAATCGATTGACTTATATTATTGATACATTTTATCCAAGATTAAGTAAGTTATGATCATTTATATTATATTAAAAATCGATTTTTATAGTAACAATTTTCTCATTCTGATAATTTAAAGTTGATGTGAGAATAAAAAAGTTGTGTTGAATCAAGACGAATCAATTGACCTATAACATTGATTAATTTTATTTAAGAGTAAAGATGCTATGGTAATGCATAATATTTGAAAATACGGTTTTTTATAGTAAAACTTTTTTCACTGACATAATTCAAAATTGATGCAAGAACGGAAAATATTACTTTATTTGCGGCAAAGCAATTGAGCTATAATATTAATACACTTTATTGAAGATTAGGGAAATTATGCTCATTTATAATATTTGAGTCATATGTTTTAAACAGAAGAACTTCTTCCGTCGACATAATTCAAAGTTGACGCATGAATAGAAAAAACTTTTTGATCATGAATTTTCAAATAGAATAAATCTGAACATTTTTCTTATAGAAATCATAAAGCTGGAAAACGGATAAGGTGAGACAGAACTTTTCCTTTCCCTTTACTAGCTCGAAAAATTATCATTTTCAATACACAATTCGATTTGTCTGACTTGCCTTTTTATTTTAAAATAAGTCAGTATCATTTTGTAATTTTGTATATTTTTTTTTTTACATTGTAAATTTTTGATGACATAGTTTAATTTTTAGCCAAAAAAGATTAATTTTTGACCAAAAAATTAAATAGCTGTTACAAAAGAAACTTTCGACGAAAAATGGAATAGTTAAATTTTTAGTTCAAGCAATTGATTTTCAATTTTTAAAAACTACGTTTCTGCCAAAAAAGAATAATTTTTCACAAAACACATGGATTTTCAAACGAACATCCTAAATTTTAATGGAATTTTCAACTAAAAATGACCATTTTCTACGAAAACTGATACATTTGGACAAAATAGAAGAATTTTGAAATAAAAGAGATCAATTTGAAAAAATATACATAATAGTTTAATTTTCGGTTAGAGAAATAAGTTTCTAGGCAAATAAAATAAATTGTCAACGAAATAGTTCAATTTACTACCAAAAATTTGAAATGTCTATACAAAAAATTCGACAAAAAAATTTAGTATGAAAACACTCATCTTCAACTGAAGAAAATTAATTTTTAATACAAAAACTAATTTTCTACCAAAGAATAATAATTTTTAACAAATGAAATAAATCTTCAATCAAATACTTTAATTTTTGAACGAATTTTCAACCTAATAGTTGAATTTTCAACCACAAAAGACAAAGTTTTAACAAAATACAGAAATTTTCAAACAAATAGTGAAATTTTCAACTGAAGAGGGTAAATGTTCAAACAAACATAGTTAAATTTCCGGTTAAGAAATTAATTTTCGGTGGTAAAAAAAATTAATTTTGAACCAAAAATATTATTTTTTACCAAAAAAAGATCCATTTTTAATGGAATATAGGAATTTTCAACAAAATGTTTGAATTTTCAACTGAAAAAGATAAATCTTTAACCGAACATGGAAAAGGTAAATTTTAAGTCAAAAAATAATAATTTGAAAAAAAGTTAACAAAATGATTGAATTTTTTGAATTTTTTAAAATCATTAGACTCCTTGCAAATTACACAAAATTTTTTTAATCTTTTGAAAATTCCTTGGAATCCTTGAAATTACCCAAAAATATTTCAAATTCTTTGAAATCTTTTAAAATTCTTGAAATCCCTGAATTCTTGTGAATAATTTCCTTGAAATCCATTAAAATATAAAATCCGTTGAAATCTCATGAAATCTTACAAAATCTCTTAAAAGTCCTTCTTTGGTTGAAAATGAAATTTTTTGTCGAAAATTCACATTTTGAGATTGAAATTTTCAGTTGAAAATTCAACTATTCGGTTGAAAATTCGATGAGAAATTTCTATATTTAGTTGAGTATTCATGTATTTTGTTAAAAATTAATCGAGAGAAGATTAATAATTTCCGTTGAAAATTTATCCTTTAATTTGGCCTCCTATAAGGATTTTGGATTCTAGTGGAAAAAAATGGAAAAAAATGTTATGCAAATTTTCTGATTTAGAATAAATAATAGTGTAAAATAGAAACAATTTATAGATTAATTATGTAACATTCTCTATTAACTTAAAGGAATTGATGACTGATTTTCAAAATTGAAAACACTTTTCAAAAATAAAAAACTATCTAAAGCTTTTCGAAATTTAAAATAACGTTTTAAAAATTGTATTCAAAAAAATTAACGCTAAAGTAACGCGTTACTTTGTACTTGACAATTTAGCAATACGATCAGAATTTTTTTTTTTTAATTAAAGACTTTTCTTAAAAATTTATCTTTCTGATTTAATAATTCATCTCGTTTGGAATAAATTCCATATTATTTGTTCAGAAATGCAACTTTTATATCAGAATAATTTTTAATTAAAATATTATCCATTTGTTTTTCGTTGAGAATTTTTTTTTCTAGATAATTCGTCTTTTGACATGAGAATTCATCAATTTGTTTCAATTTCTTAATTTTCTTCACGTGAAAATGTTCCTTTGTAAAAAATTCGTCTTTTTTGTTAAAAAATGCATGTCTCTATCGAAATTTCATTTCTTTTTAGTTAGGGGTGTATATAGACAATTCAAAAATGCATTCAACCGTTATAATAATTTATAAAATTAAAAAAATTATACCCAACATTATTTGCTGTGGATTTTGACGAAGAAATATAAGCTTTTTTCAGACAAAAAAATTTTGAGCTGAAATTGCCTTGACTAATGTTTTTCTTTGAATTGTTACGCTGATTTTATTCCTTGAAAAATTAATTTTAATCTTGTCTGTTTGGGTTTTCTTAAAAAAAAAAAATGTTTCTACATATTATCTTACTTATTTCCTTATCTTGTAATCCCGAGATAAACTTTTGCATTATCTTCAATGCATGCTGACTGCTTATAAAAGATCCGACAAAAAGGATTGCGAATCACAGATTTCTTTTAATGCGACTGGCATATAAAATTAGATTTCCGGAAAGAGGGTAGTCAATGAGGAAAAAAATTCATAAAAATTATATAAAATTTAATAATAATAAGCGAGTTTTTATTTTGTACCAAATAATTGAATTTTACACAAAACTGTTGAATTTTCAAGCCGAAAAAAAAATTCTGAACAGCATTTAAATTTCCCACCCCAAATTATGAATTTTTAACAAAAAAGTTAATTTGAAACTAATCAATTGAATCCTCAACAAAATAAATAAATTTTCAGTACAAAATTATTTTTTAATGAAAAAATTAAAATTTTCACTAGAATTATGAATCCTCAGCCAAAAACTTTCAATCATGGAACTGAATTTTCAAGCTGAAAAATAAATTTTGAACAGAAAATTCAGTAGATAATATATATAAAAAAAATATTTAAAAAAAAATAAAACAGTTGGATACAACCAAGACGAATTTTCAACAAAATATTCGACTTTTCACCAACAAAATTTTTCTTCTACCAGAAAAGGAAATTTTTCAAAAAAATACATGAATTTCGAGTTGAAAATTACTTTTTCACAAAAAAAACTACTTTTAAACTCAAATTATGAATTTTCAACACAAAAAAAATGAAGATTTTTCCACTTTCAACTGAAAATGTAATAGTTTATATTTCGACGGAAGAAATATATTTTAATAAAAAATATTTAAAAAGTTGAATGTAAACAAACACGAATTTTCAGCAAAACAATTAAATTTTAAGTTAAAAACATACTTTTTAACAAAACAAAACAAAAATTTTTTAAAGGTAAATTATGAATCTTCAACCAAAAAAATGAACTTGTAAGAAAGTAGTTTCACTTTCAACCATGGAGTGGAATTTTCAACAAAAAATGTAATCTTTTATATGAAAACAAAAAATAATTGTGTGAAACATAAAAAATATTCGTATTTAAATAACGAAGTTGAATTTTCTATCAAAAATACATATATTTTTAACTAAATACTTTGAAAAATGGAAGAGATATTAGTCCAAATTTCATTTCATTTTTTGTTTATATTTTTTGCGTCGAGGTGAATTTTCAGAAAAATACATGAATTTTCAACCAAATATTTGAATTCTAAGATAAAAAAGATTCAACTAAGGAGCACGAGTTTTCAACCAGATGAATGAAATAACATAAAAATCCAGTGATTACCCGCTGCTGCATCTAACTTCATTATAATACTCGCATTTGCCTGGACATTTAGCCCAGGGAGAGGAAACCTGCAGAAAACCATCTTAATGAATTTTTGTTTGTCGCGATTGATCGGAACAAGCAGAATTAACTCGCCCAAAGAAGGATAATGGCTAAGAAGTAAGAAAGTGTGAGAGCTTCAGAAAGTTTCTAACCTACGAGATGAAGTATAAACTACTTAGTAGATGATAAACGTCTTAGACGAGAATCCCAAGACACGGTTGGCTGCCTATCACCTGGCAATTATCGCGTTAACAGTTAGGCCACCACTGACAAGGCGGTTTGGGTTAATATTATTACATCAAGCTATTAGCTCGATTAATATAGCATTATAGGCAGGCGTCTGATTCCATTCATCCCCTCACCTGTTGAGCAGAGCTGAAGCCCTACAAACGCACCTGCGTGGCGACGGCGCGGCGCGTGCTAGAATTATCCGTAATCCGGATACGGAACAAGGTATAGCTATGGGGAGACAAAACGCGACTATACTCACACGCCTATATGCTCACACGCCTATATGTGCATACGATTATATGCTCACACGCTTATAAGCTCACACGCTTATATGCTCACACGCTTATACGCTCGGACATTCATATGCTCACACGCTTATGCTCACACGCTTATACATTCGGACATTCGTATGCTCACACGCTTATACGTTCGGACATTCATATGCTCACACGCTTATACGCTCGGACATTCATACACAGTAAAAACTAGGCATTCATTTTCATCTGAGATCCTTGTTTGTACGTTCTAATATGATCTCACAAATAGTCTTATTTTAGTACCAGTTTCTGTCTGTTTTATTTTGCTAACTTCAGATTGATAAATGATCCGAAATAGCGAACTAAATTGATTCAGAGGGTGCATTGTTTCAATTGTTCCAAACTTCACTCTTAGAAAGAACAAAAAATAGATCAAATTAAAAATTCGTAAAAATTAGTGTTGAACCGTCACACTCAGACGTCGCGAACTTCAGCCCTATGAGTTACGTTGGTTTCTAAACTTGACAGATTAGAATTTGTTTTATCAGATTTAGTTATTGACAGATGATCCTCATTTCGAGCCTATTTCAATCCACAAATCGACCTTATTTTATTAGATTGGCGGATCGAACTGAAGTGCGATTGTTTTGTTGCGTGAACTGTTTTAATACCGAATTAAATTCTAAATCTAATCCTAGTTTTTACAGTGTTAATATGCTCACACGCTTATACGCTCGGACATTGATATGCTCAAACGCTTATACGCTCGGACATTCATAAGCTCACACGCTTATACGCTCGGGCATTCATAAGCTCACACGCTTATACGCCCGGGCATTCATATGCTCGCACGCTTATACGCTCGGACATTCATATGATCACACGCTTATACGCTCGGGCATTCATATGCTCACACGCTTTTAGGCTCGGGCATTCATATGCTCGGACGCGTATACACACACACGCTTATTCGCTTAACACGCGTATAAGCGTGTTAGTGATGCACCTCGCGTCAAACGTGTAAACGGTGCAAGGATAATTGGCAGGCAATAGATAGTATGATGACAGGCGACAGAGGAATGATATGACTGGACTGATAGTACACGCAAGGTGAAACAAAAATCGTATCATTGCTGAAAAGGGATCGTTCAAAAATTATGTGAGACATGTTACATTGCATTTTTAACAAAGTTAATTAACTTTTAAACAAAAAGTTGATTTTTTAAACAAAATAACTGAAAAAATATCAATTTTCATATTAAAAAAATTAATTTTCACCAAAAATGTAGCCGCCACATTTTCAAATAAAAAAATGAATGATAAAAAAATGTCAACAAAGTGATTAAATTTTTAAATTGAAGAAAAATAATTTTCAACTTTGAATAGATTTTTGACTAAGCAGTTGAACTTTTAATCAAAGAGATGGATTTGCAACAAAGCAGATGATTTTTTTCATGAAAAAAGAGAACTTTTTAATAGAAAAAATGAATATTCAACTCATTTTTAACTAGTTTAGTTCCTTCAACTAATTTTCAACAAATATGATGAACTTCTAATTACAAAAATCAATGTTCCACCGAACGAAATGTATTTAAAATGTCATCCGAAGTGTTGAGTTTTTAACGAAAAAGATAAATTTTCAACCAAAAATGAAATAATTAAATTTTGAAACGAAAAATGAAGTCTTAAAGAGAAAGATGAATTTTTGAACTGGAAAATTAATTTTCTAAAAAACGGATAAACTTTTGACCAAATAGATTAATTATTAACCAAATTGTTTAAGTTTCAACAAAACATGATGAATTTTCCACCAAAAATGAAATGGTTGAATTTTCGACTAAAGAAAATAATTCTCAAATAACATGACGAATCTTCAAACCAAAAAAATTATCTTTTCTCTGAAGAATTAGTTTTCAACAAAAATAAACAATGTTCTGAGAAAAAAGAAAAATTTGCAGAAATACATGATTTTTCAACCAAAAAGATAAATTTTCAACCAAAAATGAAATATTTTAATTTTGAACCGCAAAATGAAGTTTTAACCAAACAGATGAATTTTTAACCAAAAAGATTAATTTTCTACCAAAAAAGATCCATTTTAACTAAAAAGATGGATTTTCAACCAAGAAGAATAATTTTTCTGCAACAAAGACAATTTTTAATAGAAAAAAATTAATATTCCACAAAATATTTAAATTTTCCAGCAAAGAGCTGAATTTTGACCTGAAAAAATAAATATTTGACCAAAAACGGATAGTTCAATTAAAATAAAAATAATTATATAATATAAGAATGAAATTTAAATTTTAAATATGATGAATCTTTAATTAAAACGGCAATGTTTAACAAAAAGATTAATTTTGAGAGGAAAAGAATAATGTTCTATAGAAAAAAGGCGAATTAAAAAAATTAAAAAAATAATTTTCCAACGAAATAGTTCAATTTTCAAATAATAAAAATAAATGTATAACTAAGAATGTAGTAAAGTTTTCTTTCAAAAAATTAATTTTCAACTAAAATAATGAATCTTTAACCAAAAAATTAATTTTCAAGCAAATAGTTGAGTTTTTGATCCAAAAATAAGAATTTTCAACGAAAAATATAACGAATGATATTTCAGCCAAAAAAGATTATCTTTATAAATCAACAAGAGTAGAATTTGAAAAACAATACGAATTTTCAAAAAATTAGTTGAATCTTCAACCAAAGCAGATTACTTTTCAACCAATTAGTTGCACTATTAACTAAAAAAATAAGAAATAATTTTCTACTAGAAGAGATGAATTTTTAAACCAATAAGACAAGTTTTTAGTGAAAGAGTTAAATTTTCAAACAAAACCGATTTTTTTTGAAAAAAAAAGAAAAAAGTGTCATCCATAGTCTTGAATTTTCAAGCCAAAGAGACTTAATTTCCACCAAAAATTTCCATTATCAACCCGAAAATATGAATTCTGTACAAAAATGTTAAGTTTTCATTCAATAACAACAGAAACAACAGAAACAAAATAATTCTCTTTGAAACTGGGAACGTGCAATAATAATAGAATATTCAATCAGGAAAGTATTTGTTCTAAATTAAAAAAATATTTTTTCAATATATAATTTTTTTCATGCAAACAAAAAATAACTTTGTAATTTAGAAAAATTTTTTCGAAATGAACAAAAATTTTCTTGGGGGAAAAAAGACATTTCTTTGAACCAAACTAGTTTCTTTGAACCAAAAGGAATTTATTTGAATCAAATAAACTTTTTTTTTACCACGATCCGATAAATATTTTTCTTTGTTTCTAAGGAATTTTTTTTTTTTTTAATCGAAGAATCTTTTTTCTAAATGTTAAACAGGGGATCAAATCAAATTTAAAAATTACCCCTGTTTGGTTGAAGATTAACTGTTTTGTTAAAAATTAACCTTTTTTAAATTAACCTTTTCGTTAAAAATTCACATTTTGGGGTTGAAAATTCACATTAAAAAAAATCGTACTTTTTTCTCGAAAATTCAAAAGTTTAATAGAAAATTGAAATATTTGTTCGAAGATTAAACTACTTTCTGAAACATTAATTTCTTTGCAGTTGAAGATCAATTATTTTAGTTAAAAATTCATTGATTTGGTTGAAAATTTCACTATTTTGTTGAAAATTAGTTTTTTAACTGAAAATTAAACTTTTCCATTTTAAAAAATTGTGTTTTGTGGAAAATAATTTTTTTTGTACAAAATCAAACATTTTCGTTAAAAATTTATCTTCTTGGTTGAAAATTCATTTCTTCAAATGAAGATTAGTTTATTTTTATTGAAAATTAATTTTTTCAACTAAAAATGTAACTATTCCATTTTCCTGCAGGAATTCATATTTTCATATAGAAATTTCATTCTTTTTGGTTAAAAATTAAACTTTCTGATTAGAAATTGAACTTTTTTGGTTGAAAATTAACCTTTCTACTGAAAATTCACATTTTAGGGTTGAAACTTCATCTATTTTGAAGAAAAATCCTACTTTCGTCTTGAAAATTCAACAATTTGGTAGAAAATTGAACTATTTAGTCGAAGGTAGAACTACTTTGCAAAAAATTATTTTTTTTCAGTTAAAGATTCATCATTTTAGTTAAAGATTTATTTATTTGGTTGGAAATTTCATTTTTTTGTTGAAAATTCATTTTTCGTTTTTCAGTTTAAAATGAATTTTTTAAACTGAAATTCCAACCATTCCATTTTTTGTGAAAAAATTATCTTTTTTAGTAATCTTTTATCGTATAAAATTATCCATTTTTGTTAAAAATTATTCTTTTAGATTAAAAATTTATTTCTTTTGTCAAAGATAATTTTGTTTTCATTAAAAATTTATTTTTCTGATTGAAAATTCAATAATTCAATTTTTCGTCAACAATTGATATTTTTCGATAGGAATTTCATCTTTTTCGGTTGAAAATGCAACTATCTAATTAGAAATTAACATGTTTCAGTTGAAAAGTAAATATTTTGATTGAAATACGTTTTTATTTTTCAGTTAGAAATTAATTTTTTTATCTGAAAATTTCAAAGTTTCATTTTTTATTGAAAATTTATCTTTTTTAGTAGAACATTAACATTTTAACAATCATGTTTCACGTAAAAATTCTTGTCTTTGGTTAAAAATTTTACTGCTCTCGTGGAAAGATGTTATTGAAAATTCTTAACTGAAGATTGAACTATTTCGTAGAAAATTTAACTTCTCGGTTAAATATTCAACTGATTTCTTGAAAATAAATTTTTAAAATAAATAATCATATTTTCTAGATGAAAATTTGAATGTTCTGTAAAATATTTGTCTTTTTGGCTTAAAAATTCAACAATTTAGTACAAAGTTAAAACTATTCTGTGAAAAATTCAACTACTTCGTAGAAAATTCATTTGAAGAGAGAATATATATTTTTCTGTTCAAATTTGCGAGAAAATTGAAAATCTTTTTCTGGTTGAAATATCAATTATTACATTTTTTGTTGAGCTTTCTGCTTCTTTGTTTGTGAATTTAACTATTCGGGCGAAATTTGAACTACTTTATTAATTTATAAGAAACAGTGATGACTGAATTCAGGAAAATAATTTGGTAGACAAAATAACTGCAATAAAAAAAAATTGGTCTTGAGAAATAGTTTTTTCCCAATGAAAATTTTTCCTTAATTCAAAATCATTTTTTTCATTTTTAAGATATTTTTGACTAAATGAAAAAATGGTAAAGAAACGGGTTTTCTAAAGGAAGAGCACATCGTCGTTTCAAATTTTCGGGACCAATCCATCCTGTTTACCAACTTCTTTAATTTTTTGGGACTAGAAAATCTTCCTTTAATTCATGACATTTTTTTTAGTGTGAAAGAGTTGGATAAATGAAAAGGTAAACTATTTAAAAAGTTTATAATAATTTCTAAATTTGAATCAGTGAAAAATGGGTGACTGAATCAAATCAGTAATAATTCGCACTGATTCACAGCGCAATCTCACTGATTGAAATAGCTGAAAACAGGTCACTGATTGAAAACAGTAGATTTTCACTGAAAATAAGTGAAATCTCACTGAATTAATTTTAGATCGTACAGTGGTTGAAGTCATCAAAAATGAAATAATGAATAGGCATACCTTCAACGTTAGAAGGTATCTGCGGATTTTCTTGCAAATTTTCATTATTATTATTAGTCTCTGGTAGCAAAGATTGTTGTTGAACAAGAGAAGAAGGTTGTTTCGGCTTGACAACGCGAAATGCCGATGCCTCAGCAACCCCTCTGCGAGAAAAGTCCAGTGGACCCACCCCGACCGGCGAGTGTTGCTGCTGCACCTCCATCATCTTCGGATTCAGTCTCTCACCCTCTAAACCTTCACTAAACACCACATAGAAAAACACGAGTTCTGAACCAGCCAGATGGCGAACCTTATGCAGTCTCTGCCAAAAACACACACTGTTCTCAAACTTTTTCAAAAACAAATACTCGCACCGGGATATATCTCCAACTCATTGTACAATTCTTACAGACACGTAAACACTTTTCTACTTTTGGTGACAACCAAAATTCTCCTCGAAAATGCGAGTTATTCAGTTCATCAACAACCCGAACGATCTGCTACAATTCACTGATTGCTATCACCGATGATCACTGATTGTTGAGATAACTGATGAATCTCTCGTTAGATGTTGCCGATTTTGGAAGGATTGTATCTCCGAAATCTGAACACTGATTTCCGGATGGGAATGATCGCAGTGGTGATCTGGACAGGTCAGGATCGGCGAGCAGTTGACCAAACGAGGGAGGAGACGTTATAGTGGGTGCCTCGACGGCGACTGCTGTTAACGGATCTGATAGTAGCCCTAGTCGGGTGATGACGGACGAAAGTCGGAGAGAGAGGAAACCGGGATTTCCGAAGCAAGCAAGCAAGCTTAGCTCCGCCCACCAGGAACGCCCCCTGCATCCCTGCTCCACACCCAAGCTTCCAGCTCTGCCACTCCACCATGTGTAGTCTCGTGCTGACTGCTACACCCCCGCTCACTCGAGAGCAGCCCGTGCGCGCACACGTGCACACTGCTTGTTTGTCTGGTATGGTAGTCCGACCCGACCCGAACCGACCCGAGCCGACCACTTTGTTGCGAGCAACAACATTACATGCTCTGCTGAGCAGGTGTTCGTGAATGCGAACAATCATGTGCAATGTGCTTGCCTTTTATGTTCCACAAGCGGACACACAACGCTCTCCTCTCCTCTCCCCTCCCCTTCTTTCCACCCTGTAGTTGCAGCATTATGTGGAACCACTCGGACACCCTGATTCCACTCTAGCTTGACTCCAGTGATTGATATTTGTGTGACCCTCCCACACGGATCAGGGTGACGATTATTATATACATGCTCTCACTGAATTATATCTAAATGCTTTCTTGATTGTATAAACTTCATAGTTTTATCGACAAAAATATAGATAGGTCATGGATACAGCTGGACAGGGGGTAGGATACTGTAGGGGTATTAACAGCGATTTTATAGATTTAGTTCAGGAAATGGTGCATACATGTATAGTAGGGTGCCATTTTAGGACGAAAATGCTCATTCCTAATTAACCCTCAGTTACCCCACGGGGGTCAAAATGATCCAGAGGTTTTTTGAAAACGGTGCCATTTCTATATAGGGGAGTTTAGAGGCCCTAGTCCATGCTGAGCCCATGATCAGACTCAGTTCGGTTGATTACGCCGAAAGCGACAGTGTGAAAGTACGATTTGTGCCTTTTAGACCCCTGTGGGATAACAACGTTACAAAAAGTGATCTGAAGACAAATACAAAACGTAAGTAAATTCTTTATTTAAATTTTGTTTGTGTCCAATGTATGTATACCATAGTTTCTTGTAGTAAATAACTACAAGTGTGGGATTAATCACACCCACGAAACGCCAACAGCACGCAGTTAGTAGTATTCCCGAACGGTCACCCATCCAAGTACTAACCGCGCGCAACACTGCTTAACTTCAGTGATCTAACGAGAACTGGTTTTTTCAGCGTGGTATGGCCGTTGGCCATAATATAATATATGAATAATAAAATAAAAGTAGATTTTGTGTGAGGCAAGAGTAAACTTACATTGAAATGTTGCGTTTTCTTGATTTTATAGAAATTTTTTCCCAGAAACATCCATCGACAGAGATTGGTTGTGAAGCAAGGCCTTTCGTGTATCACAGGTGAAAAGAACTATATATTTGTGAAAAAAATTATAATAATATGATTTTTCAACTGAATTTTCAAATTTAAAAGTTAATATTTTTTTTATTTTATAGAAAGTTGGATAAAAAATGTCAATATTTTTCTTATATTCGTGAAAGAAATGATCTGATTTCGCAAATATTTTTATTCGAAAATTTATTTTCTTATTTTTCAGAAACGAAAATGGAGACGCGTTCTCACACTCGAAGTGATGCGAACATATCAAAAAATGTGTTACAAATGTCTGCCTTGTAGTGCCATGAATATACGTGAACACTCAGCCAATATTGCGCACACTAAAATAAGAACTGTATATGTCAAAATTAAATAAATTAACACTTTTTTTAAAGCATCACCTTGATTTTTTTTTAAATTTTGACCCCATTTTATACATACTACATGATTTTGTGTCAAGTAATATTTTTACATGTTTTGTAATTTTTCGCGATTTTCACATAATGAAATAATTATACCTTTTGGAACCGATAATGATGTCACCTATACCATTGTAAAGTGTGACTTTTGAGCTTTCAAAATCACTACATATAAACAATTTTATCTTTATTTAACTCAGAATTATATAATTTTGATTTTAAAAAATATTTCAATATTTTGCAATCACATTTTTTTAAATTCTGATACAGCTTTCTCAAATTTTCTTTTAGAATTATTTGGTTAGCATTGACTTTTAGTGCACAAAAAAAACCTTTTCAGTCAAAAAAAAATTGACTTCATTTGAGCGATTTGTCGTTGAGATAAAAACCTGAGGAAACGGGCCGGGTCTTTTTGACCCCCGTGGGGTAACAACGTATACTGAAATATTTGGGGTAAATAAGGGTTAAATTGACGCTATTCATTGATTATTTATTTCTGGCGCATATGAATTGTGTTTTGTACAATTCAATATTGCACTCAGATTTTTTCGAGATTTTTACAATAACATTCAAAGGTCATTCAAGGCCATTTAAGGGCAAAAGTGGCCATTTATAATTAAATTGACGCTATTCATTGATTATTTATTTCTGGCGCATCGAAATTGTGTTCTATACAATAAAATATTGGACTCAGATTTTCCAGATTTTTACAATGACATTCAAAGGTCGTTCAAGGCCATTTTAGGGCAAAAATGCTCAATCATGATTAAATTGACGCTATTTATTGATTATTCCTTTCTGGCAGATAGGAATTGTGTTCTGTATAATTCAATATTGCTCTCAGATTTAATCCAGATTTTTACAATAACATTCAAAGGTCACTCAAAGTCATTTTAGGGCAAAAATAGCCATTCCTGACTAAATTAACATTATTTACTGATGATTCATATCTGGAGCGTATGAAATGTGTTATCCAAAATTCAATATTATACTCAGAGTTTTACAAATTTTCACAATAACATTCAAAGGTCGCTCAAGGTCATTTTAGGGCATAAATGGCCATTCCTAATAAAATTGACGCTATTTATTGATTATTCATTTCTGTAGAGCATACGTTGTGTTGTTTACAATTCAATTTGACACTCAGATTTTTTTTAGATTTTTACAATAACATTTAAAGGTCACTCAAGGTCATTTTACGGCAAAAATGGTCATTCCTAATTAAATTAACATTATTCACTGATAATTCATATCTGAAGCGTATGAAATGTGATCTCCAAAATTCAATATTATACTCAAATTTTGTTCAGACTTTTACAATAACATTCAAAGGTCGCTCAAGGTCATTTTAATGCAAAAATGGCCATTCTTAATCAAATTGACGCTATTCAATGATTATTTATTCCTGTAGAGCATGAGTTGTGTCGTTTACAATTCAATTTGGCACTCAGATTTTTTTTTAGATTTTTACAATAACATTCAAAGGTCGTCCAAGGCTATCATAGGGCAAAAATCGCCATTCATGATTAAATTGACGCTATTCATTGATTATTCATTTCTGGCGCATATGAATTGTATTCTGTACAATTTAATATTGCACTCAGATTTTTTCCAGATTTTTACAATATCATTCAATGGTTGTTCAAGGCGATTTTAAGACCAAAATGGCCATTCATGATTAAATCGACGGTATTAATTGATTATTCATTTCTGGTGCGTATGAATTATGTTCTGTTCAATTTAATATTGTACTCAGATTGTCCAGATTTTTACAATAACATTCAAAGGTCGTTGCAAGGCCATTATAGGGCAAAAATGGCCATTCATAATTAAATTGACGCTATTCATTGATTATTCATTTCTGGCGCATATGAATTGTATTCTGTACAATTTAATATTGGATTCAGATTTTGTCCAGATTTTTACAATAACATTCAAAGGTCGTTCAAGGCCACTTTAGGGAAAAAATGGCCATTCATAATTAAATTGACGCTATCCATTGATTGTTCATCTCTGGCGCGTATGAATTGTGTTCTTTACAATTCAATATTGTACTTAAATTTTTTACAGATTTTCGCAATAACATTCAAAGGTCACTCAAGCTCATTTTCTAATTAAAATGTTGATTCAATGAAATTTTCTCTAGTTTTTTTCTTTATAAAGGAGCAGTGTCAATTTATTCATTTCGGCAAAAAAATTAGTCAAGTTGTTTGATAAATGTTGAAACGCTTTTTGTAAATTGTGATAATGACCTTGAATGACCTTGAAGTAATATGACACGCGGTTATTAATCCTTTTAACTAATTTTTTTGCCGCAATTAATAAATTGACACTGCTTCTCAAAAAAAAACTAGAGAAAATTGCATTGAATCAACATTTTAGTAAGAAAATGACCTTGAGTGACCTTCGAATGTTATTGTGAAAATCTGAAAAAAATCTGAGTACAATATTGAATTGTGAAGAACACAATTCATACACATCAGATATGAATCATCAGTAAATAAAGTCTATTTAATTAGGAATGGCTATTCTTGCCCTAAAATGGCCTTGAGTGACCTTTGAATATTATTGTAAAAATCTGAAAAAAGCGGAATGCAATATTGAATTGTAAGGAACACAATTCATACACGCCAAAAATAAATAATGAATGAATAGCGTCAATTTAATTAGGAATGAGCACTTTTGACGTAAGATGACCTTGAACGACCTCTAAATATTTTTTTTCAATTCCGAAACAAATAAGGGGTCATTTTCTCGGCAAAAGGAACAATTTGTATTTTTAATTAGGATTTAAAAAAATGTATTTTTCATCATGATTTTTAATCACATTTTTTTAATTTCGCGGGAAAATGTATCGCTTCAAATTGGACAGGGCGCTAAATTTGAATGATAAAAGAAATCAAAGTAATAGAAAACATATTATTCACATTAAACAGTGCCTTATTCAGGGTTGTTACAACATCTCAATTTCTAAATTCTTCTTGGTATTGGTATAAAACTAACCATACACCTAGAAGATTATTAAAGTTAATGCAAAAAAATATTATTTCTAAATAAATTTGAGACAGTTTTTAGTTGTCTTTCCAAGTCAAAAAGATCAATTTTCAATCAAAGAAATTAATTTTTAACCAAACAGTTGAATTTTCAACTCAAAAGATTATTTTTCTATCAGAAAAGACTCATTTACAACCAAGTACATGAATTTTTATTTAAAACAATCAATGTTCAACCCAAAAAATTAATTCTTAACAAAATAATTCAATTTGAACCCAAAAGTTGAATTTTTTGCCTAAAAGATACAGTCTCAATGAAATATATAAATCTTTAAATAAAAAAATTTAAGTTTCAACCAAATACATGAATTTTCAGCAAAAAAGATAAACTTTCGACCAAAAATAAAATACTTATATTTTAAGTTAGTAAAATAAATTTTCAACCAAAAAGAAAACGAATTTTTAACAAAATTGTCAAATTCTCAACCAAAGAAATGACTTTTTAATCAAAAAGATCGAGTTTCAGCTAATTTGAGTACTCTTTAACCAAAATAAGATAAAAAGATAAAAAGACAGGTAAAACAGATAAGTTTTCAACTAAAAATAGGATAGTTACATTTTCAGTGAAAAAATGAATTTTCAATGAAATTTAAGTAAATTTTCAACGGAATACTATCATTTTCAACCATGAAGATTAAATTTCTATCAGGGAAAATGAACTTTTGACAAAAAATGGAACAGTCACATCTTCAGTTATAAAGAAATTAATTTTAAGTCAGAAATAACAAATTTTCAACCAAAAAGATGAATAATGTCCAATCAATAGAAAAACAGATGATTTTCAAATAAAAAAATATAAATTCCATTCAAAATAATAATTTGCAGTAAAAAAAACGAATTTTCTACAAAAATGTTGAATTTACTACCAAAGAGTTTAAATTTTTACTAAAATTATTGAATTTTCAAGCCAGAAAACAAATATTCTAGAAAACTTTTGAATTTTCATCTAGAAAATATAAATTTTCAAAAAAACAGTTGATTTTCAAGCAAACAGGTAAATATTCTGCTGACTAGTTGAACTTTCAACTAAATATATAAATTTTCATCTAAGAATTTTCATTTTCAACAAAAAAAAAGTTTCATGATTTTTAACCAAAGCGATAAATTTGTACCGTAAAATATAAATAAAAAATTAACTTTTAAGAAATTAGGTTCACTTTCAATAAGAGTTTAATTTTCAACCTCAAAAGATGAATATTAAAAAAAATGGAATGATTGAATTCGCGGTTAAAAAAACATTAATTTTCTACCAAAAAAAGAGAAACGAATTTTCAAAAAAAAAAAATGAATTTTTAAATAAAACCATGAATCTTCAACGGGGAAAAATTGTTTCCAGTAAAGTCAAAATGGAGTTTCCACAGAAAAGTTAATTTTCAACAAAAAAGTTTAATTTTTCATCAGACAGTTGCATCTTCAATCGAAAAAGATTGAATTTATATAAAGAATGATCGATTTTCAACGAAAAATTAAACGCCAAAGAAATGAATTTTCAACTGAATATTGGAATTTTTCAAAATGAATTTCCAGGTAAACAGTTGAATTCTTAACTGAAAATATAAATTTTCGACAAAAAATAGAATAGTTACATTTTCTGTTGGGAAAATTAATTTTTAACTGCAAGAAAAAAACGAATGCTCAACAAAATATTCAAATTTTCAACCAAATAAATGAATTTTTAGGTAAAATGATGAATCTTCAACTGAAAAGATTAATTTTCAACAAAGTGGTTCAATTTTCGACCAAAGAGATTAGTTTTCTACCAAACTGCTAAATTTTCGAGATGTGTGATTTTTTTCCAAAAAATATCAATTTTCATCCCTAAAATGTAAATTTTCAACAAAAGAGTTAATTTCTAACCAGAAAAGGAATTTTCCATCAAGTCGATGAATTTTCAACGAAAAAAAAGCTCAGAATCTTCACAACTGTAAGATTTTTTAACGGAAATAAAATATAAAATATAAAGAAAAGACAATTCTTTTTTTTTTTTTTCTTTTTGAATGAACAAGAATCAAACTTTTGAGAACCATATATCTGTCTCCAATGAGTCGTTTTACAATGTTATTTGAAAAAATATTCCTCTCCTTTCAATTTTTTTGTGCAATTAATTTTCATGATTTGATTTTCTTAAGTATTTTTTTAACAGATTTTTAAGGAACATAATTCTTTTTGAGAATTCTGTGCTATTTTGTTGCACAATTGGTTTTTCCAAAGTCTTATATTGGTTCAAAAAATGTACTTTTAAATAAAATTTTTAATTTTAGTTATGTTTGTCAATGATTGAAGTAATCTTCTTGGATCGATAAACAGCTCACATTATTTTTTTCCACGCACAAACTTGTAGAGTCCATCCACTCTAAGTGTAAACAAAGAGGTTTGAACAACGTCTTACGTCCCCGGATTACATTATCTTGAAGCTTGTAAATCACGTCCGCTACATGGAAGAACAAATAAAATCTTTGACCGAATAGAAAAAAAAAAAATTTAATGAATAAAAATAAAAAATGAAACCGACTTTCGAATAGAGGGCATCCCCCCCCCCCACCCATTTTGTAAGGTTGTCTAAAATGCCCCGAAAAACTGAAATTGACAATTTTGCCCAAAATTGATACATAATTGCTATGTTTTTCACTTTTTTCTCATAAATTATTTTCACTTGTCGAGTGAAATGTTTTCAAGTATTTTTCAACTAATAAACATTGTTTAAACAATTTATTTTTGTTTGAATAATTTTTTGCACTTATTGAAAGGTATATTTTTTATGTTTAATCGGACAATTGTTCATTTTTAGAAAGAATGATTTTTGTTTCAAGCATTTACTAATTGTTTAAAGAATAAATTATTATGTAGGTCAGTGTGAGAAGCAACATTTTTTGTTCAAACCATTATCGTATTGTTTAGTCAATTTATCAAGAATTGATGCTACATTTTGAAGAAAATTGTTATTCAAAAATCTGATTATTGCTTATCGTTAAATATTTAAAGATTAGAGAAATGCTTCAAATAATTAATATTTGTTCATTAAATGTTTATCGGTTTAAAAAGTTTATTGTTTTAGTAAGACTGCAAAAAAAAAATTTTTAACAAAGAATTGGATTGTCACCAAAAACCGACAAACATTCAGATACAAATAGAATAGTTAAATTTTCAGTAAAAAAAAATCCAATAAAATTCAAATAAATTCGTAACGGAATAGTATAATTTTCAACTAAGAACGATAAATTTCCATCGAAAAAGATAAATTTCCGAAAAAAGTGGGATAATTACATTTTTAAAGGAATTTTCCACCAAAAAGATGAATTATTCACCAAGAAGATGAACTATTCTCTCACAAAATCGAAATTTTCAATAAAATAGAATAGAATAAACTAAACTAATTTTCAACCAAAAATATTTTTTTAAACCAATGAGATCAGTTTTCTATCAAAATAGATGAATTTACAACAAAGTACATACATTTTAAACCAAATATTTGAATTCTAGAGGAATTTTTAACAACAAAAAAAATGAATTTTAAAAAATATTTTATTTTTTAACCAAACAGGATACATTCTAACAAAATTGTTTAATTTTTAGCCGAATAGTTTAATTATCAACCAGAAACATGCATTTTTAACCAAGAAGAATAATTTTCTGCCGAAAAAAAAAATACGAATTTTGAACTAGAATGATAAATTATCAACCAATTGAGTGAACTTTCAACAAAGTAGTTTCCCTTCCAACTTAGTAGTTGAATTTTAAAAACAAAAAATATGAATTTTGAATTTTAAATATAATAGTTTGAATCCCGAACCAAAACGGATTAATTTTCTACCAAATAGTTGAATTTTTTACTAAAGACGATAAATTTCCATCCAAAAATGAAATAGTTAAACTTTCAGTGAAAAAAATTAATTTTCGTAGAAAAAAAAAGATTTTCAACAAAATAGTTAAGTCTTCAACCAATATATTATAATAAATTTGAAGAAAAGTAGTTTAATTTTCAATCAAGTTGTTGAATTTTCAATTAGAAAATATTTTTAATTTTTACCGGAAAAGATCAATTTACTGAAAAAAATATACATTTTCAGCCAAAACTGGAATAGTTGAATTTTCAGCAAAAAAAAAATAATAATAATTTCAGTGCAAAAAAAAAATCATTTTTGACAGAATAATTCAATTTTTAACAAATGAAATGAGTTTTTAACAAAGTAGTTCTACATTTAACCAAAAGGTTGGATTGTAAACCAAAAAGGGTGAATTTTTAATGAAAAATTTAATAGTCGAATTTTCGACTGAAAACGATCAATTTTCAACCTAAAATGGAATAGTTGAATTTTCAATTGAAAAAATTAATTCTCATACAAAAATAAAGTTTTTTCAACAAAATAGTTAGATGTTTGACCCTTAACCAAATAGTTTAACTTTTAACCTACAATGATGAATTTTTAATCAAAACGACGACTTTTCAACAAAGAAAATTAACTTTCTACCAAAAAATGACCAATTTTCTACAAGATGAACCAATTCACAGACAAATAATTTAATTCTTAACTAAAAATTATTAATTTTCAGTAAAATAGATTTGAACTAAATAGCTGAATTTTGAACCGAAGAGAGGAATTTTCAAGAAATAAAGATTTTTCAGCCAAGACAGGAAAAAATGTCAAAGATATTGTTGAACATTCAAGCCAAAAGACAGCATTTTCAACCAGAAAATATTAATTTTCAAGAAAAAAGTTAATTTTTAACCAAAAAATTGCAGTTTTAATCAAAGGAGAGAAAATTTCCACCAACAGGATTAGTTTTCTACCAATAAAGACCAATTATTGACTTAAAAAATAGATTAAATTTGAGCAAAATAAATTGGAAAGTTACATTTGTAGGTTAACAAATTAATTTTAAATGAGAAAAAGAATTTTCAGCAAAATATTCAAATGATCAACCAAATAAATAAATTTTTATCAAAGTGGTTCAAGTTTCACCCAAGTGATTGAATTTTCAATTAAAAAAATATCAATTTTCAGCCAAAAAAATTTGAGTTCTTGCTTTAAAAATTATTTTGCAACCAAAAAAAGGCATTTTCAACCAAATAACAAAATTTTTCACTACAATTACAGTCGTCAGGATGAAGCAACTGTCAGAAAAGAAATAACAATACAAGGCAAATAAAGTACTAATTAAATAATTACTAGTCCCAAACTTTATTTTCAAAATTCTCTAACTTTGCCTCGACCAATTTTTTTACTTGCTCTAGCCACTAATATTCAAATACCATTGCGATTGTAGTTTCGTGATTTCCACTGTGATGAAATAAACTCATACTCATTTTGCCGCGCCGCGGCAAAAGTCCGCCAGAAAGCACCTTTCCACTTTAGCGTTCAGTTGCTTTGCGCTGCCGCAAACGGCCGCGGCACGCTTTTTTTTATTCCGAGACGTATATCTCGAAAACTATAAAAGCTACAAAAACGTGGTTCCATCCGTTCAATTCAGCGATAAATTCCCATCCGGAAACCATGAACGTAAATACAAAATATGTACTTATACTCATTTTGCCGCGCCGCGGCAAAAGTCCGCAAGAAAGCACCTTTCGACTATGGCGTTCAGCTGCTTCGCGCTACAACGAACGACCGCGGCACGCTTTTTTTTTATTCCGAGACGTATATCTCGAAAACTATGAGAGCGAAAAAAACGTGGTTCCTTCCGTTGAATTCAGCGATAAATTTCCATCCGGAAACCATGAACGCGAATACAAAGTATGTACTCATAATCATTTTGCCGCGCCGCGGCAAAAGTCCGCAAGCAAGCACCTTTCCACGTCGGCGTTCAATTGCCGCGTACGCGAGTACTTGAGGGTTAAATACTACTAATATTCTCAAGAGCATTTGTTCAACACAAATTCTTCGGCATTCAAGAACTCTATCGACAATTTTAACTGATAAATATGAACAGAAGATTTTTTTCATAGTAAATGTAAAAATATCGATGCTTTTGAAAACAAATTGGAGAAAATGGATTTAAAATCCTTATTGACTTATGTGAGGAAACGAAATTTAGAGAAATTTAGATTTACAAATGATACAGAAGTAGATTCTGAAGTGCCGTGGGGAGACATGCGAGTTTTTCAAGTAGGATGAGTTGTAAGCGAGTAACATGTTCAGTCTGATATGCAAATGACAGACGTTATCAATCATACTCACTCACTCGTCCTACAGCCCCTGGAGCTTCAGGGACTCCAGCAGGGCCGTTCTATCTTCAGGAGGAAATTACTTTCTTACAGAGAAAATAGAAAAACTCTCGAGGACCAGCCGAGCAAAAAAACCAATGATGTGAAACTCATTTTCTTAAAAAGGGGCAAAATACAGATATGGTACTCAGAGTCGGCACAGTGGACCTTTTTTGAAATTCTGTCTCAAAATCGTAGAACTTTGGATCGGAATGACCTAGAGGGATATATTTTTTTCCAATTAAAGAAAGAACCTTCCCGAATATAGAAAAATTATAGAGAAAGTAAAAAAAAAATGGTGACCTTTTGAATTCAAGATGGAATTTTTGGCAAAAAAAAATCGTTTATTGAATACCAAAAACGCTTAGATTTTACATTTTATGTGCTATACATGTTTTGATATAGATTTTTGCTTGCCCAATTCGAATCTGGCATGTGAATCATTGTAAGACAAAATCCAAAATGGCGGAGCCATTATGATGGGCTAAAATTGTAAAACGAAACCGATTTGACTAAAATTTGCTACAAGGTGGTTTTTCAGGTCGCTGATTAGAAATCCAGAGTCAAAATTTGAAAATTAAGAATGGCGGATCCAATATGGCGGCCCAAAATTATATAACGAAACTGATGTGACTAAAATTTGCTACAAGGGGGTTTTTCGGGTCGTTGATTTCGAACCCAAGGTCAAAATTAAAAAATTCGAAATGGCGGACCAAAATTGTGCAAGAAACCAGATTTGACTGCTTTCTCTAAATTCTGGAAGTTTGACTTTGGATTTCAAATCAGCCACCTGAAAACCCTCCGATAGGCTTTTTTAAGTCAAATGAATTTTGTTCTATAATTTTGGTCCACCATATTGGACCCGCCATTCTGCATTTTTCAATTTTGACGCCGGATTTGAAATCAGTGACCTGAAAACCCCCCTTGTAGCGAATTATAGTCAAATCGGTTTCTTTTTACAATTTTGGTCCGCCATATTGCATCCGCCATTTTGAATTTTCAAATTTTGACCTTGGGCTTGAAATCAGAGACCCGAAAAACCCCCTTGTAGCAAATTTTGGTCAAATCGGTTCCCTTTTACAATTTTGGTCCGCTATATTGGATCCGCCATTCTCAATTTTTTCAATTTTGACCCTGGATTCAAAATCAGCGACCCGAAAAACTCCCGAGTACCATTCTTTAGTCGAATCGGTTTTCTTTTACAATGTTGGTCCGCCTTTTGGATCTACCATTTTTAATTTTTCAATTTTGACCCTGGATTTAAAATCAGCGAC
>CAKNXH010001046.1:208806-233339 GCA_932178445.1 Andricus quercusramuli
ATCACCTAGAATTACAAGGAAATTACTTGAATTACAAGTGGATTATTCATAATTACAAGTAGATTATGTGGGTTTACATGTAGATTACCTGGAATTACAAGTAGATTACTATTGTTTACAACTCAATTACTCCAATTACAAGTCGGTAAACTGTGATTACAAGTGGATTGAATTAGATTTCACTGAATCATTCAGATTACTTGTAGTATAAGTGGATTATCTGGAATGACAAGCAGATTACCTAGAGTTACAAGTGAATTGCTTGAATTACAAGTGGATTATTTATAATTACAAGTAGATCATGTGGGTTTACACGTAGATAACCTGAAATTACAAGAAGTTCCTATTGCTTCCGAGTAAATTACTCCAATTACAAGTGGATAAGTTAATATTACAAATGGAATAAATTAGTTTTTACTGGATTATTTAGATTACTTGGACTATCAGTGGATTATCTGGAATTTCAAGTAGATCACCTAGAATTACAAGTAAATCACTTGATTTACAAGTGGACTTTATGGGATTACATCTAGATTACCTGGAATTACAAGTGGATTACTCGAATTACAAGTAGATTATTTAATATTACTTGTGGATTAACTGGGATTAAAAATGAAATAAAGTAGTTCTTAATGGATTATTTAGATCACTTAGACTATAAGTGGATTATCCTGAGTTACAAGTAGATTGGCTAGAATTACAACTAAATTACTTGAACTACAAGTGGATTATCAAGAATTACAAGTGGATTACCTAGAATTACAAGAAAATGACTCAAATTACAAGTGTGTTATTCAATATTACAAGTAGATTATCTGGAATTACTTGTAGATTACCTGGAATTACTTGTAGATTACCTGGAATTACAAGTAGATTACTATTGCTTTCAAGCCAATTACCCCGAATTACTAGTGGATTAGCTAGGATCACAAGTGAAATAAATTAGTTTTCACTGGATTATTAAGATTACTTGGACTATAAGTGGATTATCTAGAATTACAAGTATACTATCTAGAATAACAAGTAGATTACCTAGAATTTCAAGTAAATTACTTAAATTACAAGTGAATAATCTAGAATTACAAGTGGATTATATGGGATTACATGTAGATTACCTTAAATGATAAGTAGATTACCAGTGGAATTAATGAGATTTTACTGGATTATCCAGATTACTTGATCTATAAGTGGATTATCTGGAATTAAAAGTGGATTAGTTAAACTTACATGTGAATTACTCGAATTACAAGTGGATTATCTAGAATTACGAATGGATCATATGAGATTACATGTAGATTACCTGGAATTAAAAGTAGATTAATGTTGCTTCCAAGTCAATTACTCCGATTACAAGTAGATTAACCAGGATTACAATTAGATTACCTTAGTTTATACTGAATTATTTTGATTTCTCGGACTATAAGTGGATTATTTGGAATTAAAAACAAATTACCTGGAATTACAAGTGTATTACTTGGAATTACATGTGGATTATCTGTAAGAACAAGTGGATTACCCTAGATTACAAGTGGCTCGCCAAAAATTATAACTGGGTTCCTAGGATAACAGGTAGATCACCTGGGATTACAATTTGATTACTTGCAATTGCAAGTAAATGACCTTGATTTACAAGTGTATGACCTGCTACTACACGTGAATGACTAACAATCACAAGTGGATTACTTGAATTACTCTGAATCACAAGTAAATTTTTCTGGATTGCAAGTGGATTATCTGAGGTTACAGATGGATTATATCAGATAATAGGTGTTTTTTAAATAAGATTGAAGGAAGATTACATAGGATTACATGTGGATTACAAGAAGATTACAGGTGAATTATTTAGGTTACTTGTTTACTAGTGGATTACCTGGGATTACTAGTAGATAATTAGGGTTGTTCATACTACTTGAAATACACCCGATTACTTACAAGTTTTTTCATTTCGGTCTAGCAATTCACATAAAATTAACTTAAATCCCGAAATGAAGTTTTTCCGAATAATAAAATCTAAAATATAACTAAACTTGTGGAAAAACACTATTTTTTTCTTGAACTGAAAAAGATTCGAATATTTTCGTGAAAGGATCTGTAAAAGGTCTTCTCATTTTGTCTTTAAAAGCTTTCGGCAGTAACATAAAGTTCATCTAAATTACTCACTGAACGATCAACACTTAATTGCTATACGAGCTGTGTTTTAATTGAATGGCTTTTATGTTCAAGCTTTAGGAGTGATTAATTTTTTTCAATTTTAATCCAAAAATATTTTTATTCATCGACCATTTATTATTATTTTATTATTTTATCCAACGAATAACTCGCGATATTCTGTGGGAGGAAATTTGTTCATATAAACAAAAATTGAAAAAATGGAGACAGGAGAAATGTAGTGAAGAAGAACATAGGAGATGAAGGAGGAACTAAATTAAGATGTGTAATTAAAAAATGAGGAGGAAAATAAGAGGTTGAGAAGGTAGTCAGTAGGGAGACAAAAAAAAGGAGAAGAGTGAATGAGGATATTGGCATGGTAGAAGGGCAAAAATATTTTACGGATTTACTGGGAGGGGTCTTGACCTCTTTCAAATTAGGTAAAGATGGTAAGGAAAGAGCCCAGGGAGAGGATATAACAAGGGAAGAAATAAACCACTTGTTAGGAATAATGAAAAATGAGCAGACACCTGGTAAAGATAAGATTCCAAATTGAGTCTGAAAATATGGAGGGAAAGATCTAGAGGAAGAGGCATGGATAATGAGCATGGAGAGGAAAGTGATGCCCCGAGTAACGGAAAGATGACGTTGACCGGTAGGAAAAAAAGGAAGGGTGAGGAGGTTAGAGAATATAGGAGATGGACGCTAATGCTAATATTATACAAGTTAGTAACGGTTTTATCGGGAAGGTTAAAGAAAGACGTTTAGGAAAAAAAGATACAGCCAACGAATCAGAGATGGTTCAGGAAAGGAATGGTGATGGATATACATGCTAAATTATTTCTCAACTAAAAGGAAGGAACTAAAGAAAGAGAAAATAATATCAATATTTGTGTATTCAAAGGTCTGACTCATTGGGCTAAGACGAGGTAGCAAAAGATGTGATGAAACTGGTGGTAAGAGAGGGTTTAATAAAGAGTGTCCAAAACTTTTAAAGAGGCAAAAAGCTGGGTAGAGCTAGCACACCAAGTAGGAGATATTTTATAGTTTTGAAAGGAGTAAGTAAACATTGTTCGCCGATCTCACTTTTCTTCAATATATTATTCTCAAATTTGGAAGAAGAAATAAACAGAAAAGGATGAGGAGTTAGGATGGGGAAAGAAAAGATATAACTGGCAGTGGACGATATAGTGAGTCTGGCAGATGGTGCAAGAAGGATGGCGGATTTAGCTACAGGATTGTAGAAATACTTAAGTGGGAAAGAGTTAAATCTGAATGTGGGAAAGGGTTAAATCTAAATGTGGGAAAGACATAGATTAGTTTCAGAGAAGAAGGAAGGAAAACGGAATAGACTGGAAGATAGAGGAGTGTAAGATGAGAAGTTTGGAATACCTTGCAAAATTAGGCTCATAGACCTTATATAAGAGAATGGATAAAGAAGGGACAGGAGTAATGAAACAGATATAGGACGCGATTGAGATGTTACAAGAAAGGCAAACAAGGTGGTTGCTAAAGGTAGACTGGAGGACTGGATATATGGTGACTGAAGAGCAAAGAGATAAATTAAGTACTACAGCCGGAAACTAATGGAAATTTTAAAGGAAGCTAAGGTATGAAAAGAGAAGGGAGTAAGGGAAAAATTTTGTAATAGATGTAGAAGAGAGGAAAGGAAAGGTGATAGAATTGACAGTATGAAGAATTGTAGAAAAGAAGCTGAGAAAATAATAGAAATATGGGAGATGACTGAGGAATATAACAAATGATGTAAGATAATGATATTATATAACAAATGGTGTGAGATGTTAAAAAAGGAAGGACAATCAAAGTATTGAGAAGAGGGATAGAGTAAGAGAAGATGGGCAAAAGTGGCAAGATTTAGATCAGGAAAAGGAGAACAAAGAGCAGAATCTGTGAACAAGAAAAGAAAAGATGGGAACTTTGCAAATCTTGTTTATATCAATGCGTGCCTGGAGAAGATAACTCCTTAATCCAATACGGAAAGAGACCGTGATTGAGTAAGAATCGCTTCCGAGAAACCAATTCGATTGTATCTCTTCGATATTCGCAAATCGAGCTCGATCTCAAGATCGATGGATGCGACTGATTACTCAGTGTCATTGCTCGATGCAAGACCAATCGATGAAAACATAAGATTAAATTCTGACGATGTGGTGGTGGGAGGCAGCATATGGTACCGCGACATTGCGTATAGAGATATTTACATCGAAAGTACGAACGAGGGACAAACGAGCGTGACGGAGGCCCGCGTATGTGGAATTGTGGAAGGTCTGTGGAGCTGTAGGGTGAACTAGGGTGTGTAATCCCCCATAATACAGAAGCATATGCAACCCCCTTCCTCAGCACAGGCAGCACGACCATCCACCGTGGTCTCCCTGCGGACTGATATTTAGGGCCGATATTCATTAGCAGTTTCGCAGTCAGGGGTGATGAACTGCGAGAAGTGCGGCTGCTTCGTATTTCCGATGTGTGAACCTTCACAAAGGGGTGAAATGTACCTAAGGGTCAAGAAACTAAATAATCAGAGATCAATTCGAATCGCAAACAGAAAACTCTCTTCAATTTCTATTTATAGTTTTTTTCTGATAACAATAAATTGTAACTATTAGACTTTTTTCTTATTTTTAGTACATGAAGGATATTTGTTTATTAAATTTTACATAACTTAGTTCGGTACAAGACTATTATGTGCGCATTAAAGAATTATTTTCATTGAATCATTCAAATTATTTTCAATCCATATTTTTCTGGAAATTTGAATTAATAATAACCCTTCAAACTTTTCCAGCGAAGACTAAAATATACGTGCAGATAATTTCGAAATGGACATTCAGATACTCATTTCACAACATCAAAAAATTGAAAAAATATATAATTGGATGAGTCATCATAATCAGTTTATGTTACCTAATCAAAACCAATTAAAACTCAATCTTCATGTAATTTAAAATTGAAATGTAATAATTTGTATACTAAATTTAAGAAAAAAATTAACTATCAATTCTGAAAATATAATATATTAGTAACCTTCCATACTAATTTCAGAATGGAGGTATATTGAAGGAAAAATACATTTTCATAATAAAAATAGCAGCCTTAGTGTAATTTAAAATACACCTTGAAATACACCTTAAAGTAAAAAATACGTGCGTGTAATATTGAAAGCAGAATTCAGATACTCATTTCACAACATCGAAAATTTACAAAAATTATCCAATTGGAATAGAGGTATTTTAAATATAAATAATCTTTTATTATAAAAATTTTAGTCAATATCCACTTGCTTGGCCTTGACTTAAATAATTAATGTATGTACTTAATGTAAACAAATTAAAATGTGATCTTTATGTAATTTGATATTGAAAACATTTTTTTTTAAATTTTCACTTTCATTTATGAAAATGTGATTTATAAGTAACCTTCTATAGTAATTTCAGGAAAAATTCTAAACGTATTTACATATAATTCTGAAAATCAAATTCAAATAATTATTTCACAACATCACAAACTTTTTTAAAAAGTGTTTGTTACGTTGTGGAATGATTATATATGAATTAAAGTTTCAAAATGACATGTACATATATATTTAATTTTATTTTGAAATTAGCTTTGAAGGATATTATTGAATTAAATGCATAGAAATGCAATTTCAAACAGAAAACATACATATAATGTAAAAATTACTTGAATTTTTCAATGAAAATGATTGTTTAATGCTTTTTATACTGTAAACTGATTGATCAATCATTTTATGATTCTATTAAAACTTACATCTTCTGGAATTAGTTTTAAAGGTTATTGGAAATTCATAATGAGAATTTGAATTTGAAAAAAAATATATAAAGTAAAAATGGTTTGAAAGTTTTTCAATCTAAATTATAGATTTATGCTTGAATGAGTACATACCTGAATTCAATTTTCAGAATGATAAAATTTTTTTTAAAATTAGTATAAAAAGTTATTAAGAATTCCAATTTTCAGAAATAAATTTCATGTTTAAAAAAATATGAAGTAAAAATTATTTGAATGTAGAAAGAGTATCTGAATTTGGGTTTCAAAACTATATGTGAATATGTTTTATTTTTTCTAAAATTAGTATGAAAGGTTAGGAATGGATTAAATTTAAAAAAATGAAAGTACAAATTTAAAAAAAACTCAATTCCAATAACGTAATTTCCGCCAATATTTGTGATGTTGTGAATGAATTATTTCAATTTAATTCTCAAACTCATATGTAAATATGTTTTAATTTTTTGTAAAATTACTATAAGAGGTTACTTATGAACCAAATTTTCAGAAATCAAATTATAAAAATTAAAAAAAAAAGTAAAATAAATTCGTTGAATGCCTGAATGAAAATTATAGTTGAATGCTTTTTATGTTGTCACAGATCAATTAAGCATTAGTGATCAATTTTTTTTAGTTTATATATTAATATATTTGTGTGATGCTTTTTATGTTTTTAAATGATTGATTAATTATTGATTCTACTAGAACTTAAATTTTCTAGAATTTTCTTAAAAGCTTAATAATAAACCAAAATATTCAGAAATGAAGGTTAAAATTAAAAAAAATATATGGAGTAAAAATAATTTGATTGTTTCGATGGAAATAATTGCATGAGGGTTTTTATGTTGGGAACTGTTTAATTCATTATTAGCTGATTAATTTCAACCCCAAAATTGAATTACATAGAGATTTAATTTCAATCATTTAAATCCAGAATCATAAATTGATCATTTACTTTCAGGTTTTGTAATTGAATACTGGATATAATTTACGTAATAAAAGTTTATTTAAATTTAAAATACCAGTAATTACATTATTTTTTAAATGATGCTGATGTTGTGAAACGAGTGTCTGCATTAAATTTTCAAAATTATATGTGAATATATTTTTATTAATATATGTTTTAGATTAATTGATTATTAGCTGATTATTTTTTTCAACAATTTTAAGTTAAATGATGATTGAATTTCAATTGATTTTGATTAGGTAACATAAACTGATTATTTACTTCAAGGTTATATAATTTATTGACTTTAATAATAATAAAAAAAAATGTAATAAGAGTTTGTTAATGTTTAAAATACCTCTATCCCAATTATATATTTTTTTAAATTTTGAGATGTTGTGAAATGAGTATCTGAATTTTCATTTCGAAATTAAGTGCACATATATTTTAACTCTCTCTCTGGAATAGATTAAATGGCTATTAATAATTAAAATTTTCAGGAAATATGAGTCTTTGAACTTTTACCAATTATTTTATATAGATTGCAATGAACAGACTTTAATATTTAGGGTGGCGACTTGACCGAAAGAGACCAGGAAATGACCGGGAATTGAATTTAAAAACCGGAAATTTACCTCTGATCGTAGCAAAATTCAAATTTTCATTATTTTAATAATTTTTGTCAATTTAGAAAAGTTGAAGATTCATCATTTTAATTTAAAATTCTTCTCTGGTTAAATGTGTAACTACTTTGTTAAAAATCAATTTATCTTTTTTTTTTGGTGAAAATTCAACTATTTGGTTGAAAATTTATATTTTGCATTTAAAAATTAAACTATTTGATTGAAAATGTATGTACTTTGTGGAAAATTCGTCATTTTTATAGGAAGTTTAGCTTTTCGGTTGAAAATTAATCCTTTTAGCACAAAATTCAACTATTCCAGTTGAAAATTCAACTATTCCGTTCAAAATTCATCTAATTTGTTAAAATTTTTTTTTTTGTGAATCTATCAAATATTCATCTTTTGGGTTGGAAATAAAATTATTTGGCTGAAAGTTAAACTCTTTTGTTGAATATCTTTTTTTGTTGAAGATTCATCGCTTTAATTAAAAATTCATTTCTGTGATTGAAAAATGAGCTGTTTGATTGACAACTTTTTTTTTCCTTTGGGTTTTTTTCGTTTCTTTGTCTTCTTTAATTAGAAATTCAATTGTGATAAGGACGAAAACGTATACAGGAGCCTTGGATTTACTCAAGAAATAAATACAGGGAGTTATAAAAAATTTTTTTTTGTAATTTTCATAAGGAAAATAATGAGAAAATTATAGAAAAAAGTTAAACATTTCTTTTTTTAAATTGTAAAATTGATTGTTTCATCTGTTTCAAAATGGATTTAGATGATATAGACCGAATATGGGGTAATGGTATTGATGTGATAGGTGGACCTGTGAAAAATATTAAACAATTTAAGACAAGAAGACTTTTTGGTCAAATGCAAAATTCCTATGGTTTTTCCTAAAGAAAATTATGACATCAGTAAAAATGTTAGTTTTGATTTCAACAATAAAAGAAATAGAGAACATTTTTATATAAATACTGAATAATATAAAAAATCTCTATTGAATTTGATTATAAAGGAGAGCCATTCACAGATACATTCTTTGAATATTAAGATTAAACAGATTATTGAGAAATTGAATGAACAATTTCCTTTCTTTATCATCAGGGAGTGTTTTGAAAGGGAAACAAAACTTAATAGAAATGCACTTAAAAATAATATTAAACATGATGGAAAATTTTTAAATATCATGAGCAAGGGGATGTACAAAAGTTACATTTGAATATTCACTCAGCTCTTTTTCATGATCAATCAGATCCCTGGTTTCTGAATTATTGGTTTATTAACTGGTTTATTAACATTCTGAGACTAGGTGATGGTTTTAGCTACAAATTTAGTGATAAAACTGTAATCAATTACTTGAAATCATTAAAGATATTGAATCCAATATTCAAAAAATAGCAGAGAATAAAATTGAAGAATTTAGATCAAATTTTATGGGTTTATCTAATGATTTTCTTAAAAAAGATAATCCAGAAACTTTGTTAGAAAAGGAACTTAATGAAGGTTTGAATGTAACAAAAATATTTCTAAAAAATTATCCTCAATTAATGATCATGAAATCGGATAAAGGAGGTATAACTGTGTCAATTAATAGGGATGCTTATATTCAAAAAATGTTGGATATTTTTAATGATGATAATAGTTTTCAACTGATATCGCATAATCCTACCAAAATGCTTTAAAGAGGAAAATTCAAAATTTTAAATAGAATGAGAACAAATAAATATTTGGATAATCATATTGACAGATGTGATATTGATACTAGTTGTACTTTTCTACCCTTGGCCTATGGTCTTGTTAAAACTCACAAAGATGATTATCCTCTTAGGCCAGTTATTTCAACAATAGGTTCTCCGACTAGAAAATTAGAAGAATTATTGAGTCAAATTATTAAAAAATCAATTGCAATCTCAAATACATCAATTAAAAACAGTCTTAATTTCTTAAAACTAATTGACAATGTAATAATACCGTTAGAACATGTGTTTGTATCTTTTGGTGTAACAGCTATATGTTCCCAAATATCTCTTACGAAAGAGTTGAAATGGCCATACAAAAACGTTGGGAATTAATTGAAATTAATACCAAAATCCCGAAAAAACAATTTCTTGATGCTATAAAATATGCATTTCGTTCGGTATTCTTCAAATTCAATAATAATTATTATAAACAAAAGTTTGGAACTCTTATTGGATCAGTTTTATCACATATTTTAGCTGAAATTGTGATGGAGGACTTAGAGATTAAAGTTTTTCAAAAAATTTATTTCAATATTGATTTCTATGCAAGATATGTTGATGATTCAGTACTTAGTGTACATAGAAAGAATGTTAACACTCTTCTTAATGCTTTCAATAGTATACAGCCAAGATTACAATTTACAGTTGAAATTGAAACTGAAGGAAAATTAAATTTTCTAAATTTGACTTTAATTAAAACAGACGAAAGACATATTATGACTGACTGGCATTGAAAAAAGATTTGTTCAGGTAGAACGCTTAGTTTTCTCTCAAATGACTCCATTCAGAATAAGATAGGAATCATCAAAAATTTTATTGATAAAACCCTTAAATTATCACATCCAATATTTCATGAGAAAAATATAGAACTATGCAAAGAAATTCTTTTTCTTAACCATTACCCTTTTGAATTCATTGAGAACATACGCAAAACAGAATTAATTGTATCAAAAACAAAAATAATGATCAAAATATAAAAAACAGAGATGATTATAATACATTTAACACTGTTGTTCTTCCATACTTTAGGAAAATTTCGAAGATTTTGAAATCAATGTTTGGAAAATTAGGTTTACATACTATTTATAGAGTTCCTTTCAAAAGCATTATGTTTGTGAAATTCGGAAAAGATAGATATGAGAAGCTAGACAATAAATGTGTTATTTACAAAACTAATTGCAAGGATTGCAATGCAAGTTATATAGGACAGACAAGAAGAGCACTTAGACTTAGAAAAAATGAACATGAGAATAATTTTCACAGAAGTTCGAGGTATCACTCAGTCCTTTCAAAACACAAGATTACACACGGTCATGATTTTAATTGGAATGACATTAAAATTCTTTATCATGAAAAAAAAACAAAAAAGAGAGAATTTATGGAAATGTTATTTATAAAGAGAGAAGGTAAGAAAGCTATCAATTTAAAGAAGGACCTCTCAAGATATAACAAAGTTTGGGATAGAATAATTAATTGGTTAAAGTAATTTTTTTTGACTAAATAATAGAAAGATTTACCTTCCATTAAAAACAATCAATTTCTCAAAAAATAATTTTTTGTTTTTACAATAAACTTAATGAATTTATATTTCACACTGAATGTTAAACATATGTTTTCTTCACAGATATATTAATTACCCATACCTTTAGTTATCCCTATACATAATCCCTGATCAGGCCCGAGTCAAAGTTTTAAATATCGTTTCAATTTCCTTATACTCTACATTACTAGCATTCGATAGTGTTGAGAAATTGAGGCGAGAGTTTAACTCCAAAGTTAAAGTTAAAAGTTTCGTTTCCATTTCCTTATACTCTCCATATCTCATAGTAAAGATTCAAGCGAAACTGACATTATTTTACATTGATATTTCGTCTCAAAAAAATTCTTTCTAATCAGCATATCGAAATTTTTTTCTAAACATAAATTTTTAAGTAAAAAAATCAATCTTTCAGTCCAGAAATAATTAATTTGTCAATGAGAAATCATTATTTGATTCCAATTTTACTTTAGAACATAAGAACGTTATTTTTCTCAAACTTTTGATGTTTCGATTCAAATTGACGTCTTATCGGAACTATCATTTTTTATGAGATGACTTAGAAGTTAGTTTTATCTTATTTTCTTCTTTTCTCAGACGAACTTAAAAGTTCTTTGTTGTTTCAGATGAATAAACTGGGCAGATTATGGATCTAATACAACTTTTAATTTTTTTTAGTTTCTCTCCACATCCCGCACCTAGTGGAAAAATCTTCTGGCAGTCTGATGCCTGATCTGGCCCATATCTGGCGTCATCTAGACCGTCTAGTCATGACAGTCTAGTCCTGCCCAGATCTGGGACTGGTCAGCAATCCATACCATACAAATTTCTAAGTGTCAGTCAGCCAAATTTTTTAAAAAATTTTCGAAAAATTGCCAGGATGTATAAAATTATACAAAATAATAATAAATTGTACAAAATAAACACTATTCGAAATTAATGTTATTTTCTTATCGTGCTGACAGTCTAGTCTGGCTCAGACCTGGAACTGGTCAGCAATTCATAACATAAAAATTTCTGAAAAATTTTCTCAACATTTTCGAAAAATGTGTAGGGTATCTAAACTTCCACAAAATACAAAACTAACATTATTTAAATAAATTTCTGTTTTTAGTTACATCAATTTTAATGCACCCCATTAACAGAGGAAATACTTAAAAAGTTTTCATCAAAATTATTTGTATTGACATGAGGCCTTTATTGAATAAGCATTTTTTGTCGCGACCCCAGAAAGAAGTGTTTTCTTTGCTATACTAATTGTAAGAAGTCTTAATAATTATTAGTCCTTAATGTACTATTTAAAAATGGCCGGCAATGAGCTTGTCACGATGCTTGCGCACTATCGTCTCCAACATATAACCTAGTCCTAGCGAAAACTAATATAAGGTGGTATTCAAGTTTTTGGTAAATTGCATGAAATTAATTTACATATGACTGAAATTTAAAGTATCTGTGGGTGGTAAGTGAAAATCATTTATGTGTAACTGAAAATTAATCTACGTGACTGAAAGAAGATTTTGTATCAATTTCCGCTTTACAAGATCAATATTCACATTATTTTCATATTTATAAAAGATACATATGTACGCGGAAAAGCACAGCAAGTTATATAATGCAAAATTGAGTTCAGTGTAGCTATAAAAAAGAATTATAGTCATTTTTGGTTAATTTTAGAGCCAATTTTCTTTTCATATTTTGAATAGTGCGCGCTAGAAGTAGTGGTCACGTGACACAAAGTGTATCTGGAGCAGACGAACTCGACTTAACTGGAAGCGACCGGCTGAATAAGCGGGATTGTCAACACAGCATCTTCGCATCTTTACCTCTGATTATTATAAACAAAATGGTAAGTCGCGTATTGAAAATATCCTTAAGAAAATCCTCGTGTCATTTTTGGACGAGGAACACGAGGAAATTCGCGAGGAAGTTGAAAATCTTCGCGGGTTTCCTCATGTTTTCCTCGTTCCAAAATAACGTGAGGATTTTTCAAGTATATAGTTTTAGCAGTTACGGGTTAAAATTTTGTTTGTATTATCCTAATTAGTTTGTATTTTTACCATTTTCCGTGTGATAATATAACACTTAAAAATCGTTTTCGCGAACATAACCTCACACTTTATACGTATGAAACAGGGCCGTGACACTCTGAAACGAAAGTGACGGAAATGTCGAAAATGCCGAAAATTATTCAAATGCATGGGGAAAGTGTGAAAAATGTGAAATTTTGTGCTTTTTATATTATAAAAACGGATATAAGTGCGTTGTTTTTGGCAAAGAGCTATTTTATTGAAAACAATGTATTGACGGTGTTGTAAAAAAATTTAAAATAATTTACAGTCGTTGCAATTGTTTTTAAAGATCGCAATCTTTTTTGTACTCTTTGAAAATAATTTACAAAAAAGTGTTGTACTATAAGAAAAAAAATATCATTGAAAATATGCAATTAAACTTTTTTTTTTAATCATAAAGTATTGGTAACATGAATTTTCAGTTAATATTAAGAAGACAATTTATTAAAGTTGTTATCCAAAAATTTGAAAACATTTTAAATTCATTACAACTGTTTTCAAAGATCGCAATCTCTTTTGTTCACTTCGAGAATAATTGAAAAAAAGTGTTGCACTATAAGAAAAATTTAAAATTTCAACGAGATATTGAGTATAAAATATGCAATTAAACTGTTTTTTTGTTTTTGTAAAAAACGCATATTATTGGTAACATGAATTTTCAATTTATATTAATAAGTCAATTTATTAGAGTTGGTATCAAAAAATTTGAAAACAGTTTGAATTCATCACAATTGTTTTTAAGGATCGCAATCTTTTTTTTTTCACTTTGAAAATAATTGACAAAAAAGTGTTGTACTAAAAAAATTGAAATTTCCAACGAGATATAGATTAGAAATTTTATCGAAAATACGCAATTAAACATTTTTTTCGTAAAAAAACGCAAATTATTGATAACATGAATGAAAATCAATGAAATTGAATTTAGCTAAATTGCTAGTTCTCTATTTAAAATTTAAATCTTTTTCTGTTCAAATATCAAACTGTGTATTATATTTTTCGATAAGAATTTATCTTCTCTGGTTGAAAATTGGATTAAAACTTAGACAATTTTTGTTGAAACTTTACTTTTTTGTTGAAGATTTATTATTTTAGTTGAAAATTCGTCTTTTATGGTAGAAAATTAATCTTCTTTATTGAAAATCACCCTTTTGTTCAAAAGATTTATAATATAATTTGAAAATGCATCTTTTTGGTTAAAATTGTATTTATTCTGTTGAAAATTCATCTTTTTGGGTTGAAAATTCCCTTGTTTTGGTAGAAAACTCAAGTATTTGGTTGAAAGATAATTTTTTTGTTAAAAATCCATATTTACTGGTTGAAAATTCAACTGCTCTGTAAAAATTTGTCTTTTTGGCTTAATAGCTCAACAATTTGGATAAAAAAGAACCTATTTTGTTAAAAAATCGTCTTTTTTGAATGAATTCTACTGTTTTTTATATTGAGTTAAAATCTATTTTGGTTATTATATCAACTATTACATTTTTCGTTGAGAATTCATCTTTTTTCGTCAGGAAAATTCCACCATTTTTTAAAAGTTGAAATACTTCTTTGAACACTCAATTTTTGTTTGAAGATTCCAAATTTTGTGGAAACTTTGTACAACGTGCTGAAACCAATTTTGAAGTTGTGAGGTATTTTGTACACAAACATTTCTTAACTCAGAAGAATGCTAATTAATAAAGCAAATTTGTTATAAGAACTTTTTTTTACTAACCATCCTTGTGAATAAAAATGTAGAAAACGAGAGTGGAGAGCGATCGGGTAGAAATTAAGAAGAGAGTGAATGGAGAGTAAACAGAAAGTAAAGACAATGAAAGCTTACTCTCGCCTCACCTTCGAAAATTGCGAACTGGGAAATCCTCGCAAGTTTCGAGAGTGAGGCGAGAGTGAAATCTCCATTGCCAGACTTGACAGAACTTTCGTTTCATTTTCTTTTCGATTTCGTTTCATTTTCGACTAGGTCTTGAAAATAGAAATTCAAACGAAATTGAAAACTTCGACTCGGGGGAGGTTTAAATTGACCTCGAAACATGTTGGTTCCCTCGTAGTATAAAAAGGACGGAAAAAGGAAAAAGTGAGAGGTATTTTTTGGTTGACTTTTTCCCTTTTTTCCTTCTTTTTTCATTATGTTATTTGTCTCTAACGAGCCGGAAAGCTAGATTGTTTTGAATTTTATTTTTTGATTATGAATCTTTTTCTAGCTTTTTGCGAAAATTATTCAAGATAAAATGAACTTCATTTCCATCTGAATTCAAAAAAATAAAGAAAGCTTTCACAAATATTTCAAAGATTTCATAAAAATTTCAAATGATTTCAAATATTTCAAAAAAGAATTTGAAAGATTCCAAAAGATTTCATGTACTTCAAGAGATTTCAACGAATTGACAAAGATTTCAAGGTTTTTAAAGACAACTTATTATTGACCATAAAAAAATAAAATGGCTCATTTTTTACATGGATAAGAAATGGTTATTTCATTATTTGATGTAAAAAAAGGAGACCTGGGAACCTGGAGAATACCTTGAATTTCGTTCCTAAAAATCGCTGGACACCCTGTTTTTTTCTCCTTATTGGATTCTCGGACGTTAAAGAAATTTACAAAAAAATTTGGGTAATTACAAACGTCTCTCTGTGAAGAAGCGAAAGTGAAAAAATGTGATCTTGTTGAGTTCAATCACTTGTAGGTACATATTGTTGAGTTTGTGATTACGTCAGTGTCCGAAGGAGGCAGACGAGAGAGGCATATCCGGTTGACTTAGATTGACTTGGCGCCAAGCGCTGCGCGTACGGCTGCCGGAATTAAATGATTATTGCGTTGTATGCGTAGAGGAGGAGGAGAAGGGAGGCGCGAGGTCGACAGGAGGTGGTCGATGCCTCAAGACAAACCCGCATATTCCACCTCCAAAAACTAACCAACCGATCCGTCCAACAACTCATTTAACGAGGGCTCGTTAAGCAGGAATTGGGAAACCAAGCAAACCGATTAATTTTTATAAACCGTCATTAGTCACTCACAACTTCGCTCTTATTAGAAGGCTATGATTCTCCATTTTTGTCAAACGCGGTTAATGAAATTTTATTTGAGCCTACGGGTAATCCAATTTACTTCGTTCAACAGGAAACAGATGAGGAATTGGAGAGACTATAAAATAATAGACGCTTGAAGCGTCTCTGCTACTTTAAAAAAAAAAAAGACTTTTTGATAAAAATAGGAATTTTCGAAAAAATACTTGAGTTTTCAACCAAGTCGTTAAATTTTAATCAAGAAGCTTAATTTTTTACCAAAAAGACAAGTTTTAAACAAAATATTCAATTTTTCAAGCAAATAATTAAATTCTCTTCTAGAAATATCAATTTTCAACAAACAAGTTGAATTTGCAATAAAAAAGATACATTTTTCACCACATAGTTGAAATTTATGCTGAAAATATTAATTATCAACCAGAAATACAATTGTTGAATGTTTATTTTGAATAATCAATCTTCAGCAAAAAAGTTAAAACCAAAATATTAATTTTTCAACCGTGTAGTTAAATTTATAACCAGGAAACGGAATTTTTTAAACAAATGGTTTCATTTTGAACAAAAAAGGATAAACATCCAATTGAAGAGGAATGGCCAAATTTTCATTAAAAAAAAAAATTAATTAGAAGACTTATTAGCCAAATAGTTGAATTTTTAACCAGGAAGATGAACTTTCATCTAAGATGGTGAATCTTTGACCAAGAAAAATAAATTTTTCACAAAAGAGTTCCACTTTCAACCAAATAGTTGAATTAAAAAAAAACAAGGACAAATATTAAATTCAAAAGAAATGGACAAATTTTCATTTGAAAAAAAAATGTTTCAACCAAAAAAAAAACTAATTATAAACAAAATAGTTGAATTTTTACTAAGAAAATTCGTCCAAAGCAAGAAGATTAATTTTCTACTAAAAAAATAGATATTTAACCAAAAGATGAACTTTTATCTAAATTGATGAATCATTATCTAAGAAAAATGAATTTTTCAAAAAATTGTTCAACTTACAGCCAATTAGATGAAATATAAACCGAAAAGATTAATTTTTTGTCAAAAAAAAGCAGTTTTTCAAGCAAAAAACTTAACCAAACCTATATTTTTTCTTAACCAAATAGTTGCATTTTGAACCAAAACAGATAATGTTTTAGCAAGAAGTGGAATAGTTGAATTTTCAGTCCAAAAAATAAATTTTCTACAAAAAAAAAATTTTTTTCACAAAATACATGCGTTTTAAAATAATAAAGATAAATTTTTAATCCAACAGAGATGGCCAAACTTTCTATAAAAAAAAAAATTCTTAATAAAAAACAAGACTAATTATGAAAAAAAAATAGTTGAGCTTTCAACTAAGAAAATTAATTTTCAAGCGAGCAGATTAGTTTTTTACAAAAAAAAAATAATTTCCAACAAAATACATGACTTTTAAAATAACAAAGATAAATTTTGAATAAAAGAGAAAGGAACAAATTTTCAGTTAGAGCAAAAAAATTGCAAACAAAAGAAAATTAATTATAAACAAAATAGTTACATTTTCAACCAAGGAAATTAGTTTTCAAGCGAGAGGAATTATTTTCTACTAAAAAAGATTCATTATCAACCCAGAAGTGAAAAATAAATAAATAATTTTATCTTACTTTTTGTTGACATTTGGAAAAATTATTTTTTCAACTGAAAATTCAACTATTCCATTTTTAGTAGAACATTTATCTTCTTCAAATGAAAATTCAACTATTTGGTTGAAAATTCATGTATTTTGTCAAACATTATCCTTTTCTGATCAAAAAATTATTTTTTGTATTGAAAATTAATTTTTGTAACGCACGCACGAAATGTTCGCTTTTCGAGGCATGTATTGCGTGCGGGAAGTGACCAATTCCAAAGCCGTGGTAAAAAGCAGTTATAAAAAGACTTTTTCTAGCTGCTGCGCTTGCGCTCTTTGAGCAAGATTACTTTTTCTAGCTGCTGCGCTTGCGCACTTCCAACCAGATTACTTTTTCTTGCTGTTGCGCTTGCGCATTTCGATTCAGATTTACTTTCCAGGACTGCCGAAGTAATAACCTCACTTCATTATGATTTGACAATTGAAAGACTGATTGTGAGTAGTGAATAGTGATTGGACAAACTCTAAGTGATAAGTTACCATAAATGACTGATAAATTACCATAAATTACCAATAAATTACCGAAAATTTCATAAATTTCTGGATATCTGAAATTTTCGAAAATTTATCAATTTTCCATAAATTTCCGGAAATTTGTGAAATTTAGCAATTTTCCATAAATTTCCGGAAATTTAGCAAATTTTCATATATTTCCGGAAATTTTGGAAATATTCAAATTTTTTCCAAAAAGCTTTGCCTACCTGAAATTTCCGGTAATTTGGCAATTTTTCATAAATTACCGGAAATTTAGCAATTTTCCATAAATTTCTGGAAATTTTTGGAATCTTTCCAAAAAGCCTTGGAGACCAGAAATTTCCGATAATTTAGCAACTTTTCATAAATTTCCGGAAATTTTCGAATTTTTTCCAAAAAGCTTTGGATACCTTGAATTTCTGGGAATTTTCGGTAATATACATATACACCGGAAATTTCCGGAAATTTTTGGTAATTTTACCATAAATTTCCAAAAATTACCATAAATTTCCAAAAAATTATTTTTTTTGTTTCTCAAATCGAAAATTTCCTGCATTTGTTACAAAAAATATCGTGTGCAACAGGTGCTGAAAGTAGACAGTTTCAACTCTTGTGAAGTTTACAGTACTTGCCATCAGCTCATCTTCGGGTCGTTTCCGGCTTGTCTTCGGCTCGTTTACAGCTCGCCTTCGGCTCGCTTCCAACTCGCCTACGACTCGCCTACAACTCCCCTTCGACTCGCCTCTGGCTCGTACAGTAAACTTCACACTCGTGTGGAACTGCCTACTTTCCGCACTTGTAGCACAATATACTATTTTCTCTGGTTGAAAATTAGTGTTCTTATTGAAACTCAATTTGTTTAACTAAAAATTTTTGATTTTTTGTCGAAATTTTTTTCATAAATATTCAATCTTCTTGGTAGGAAATTTATTTGTTTGGTTGAAAATTCAATTATTTCCCTGTATATATATTTTATGTCTTTAGAAATTTATTCCTCTAACAAAAAATGAAACTATTCCACTTTTTGTTGGGAATTGATATTTTTTAATTGAAAATCCATCTACTTTGTTGAAAAATTGTAGTTTTTTCATAGAAAATTAACATTTTCGGTTAAAAATTCCATTGAAAATTAAAATATTTGTTTGAAAATTTGTTTTTTTTTGTTGAAAATGAATTTTTTAAATTGAAAATATAGCTATTTCATTTCCGCATTCAACTTGTTTTTTAAAAATTCTTCTTTATGTCTTAAAAACTCCACATTTTAGATGCGATTTTTTTCACTGATTGAAAATTTTTTCTTGGTTGAAAATCTAATTCTTCTACTGAAAATTTGTATTTTTCGCTCTGATTTAACAGATTCTTCTTTATCTCGGATAAAAATTATTTATTTTTACTGAATGTGATAATAAAAATTTTTAATTAATAAATCTTAATCAACTGAATCTCGATTCTTCATTACATCTGCGAATTTTGCATTCTGGTTCTGCAAATGCAGACTAATTTTCAAACAAAAAAGAAGGAATTTTTATTAAAAAAAGTTTAATTTTTAACCGGGAAATATTTTACATTTGATAAAGAAAAAAAGTCGGAGCCAAATGATTAATAATTCAACATTGAAGAATCAAGCAAAAAATGTATAAATTCTCAAAATTATATAATTTTAGGCAATTTTAAGCTGGAAACATTAATTTATACATCGAAATTTGTTCTAAATTCTTTTTTAATATTCATTTAAAAATTTGTTTTGAAAAAACATAAAAATTTTCCCAGAAATCTAATGCAAATTTTGTTGTTTATCATCTTCAAACTTCAATTTTTTCTACAATTTTTTGAAAATCTGGCAAAATAAAATAAATTGATTTAAAACCTTTTAGATTCTATTCCGAAAATTTGAAAAAATATTTTTTTAAATTAATTTTTCAAAAAAAAATTCCTTTTCAGTTTTCGTAGGAGTTTTATTAAAAACTTTTTATTCTTTTGAAACCTTTCAGAATGTTGTGAAAGCTTTTAAATGTTGTGTTCAGAATCTTCAAAAATTTACGTTTTGTTTTAAATGTTTTGAAACCTTTACAAGTTTTAAATTATTTTGGAATATTTTCAAAATTTCTAAATATATCTTAAACTTACTTGAATTTTTTCCAAATTAATAATTCACTAACAAATTTTCAACTTTTTATGAAAATCACATTTTTTTAGTTGAAAATTAATTATTTTTGATCGAAAATTCAACTATGCTATGTTTGCTTGAAAATTCATTTCTTTGGTTGAAAAATCCTTAATTTTGAATAGTTTTGTGATAATTCATGTATTTTGTTACAAATTAATCTTTTTGGATAGAAAATTAATCTTTTCGGTTCAAAATTCAACTGTTTAGGTAAAATTTTTTTGGTTGTTAAAAATACATTTTTGTGGTTCAGGACTCATCATTTTGGTAAAAAAATTCATTTTTTTTGTTGAAATTTGTACCGTTCTGTTGAAAATTCGTTTTTATTTAGTTAGAAACAAATTTTTAAACTGCAAATGTAACAATTTAAATTCTGTTTGATAATTTATCTTTTTCAGTATTCATATTTTTGTGTTGGAAATTAAACGTTTTTGTTGAGAATTCATATCTTCGGGTTAAAAACTGAACTGTTTTGCCAGAAATTTGTCTTTTTGGATTGAAAATTTAGCATTTTGGATGAGATATTTTTTTCTTCATTGACTGTAAAATCTTTCTTGGTTAGATATTCAACTCCTTTTTTAAAAAATTCCTTTTCTTTGATTTGAAAATTAGGTTTGGAAAATTCTGAAATGAAAAATAATTAACCTTTCAAAATTCTTTCAAACCTTCTAAGGTTTTGTTTCGAAATCTTAAAAAAAAATCTGCATTTCCTAAAATCTTTTACAATTTGAAATTATTTTTTAATCTCTTGAAATCTTCTAAATATTTCTTGAATTTACTCGATTTTTCTGATATTTTAATTATACCAAATTGAAATGTTTTTCTTTGAAATCTACTTTTTCCCGAAATTTGAGGAAATATTTTGAAATAAAAATTCTTAAAATATCTTATAATTTTCCATTATTTTTCAGTCGTTACGAAACGGTAGGAAATGAATCTTCTTCGTAACTAATTTACCTTTTTGGTTGAGAGTTTATGTATTTCGTCGAAAATTAATCTCGTTTTGGTAAAAAAATTAATCTTTTAGGTTCAAAATTAATTTCTTTGACTTGAAATTTTATTTTTTTATTGAACATGAATTTTGTCAACTGAAAACTTAACTATTTATTATTCTAAATTTTTATTTAATTCTAAATTTTAAATTTAAATTTATTACATTTAATGTCTGATTGAGCATCAATCCTCTTCAGTTGAAAATTCAACTATTAGGTTAAAAATTTCATTAAAAACTTAAAAAATTTGATTGAAAATTCATGTATTTTGTTAAAAATTATTATTTTTTGCCAGAAAAATAATATTTTTGGTTGAAAATTCATTTATTTCGGTGAAAATTAATTTTTTTATTAAAAATTACTTTTTTTTATCAAAACTTTAACTAAAGTTTTTGTCAAAATTTTCTTTATAGACATTTGGTTTTTTTGTTAGAAAATTTATTAGTTCGGTTCAAAATTTATCTTTTTTAGTTGAAAATTGAGTTTATTTACTTAAAAACTTATTTCTTCAACTGAAAATTAATGTTTTTTATTCTTCATTAAAAATTTACCTTTTTTAGTTGAGAATCCGTCTATTTTGTTTAAAAAATTGTCCTTTTTGTTGAAAATTCATGTATTTGGTTACAAATATTCTTTTCTGATAGAAAATTAATGCTTATGGTTGGAATTTCATTTTTTTCGGTTGAAAATTAGTTTTCTGCATTGAAAATTTAACTATTATGTTGAAAAATTATTTTATTTCTTAAGAAACTTATTTTCTTGATTGAGAATTAAACCATTCTATTTTTTGTTGAAAATTTATCTTTTTTTAGCTAAAAATTCATCTATTTTGTTGCAAATTTGTCTTTTTTGGTAGAACATTCATCTTCTGGGTTAAAAATTCAACTATTTGATTGAATATTTATTTTTTTAATTGTAGATGTATCATTTTAGTTAAAACTCATTTCTTTTCTTAAAAATTTCACACATTTTTTTGAAAATTCTTTCTTTTCACTGAAAATGTAGCTATTCTATTTTTGTTATAAAATTAATTTTTTTCAGTTGAAAATTTAATTATTTTATTGAAAACTTGTCTTTTTTCGTAAAAAATTCAATTATTGTAAATTCAACTTTTTTTTAAAATTCTTCTTTATGTCATTAGAACTCATCATTTTGGATAGGATTTTTTTCTTAGTTGATTGAAGAATCTTCCCTGGTTAAAAATTCAACTCTTACTTCGAAAATCGGAATTTTTTGGTTCAGCAGTTTTCTCGAAACTACATTTTTTTAAATGGCGACAATGATTTCTCAAAAACGGTTCAATCGATTGCTTTCAAATTTCAAAGGTACATTCAGCACACGTACGGCTATCGCTGGAACTAGGATTTTTGAAAAATATTGAAACGTTTTCTTTCCATAAAAAATAGTCACAAAAAATCATGAAATTTTGGCTCCTAATATTTAAAAGTATATAAAGAATTGAATTTTCAAGATTTTCAAAAAATCCTAGTTCATGCGATAGCCACACACCTATAGATTAACATCCAATTTTGTTTTTTGATTTCGGATAAGCCACTCTGACAGAATCATGGTCGGCGTTTACACACCTTTTTTTATATGGCTGCCATTCGCTCAATGAAACTCGCGATCAATATCATATTTTTGGATATAAAAATTTAGAGTTGCTGCTGAAGACTGAATGAATATATAGTAAAAATTTGGAAGCTCTGTGTTTTTCAATTTTGCTACGAAAAATTCCGAAACCTTTTTTAAAAAGGCTGTCATATGGGATGACTCCCTTAAGCAGAATAAAGCTATGCTTATTTTAACACCGTCTACAGATTTTTTAATTAAAAAAATCATGATTTTAGAGTGGTTTACCCCTCGGTGAAATAGTACGATTGATGGCTTCAAAACAAGACGATTTGGTATTATAATAGGACGACTAAAAAATGATGCTCAATTAAAATGGAGCCATTCTTGTCATAGTGTAACTACACTGTTTTAAAAATCTGTACTAGACTTAGTATACATGTAATGGATGCAAGAATGCACATCAGGAAATAAAATTCAGTATACCAGCGTACAGTAAATTTAGTATATGCATATAATGAATTTAGTATGCACGTGCATGAAATTTAGTATACGCGTATACTAAATTCAATATACATGTATACGAAATTCAGTATAAGCATATACTAAATTTAGTATACACGTTCCGTTTCGCGTGGGTTCCATCTTCATCGCCTGTAAACATGGTCAGATGAAACATGAAATCGAAGAACGATTGCCCGACTCGCGTAAATCGGAACGCGCTTGCGCAGCTGAATATATTAAACACGTATATGAATTGTAGTATACACAAACTCTAAAATCCATATGCGTGAAAGAAACTTACTGTACTCTTAATAAATCTAGTATACATATAACTTCATAAAAGAAACTTAGTATATGTAAGTATACTAAAATTACAAAGTGTAATGAATTTAGTAAACGTATAGGAAATTTAATTTGCCCGTATATACTAAAATTGCAAACATTTCTAACATATACTAAAGATTTCACTTACGGCGAGTAGAGTTTTATAGATTTCTTTTCTAAATTTCGAAATCTTCCCCAGAGACTAGGAGTTTAGACGAATCGCCGCGGGCCACTGCATAGAGGCCAGGGTGAACCAGATCAAACGCATGGGTTTTGGCAAACGGCCTCGCGACCCCGCACTCATCTGAATTGATAATCTTCCCGTCAGCATATCAAAGGCTATCATCCTCTTTCCTGATGGACACCACACATGTAGCCTGGAAAGTATCAGAAGTATCTATACTCATACATTCATTGACATATGTAATGTATGCATTGCACACAAGGATTGAACACATAAGGAAACGATAGTTTGAGCAGATTCAAATGTGGCCTTCCGCAAACTCGTGAGAACCTTGACATATTGTCGACTTGGAATACGCTCTAGGACAAACCCCGTTGAACGTATTAGCTCTTTGGCTTTGATCCACACAACCCTAATGCTCACTGTTCAACAGACTGTGTCGCCTCATGGTAAAGATAATAATCGATAGGAAGGAAAAGTTACCAATTTTATTCCAACCCTGACGGACCGAACAAACGGAACGGATACGTAACAGCGTATACTCATAGTATCCACATCGTATCCTCTCCGCATCATGCAAGAAAAACTCATTAAAAAAGAAAGACGAACATTTCACTTGTTAAAATTCGGATTCTACGTGAAATTTTGCGTTAGAAGGTCACGGAGTAATCGCAATACGTTTTCTTGCAACACTAAAAACTTTTGAAAAATATAATACTTATCGATAACGTGGGCGGAAGGCGACTTCAAACGCATCGTCGACGGATAA
>CAKNXH010001046.1:233739-258360 GCA_932178445.1 Andricus quercusramuli
TCTTTCTTTTTTAATGAGTTTTTCTTGCATGATGCGGAGAGGATACGATGTGGATACTATAAGGATACGCTGTTGCATATCCGTTCCGTTCGTTCGGTCCGCCAGGGAACATAAGAATATCACTCAGAAAAAGGATTCTGATTGAAAAAAAATTTCTTTGAATCAAAGACAAATATAAATTGGCTAGGGGGTACACAGAAAAAACTGGGGTTTCTATTTGAACCAATTTTTGGGTCCAAGGAGCTGCAGCAAGAAGGAACCTCTTTTGCTGAAAAGGAACCCAAAATGATGAATGGTTTCTGAATGAACCCAAAGTATGGATTGAAGCGGTTCCAATAGAGCCCTTTTTCACTTCTGTCTTGACTCACTACGGAGACTTTACAAGTTAATGATGCACATTTTACTTTGTAATTCAGATTAGATTAGCACTGGGAAGAATTTAATGAAGAAACTAAAATTATACACGTTGAGCATTTTTAAAAGGAAGATGGTTTACATGAAATATGACACCTTTCAAGGTTATGTTAAAAATCCAAAGTTTTCAACTGCGCATGTACCAAAAAAGCGCGGTACTATTTCAAATTATGTAATATACTCTTGCAATATTACGTTAATATTATATTTCTTATGAAGTTATTTCTGCCATCCAATTCAATTTATTTTCAAAAAGAATACAAAATGTTAGATGAACTTTATCTGTATAATTATTTATAGTACTTATTGATTTCGAATAGGCCCGCGCTTTTCGGCACATGCGCAGTTGAATATATGACTGGCCATCTATCGGAGATCAGCGAACTAAAAATGATTTCCTATTTACGATATCCTCTCGTCATTATATGGATAAGAAACAAAAGTTTTAAATTTTTGTAGAAAATTCAAATATTTAGTCGAGAGATGAATTAGTTTGTTACAAAGTCATTTTTAGATGCAGATTCATCATTTAATTGAAAATTCATTTCTGTGACCGAAAATGTTGTTTTTTTGTTGAAAATTTGTTATTTTGTTTTGAATGCAAATTTATGTATTCCCTTTTTTGTAGAAAATTTATCTTTTTCAGTTGATAATTCGACTTTTTTGGGGAAAAATTTTCCTTCTTATTTATATGGATCAGCTATTAAATTTTTCCTTGGAAATTCATATTTTTAGTTCTATTATATTTTGTTAGAAATTCTTCTCGTTTGGTAGAAAACTTGTCTTCTCAGTTGAAAATTTATCTGTTTGGTTAATAATTTATTTCTTTTTTTTTTGTTGTATAATATCAATCTTTTGTTTTGAAAATGCAAATTTTCGTTGAAAATTAGTTTTTTATTTGTTAGAAGTCAATTTTTATGATTGAAAATTGAAAAATTTGGTTGAAAATTCTACTTTGTGTTCTAAAATTAACTGTTTTTATGAAAGTTCATATTTTCCGGTTAAAAGTTCAACTCTTTTGTAAAAAAACTCGTCTTGTTGACTGGAAAAATTCAACAATTTAGAAGAAAATTTTATTGGAATTTTGTTTCCATCTTGAAAAAATTATCATTCTCAGTTAAAAATTTAATTTTTTTGATGCAACTGGCATTCTTTATTGAAATTCATCTTTGCGATTCATTTCGACAGTTCTTGAATACAAATTGATCTTCTCTGTTAAAACTTCATTTTTGGCTGTTGAAGATTCATCATTTTAGTTGCAAAATTTCAATATTTTGTTGGAATAGTTTTGTTGCTGTTAAAAATTCAACTATTATGATGAAAATTTTATTATTTTTTTGAAAACTCAACTGTTTTACTGAAATTTCATCCTTTTTGGATGAAAAATTCAACTATCTTCTAAAAGATTGGTCTTTTTGGCTTGAAAATTCAACTTGTTGATTTTGATTTGCAGAAACTTTTTAGTTCGATGAAATGGTTTTTTGTTCCAATGAAAATTTTTCTTTAATTCAAAACAATTTTCTTTATTTTTAGTCTACTTTTCGTTTGAAATGATAATTTTTGGTTGAAAATTCAACTATTAAATTTTTGACTGAGAATTGATATTTTTTATTGAAGATTCCACTACTTGGTTGCATGTCCTACTTTGTTAAACACTTAGTTTGTTGATTAAATTTTTAATTTTTTTGCTCGAAATTCGTTCTTTTTCTGTTGAAAATTAATTTGTTAACTTGAAATTTAACTATTCCATCATTGGTTAAAAATTGGTCGTTTTTAGTTGAAGATTCAATAATTGGTAGAAAATTATTCTTTTCAATTGAAACTTGAACTGATTGGTTGATAGTTGAACTACTTTGTTGGAAATTCATTTCATTAGTCGAAACTTAATTTCTTTGGTTGAAAATTTATCTATTGTGTTGATATTATTTTTGGTTAAAAGTTAATTTATATAACTAAAAATTTGAGTATTTTGATTTACACTGAAAATTGATTCTTTTTAGTTCCAAATTCCACTACTTGATTGAAAGTTGAACTACTTTATTAAACCTTCATTTTATTGGTTGAAGATTTAGCTATTTTGTCAAAAGTTCCTCACTACCCGATTCGGGTAGTGTTTCTAGGTGGATATTTACTACCAGTGTGGGCCCACCACACCCACGACGGGCCAACAGCACGCAGTATTCCCGAACGGTCACCCATCCAAGTACTAACCGCGCCCAACACTGCTTAACTTCAGTGATCTTACGAGAACTGGTGTTTTCAGCGTGGTATCTCCGTTGGCTCGCTACTTCGACTTTAGTAAAATTAAAATTGTCGGAAATGTCCAGTTGTGAGGGCTTAGGGGCAGTAATCCGTAGGAATTTCTGAAGTCAAGGAAATTAGCGAGCATATCTGTATCTCGGCTTACTGGATTTAAAATGCGATGTCATTAGAATTCTTTTTGAAAAGAGAAAATCCTACATGTGACTCGCTAAATGAAGAGTTAATTCAATTATCTGATCCCTGCGCCGACATGTCCGATAAGGGGTAGTTTGCTCACCACATGGTCCACCACCTGTACAATGTACATCGAATAATCTAATGTTCCCCGTGCGACAATCTGTGCCCCTCTGTTGTAGGGACGCCTTCACTAAAATAATATTACCGTCACCAGGTCTGAGCCACCTGAGCCGCTAAAAGCTTTGCTACCGTCGGGGTCGTACAGTAAACAGGAGATTTGAGATTTACTTGGCGGGTTAAAGTACCTTAACCTACTATCGGTGAGGAAATTTTATTCCTCTCACTTTGACGTTGAAAAAGTAAGCAAAGAAAAAATTGTAGCTTGATGAATGTAGGGTCATTTTAAGGCCAAATTGTTGTACGTTAATGAGCCTGGAACGAATATGCCAGAAAAAATTGTATAGCTTACAGAATCGAAAATCTTTGGAAAAAAACCAGCGGGACGTCTTTTTTTCATGGGATCGTCCTCGCCTTTCCTCAACATGTGCTCCCAAGAAAGGCGAGGACGATCCCATACGAAAAAGACACCTTGCTGTTATCCTACACCTGCTTAGAGAATTTAAAAAAAAAGTTAAATGTTAAGTCGAACAGATTAATTTTTTACAAAAAAAATGGATTTTCAATTCAATTTTCAACCAATGTGATGAATTTTCAACTAGAGTGATGAATCTTCAACTAGAATAGTAAAATTTTATACCAAAAAGTACAAAGAATTTTCAACAAATATTTCAATTTTTGAATAAAGAAGATCAAATATCAATCAAACAGTTAAATTTTCGTTCAAAAATGATGCATTAAATTTTCTGTTTAAAAAAACTAATTTCTAGCAGAAAAAACGAATCTCCATCTTTTTCTCAAATTACTTCACCCTGGCCGGCAAAATACCATCTCTTAATTAGAAAAAACTAATTTTCAACAAAATAGTTAAATTTTCAACTGAAATAGTTAAATTCTCAGTTAGAAAAATTAATTTTCAACTCGAAAATCTGTTAAAAAGTAGGGAAATTTTACAACGTTTAAATACAGTGAATTTTGTAAGAAAACCAGCGGGACGTCTTTTTTCATGGGATCGTCCTCGCCTTTCCTCAGCATGTGCTCCCACGTAAGGCGAGGACGATCCCATACAAAAAAGACACCTTGCTGGTATCTCACACTTGCTTACAGAATTTGCAAATGAAAAAAGTTAAATGTTAAGTCGAACAGATTAATTTTTAACAAAAAAATGGATTTTCAATTCAACAGTTCAATTTTCAACCAATGTGATGAATTTTCAACTAGAATGATGAATCTTTAACTAGAATAGTAAAATTTTATACAAAAAAGTACAAAGAAATTTCAACAAATATTTAAATTTTTGAATAAAAAAGATCAACTATCAATCAAACAGTTAAATTTTCGTCCAAAAAAGATACATTATTAACCATAAATAGCATATTCAAATTTTTTGTTAAAAAAAAACTAATTTCTAACAGAAAAAATCGAATTTTCAACAAAATTGTTAAATTTTCAACTGGAATAGTTAAATTCTCAGTTAGGAAAATTGATTTCCAACAAGGTCGTTAAATTTTCAATCAGAAATGTATTTTCAATAAAAATGATGAATCTTCAACGAAAAAATTAATTTTCAACAAAAGAGATACACTTTTAACAAAGGAGATACATTTCCAATTAAAAAAGATGAATTCTCAACGAAAAATGTTATACAATTTAAATTTCAACCAAAAAAATGTTAATTTTAAATGAAAAATAGTTAAATTCAACAAAAAACTACAAATTTTGAATTCGTTCCGAACCTTTCAAAATGCTTAGAAAGCTTGTAAATTTTGTGTTCGACGTCTTCAAAAATCTGTGTTTTCTTTCAAATGTTTTGAAATTTTTTCAGGTTTCAAATTATTTCGGAATCTTCTCAAAACTTCTGAATAAATTTTAAACTTACTCGATTATTTCCCAAATTATGAATTGTTCAATCTTCATTTATTATACGAAACATTTTCTTGTATCTTTTTGAATATTGTCTCAAAATTATTTTTTCAAATAAAAAATTACTTTAAATTTTCGCAGCAAACTTAAAAATTTTTTTAATTCCCCAAATCTTTTAAGGATCCTTAAAAATCTTCAGAATTTTATTTCGAAATCTTCAAAAATCTAAATTTATTTTTTTATTTTTCGATATCTTTCCCAATTTTAAATCAAGTTTGGAATTAAAATATCAAAAATTTGTTCGCGGGCAAAAATACATACATACATGAATTTTCAAACAAATGTTTGAATTTTTAACCAAAAATGAGAAATTTTTAATAGAAAATAGAATGCAGTTGAATTCTCTCTTAAAAAAAATTAATTCCTAACTGAAAATGTAGTTCAACTTTCGACCAAATAGTTGAGTTTCTGAAAAATAGTTAAATATTCAACCAAAAAGAATAATTATAAACCAAGAAGATTAATGAAAAATAGAATTTTATTAAATTTTTAGTTGAAAAAAATGAATTTTTGACTGGAATAACGAATCTTCAACTGACATAAAATTTCTTCAAATTAGTCCAAATTTGGTCAAATAATTAATTTTCTGATGTTGAATTTGACGATATTTTCCTTAAAAATGGCACTTATTTAATTTTTCAGTTATAAAATGAATTTTGAACAAAAATAATGAATCTTCGAACAGAAAAAAAATTATTTAGAAAATAGGTCAACTTTTGACCAAATATTAGAGTTTCTACAAAAAAATTAAATTTCCCACCAAAAAAATGATTCCTAAGCCAAGGAGTTTATTGCTCTACCTTAATAGGCAAATTTTCAACAAATCGCATAATTCTGCCAAATAGTTGAATTTTTCAATTTAAAAGTTCAATTTTTAACCCGAATTTGAATAGTTAGTTGGAAAATTTATATTCTACCAGAAAAAATGAATTTTCAACCAAATTTTCAAATTTTAAACCAAAAATGATCAAAGTTTTACTAGGAAATGGAATTCAGTTAAATTTTATGTTAAAAAAATTAATTTTCAACTACAATGATAAATGTAACTAAAAAAAATTCATTGGAAGCAGAAAGAAGATTAATTTTATACAAAAAAAAAATACTTTTCTGCAACAAATTGAAAAAAAAGAATTTCAACCAGACACTTGCATTTGGGACAAAAAATTAATTTCCCACCGAAAAAGACACATTTGAAACAAATTATAAAAATTTTCAATCAAATGGTTAAACTTTTAAACTAAAAAAGTTTAATTGTTAACTTGAAATGGAATAGTTGAATTTTAATTTGAAAAAATTAATTTTCAATAGAAAAAAAAAGATATTCAATAACTCTCGCCTCGGAAGGGCCGCAGTGCGCGAGTACTCAGTCGGGTATATTGCGCAATATCATGCATTTCAATTGGAACCGGTTTGGATGACCATGACTGCTTACGTTTCGAGGATACCGATTTAGTAACAAGGCCATTGCGAGGCAACTTCCCGAACTGTTATCATATGGGACTTCGAATGTACTTATTTTTATCAGCACATTTTATTTTATAAGTTTATGAAATCAAGTCGGAAAAAAACACACAATATTTTACATGGGACTTACGTAATTTATCCACAGCCTCTAGGGGGGGGGGGGGAGGTGCTGATGAAGGATAGTATGGGGAGTTAGGAGAAGTGGAGGAAAGTAACGAAAGTTGTGGGGGTGGGGGGTTGGGGGGGGGGGGGGGGAATTTTGGGAGAGTTTGTAGGGAAAGTAAGAATAGTGGAAGTAGAGTAGGGATGAGAGGATTGAGAAGGTTGAGGAGATTGAGGAAAGGAAGTGAAGGAGAAGTAAACAGAAGGTCAGTTGATTAAGAGAGGAAAAGTGAGAGATGGAGAATTATGGAAGGGAAGGGAACTTAAGCTCAAGGGAGGGGGCTTCAGGGTCAGAGAAAGTATGGGCGCGAGAGATTTTAGCGACTCTATAGTCTTAAAAGGCCACAAAACCCTTTCTTGTAGTAACTTCCAAAAGAATTCAATTCATCGCGGATAAATGGTCTTCTTGCGTCCGTTGTACTTTTTCCTTTTAAAAATGAGTAAGGAAAGTGAAAGAAGTGGATGTAGTGAAATCTAGGAGAGGGGATGTAGGGAAAGTGAGGGGAAATAGAGAAGTGAGGAATTGTGATCAGGGAGAATAGAGAGCAGAAGTGCGGGGATGAGACGTAATGCAAAGTTGGGAAAGTGAGGGAAAAGGAAGTGAGGAAAGTGATGCAGTAGTAACATCTAATGCAGGAACTCATGAATGAATTTGATTGATCGTGGATCAATGGTGTCCGATCGTCCGTTTTACTCTTTCCCCGGGAAGGGAAGTGAGGGAGGGGTATTAGGGGAAGTGAAGGAAGTGGATGTAGTGGAATCTGGGAAATGGGACGTAGGGAACTTGATTGAAAGTAGGGAATTGAGGGGTGGCGATGAAGGGAAAAGGAAGTAGGAAAAGTTACGGAAAGTAGGGGGTGTGATAGGTGGGTGGTAGGAGAAAAGAGGGGTGTGAGCATGAATAGAGGTTGGGGAACTGAGGAGTCGAGAACTAGGAAAGTGATGAGAGGGGTTGGGAGGGGATACTTAGTTTCCGTTTACGTACAATATGTATATTCTTTATTTTCAATTTTTTATAAATATCACATTGAGTATCTTACGATGATGAAGCTTTACCTCCAGTCATGAATCTGCGTACATGGCATATTAGTATTTACGTGAATTCGATTGATCGCGAATTAATGGTTTCCCTCCTTCCAATGTACTTTTCCCCCGGGAAGGTGAGTGGGGGAAGGTGGGTATTGGATGTATCGGAAGTGAGGGGAGTGAATGTAGAGGAGCGAAGGGTATGTAGGGAAAGTTAGGGAAAGTAGGAGAGTAGGGGTATCAATTTAGAGATGGGGAAATGATAGGGAGAATGGAGAGTGATGGGAGGGAAAAAAAGGAAGTGAGGAGTGGAGCAGTCAGTGAAGTGATAGTAGGGGATAATTAGTTCTCAATCTTATAAAATATGCCAAGTCTCTTTTATTAATTCTTCATGAATTTCAAATTGATTACCTTGCGATGGTGAAGCGTTACCTTCAATCCTGACTCTCGACATTAGGATGTCAAGTCTAAGTGAATTCGATCGATCGTGGATCAATGATATCCATCCGCCCGTTGTACTTTTCCACCGGGAGAGGAAGTGAGATCAGGAGAATTTGAGGAAGTGGAAGTGAGGGGTAGGAAAGTGGAGGGACTGGAAAAAATGCTTTTAGTGGAAGTGACGCGAGTGGATGTAGGTGAATCTATGGGAGGGGTTGCAGGAAAGTGATTCGACGTAGAGAAGGAAGGAGTAGGGGTGAATATGGAGGGAAATATGAGACGTGAAGGGAAGTGAGGCTGGATAAGTAGAGAAAGTGTTGCAAGGGAATAATTCGTTTCCCTTTTCATTAAGTCTTTTGTACTTCTTCGCCGGAAGAGGAAGTGAGAGAAGAAGTGGCGGTAGTGGCGGTAATGAATATAGAGGAAGTGAGGGGAGAGAAATTAGAAGAAGTGGGAGGAATGGATGTACAGGGAGTGAGGGGAGTGGATGTAGGTAAATGGATGTAGGTAAAAAAAGGAGATGTTGCAGGGGAAGTGAAGAGTAGTAGGAAGTGAGGAGTGGGGATGAAAGGGAACGAAAGTGGGGGCCGTGAGGGGAAGTTGGGGAAGAGAGGCTGGATGAGTAGGGAAAGTGTTGGGAGGGGATAATTAGTTTCCATTTTAATTCAATCTGCAAATTCTTCATCATTAATTCTTGACAAATTTCGTTCTTACGATGATGAAGCGTTACCTTCAGTCGTGAATCTGCGTCCAACGGAGCAGTAACGTGTAAATGAATTGGATTGATCGCGGATCAATGGGTCGTTGTAGACAGAGAAGTGATCGGCTAAGATTGGGGGTTAAACGAGTCTGGTCAAGTCGAACTTCCTCGGCCAGTTGACCCTGCGCTGTTCACAATCACGACTCTGAGTCATCTTCAACGTCCTCCTTCTCTCGTTAGCCTCTGCTCTCAAGTCTCAACAAGACAAATCGTACGCGGCGTTACAATCGCGACAATCATTACAGTCTGATCCCGAGATCCAGATGAGAAAATTCTCTTGTAGTAGCTTCTAACTGGTATGTGGTGGCTAGGATAACCCTTTTTTTATCAATTTTTTTACTCTTCCCCCTCCTCTAATTTTGTTTGAATGTCCAAGAACTAATCTCCAAATTTCCAATTACTTAAATGTGAATTGAATGTATAAAACCCAACTAAAACATCTTTTTGGTAGAAAATTTGACTTCTTTTTTCTTAAATGCATCTTTTTGGCTTGATATTTCAACTAATTTGGTTGAATCTTCATTTGTTCATCACCTTTGATGAAATTGCTCTTATTTTTTGACAGGAAAGTCTTTCTGTGTTGTGAATTGAACTATTCTATCAGAAACTTTTCTTTTTGGTTGAAAAATTTATCTCTGGTAATAGAAATTTTATCGTTTTTTTTCAAATGCAATTTTTTGGTAGAAAATTGATTTAGCTCAGTTGAGGAATCAACTATTTTATTAGAAATTTATCATTTATTTAGAGATTGATTATTCGAACTTAAAATTTAACATTGTTTTTAGAGGAAAATATTTTATCAATCAGAAACATTGTTAAAATTAATTCTTCTTGGTGGGGAATAATTTTTTTAAATGAAAATTCAACTTTTCGAGTAGGTAATCTTTTTTATTTTTTTGGCTAAACTATTCAACTTTTTGGATGAAACTGCAAAGGTTTCACGTTGAATTGTTCGTTTTTGTTATTGGCAAATTGGACTATTTGGTTGAAACTGAATCAATATAAACTGAAATTTTAACTAATTTTTCAAAAATTTAATTATTTTGTTGAAAATTCAACTGGTTTGATTAAGTTATCATTCTCATGGAAAATTTCATTTTTTTTCAATTGTTTTTTTTTGAATTGAAAAAAAATCGTCTCTTATAGTTAAATTCATCAAAAAAATTTATTTTCAATTAAAATCTATTTTGGTTGTTATATAGATTATTATATTTTTCCTTAAGAATTCATCTTTTTTGGTTGTAAATTCAACTGTTCGGTTGAGAAACAACGTTTCTGTTAAAAATTCACCATTTCTGGTTGAAAATTTATGTATTTTGTTAATATTTGTCGTTTTTGGTAGAAAATGCACCTCTGTCGTTGAAAATACAATTGTTTGGTGAAAAATTCATTTTTCTCGCTGAAATTTATTCTTATAAATCAAAAATTTAACTATTTTATTTGTGATTACAATCGATCTTTATGGGAAAAAATTAATCTTCTCGTAGAAATATTTATCTTTGTGGTTAAAAACCTATTTTTTTCAAATCCATTGCTCTCGCTAAAAATGACTATTTTTGATTACGAATTTAACTTTTCTTGTTGTTTAAAAATTGATCTTTTTTAGACAAAAATTTATATGCCGAGTGAAAAAATAGTCTTCTTGGGTAAAAAATAAATTTTTTCTGTTGAAAATTCAACTATATGGTTGAAGATTTATTAATTTTATTGGAAAACAGTCGTTTTTGGTAAAAAATTAATTTTCTTGCTAGAAAATGTAACTTTGGTTGAAGTGTTTTGTAAAATTTATCATTTTTAGTCAAAATTTCAACTATTTTGCTAACACTTTGTCCTTTTGGATTGAAAATTCATCTTTTATTTCAGAAAAGTCATCTTTCTTGGTTGAAAATTATTTTTTCAAATTTTTTTATTTATTTCAATAATTGTATTATTTATTATTATTGTTGGAATATTATATTTTCCGACCTAAGAAGATTAATTTCAAAAGAAAATGTAATAGAAAAAAAATGTTTTTATGATAAATAAAAAAAAGTTGGATTTAATAAAAAAACACGAATTTTCAACCAAATACTTGAATTCTCAACTAAAACAGGTTAATTTTTAACCAAACCGTTGCACTTATAACCAAAAAAAATGGATTTTCTTTAAAAAAATAAGAATTTTCAACTAACGAAGGTCAATTTCTCACAAAAATGTAATAGTTAAATTTTCAGTGAAAAGATAATTTTCAGCAAAAAAAAGGAATTTTTAACAAAAATGAGTTTTTAACAAAGCCGTTCTACTTCCGACGAAATAGTTAAGTTTCCTACCAAACTATGGACCTTGCTACCAAATTATTGAATTTTCTACCATATTTTTGAGTTTTCGAACCGCAAAATAAGAATTTTCTATATAACAGTTGAATTTCTAACACGGAAATCTGAATTTTCAACGGTAAAATTAATTTTCAACCTGTGAAGATTATTTTTTACCAGAAAGTTATATTTTCAACGAGAATAGATTAAATTTATAGAAAAAGAGAAGAGTTTTCAAACTAAAAAGATGAATGTTCAACAAAATAGTTGAATTTTCAACCAAAAACAAATTTTTAGTCATTAAGGAAGAAAATGTCAATCAAATTGTGGAATTTTCGTGCCAAAAAACTGAATTAATAGGAGTTTTGATAATTTATAGAAAATAATAATAATTGATAGGAATTTCTGAAAATTTCAGAAAAACAACTTTCGTAATTTGTGGATTGCCCCTTATTTATTTGATTATTCTTTTATTATTATTTCGTGAATTTACGATTATTTGTGAATCTCGGGACAGTGAGGGTACGTGGGTTAGCGTTTGCAGATGATAAGGTTGTTATGGTAGGTATAATCAAAGATTTTCAAAGAATGTTGAGCAAACTAAATATAAGGATGGAGAACATGGGCCTCAAAATTAACATAAATAAATCAAAAATTGCTCCTTTTTTGTGCCCCCAAATTTTGAGATAACTTTTGGGGCTTTCGAAGATTTTGGTAGGCTGAAAGTAAAAAATAAAATAAAATGAAAAATAAAGGCCCCCTAATGGTGGCAGAGTGGCTCAAGATACTCCGACACGAAAAAACAGATGAAAAAGACAGACTCGGAAGGGATGAAAAACGACGGGGCAGTTCGCGGCTCGCCTATGTTTGCCAAGCAATCAAGCCCAATCATTAACCCCTGGAAGCTCATGAGTCGACCGAGGACACACAATATGAGCTAACTCCTGCCGACGGCTCGCGGACAGGAAGTTCACCTAATCAGGGGTAGTGAGTGGTAAACAGGGGCGCGGTTCCACTATTCCATGGGGCACCCTGATGCGGAATCCAGGGGGAATCGGGAACGAATCGTCGCGTCGCGTCAGGACGTACAGCCAAGGAAAACACCGCGATCGTTATCCTACGCTTACTAATTAAATTAAATAATTAATTATGTGACCCTGATTAATTTCCCGCTAGAGTTCTTACCAGGAAAGTACACATCCAGTATCCACCCTCGAACATTAAATGCTCTCCCTGGACGAACACAAGATTTTCTAAATTACATGCACGCTACATTAACATTCTCCTTTCGGGAAGCAATTCCAACTTGGTGATTTATTTTCTTTCGCTCCTTTAAACATACGATGGACTGTGAAGAAGTTCCTTAAAAAAAATCTTGTAGAAGGAATTTAGTTACTTTATTGAAAATCAATATATTTTTTTAATACACAGGGCCTGGGGCATTTAAAATTTTGGAATAACAATGATTTCTGCCATGCTAAGAAAAATGTGACACTCGGACCCCAATTTAGTAAACCCCGATTCAGTAATTCTGGAAATTGCTAACCCACGCAGTTGTCAGCAGGCAGGGCGAGAGACGGTTCCGACTTTTGCCTCAGCAGGATCGCCGTGCGCGAGAACTCAGTCCAGTCTATTGCGCAATATTATGCATTTCAGTTGGAAACGATTCCACGGGCCACGGGGCCGTACTTAAATTACGTAACGAATTCAAGGCCCTCTCTCAGACCCCCTGCATTCTGTAATCAACTGTAACAAAATATTTCACCCTCCCACTCTTTCTGTACGTAATTTTCAGTGTCCAAAAATGTTTGACTAGTTATTGTTGATAGAATTAGGCAGGGTATCAAAGAACTTCATTTTTGAAATTCCCTTATTTTTTCTTGTGTAACTTTTCATTTTTTTTGTACAAATTAAAATTTTTCAAATTTAGTTATTTATTTTAAACAAAAAAATGCCTTTTCCACTACGAAATATGACTTTTTAAAATAATACTTTGATGTTGAACAGAATTTTTAAATTTTTAACATAATAGTTGATTTTTCAACCTCAAAATATGAATTCACAACAAAAAGTGTCACAGTTTATATTTCAATCAAAAAACACGAAATATATACAAAGAAAAAGTTTTTTGAAACCAGGAACACAAATTTTCAACAAAGAAAATTTTTCACTAAAGAAAGAAAATTTTGCCTGAATTGTTGAACCTTCAAGCCAAAAGACGAATTTTCTCTACAAAATTTGAATTTAGAAACAAAAAATATGGCTTCAGCCACCAATCATTTTTCCACGAAACTGATGCATGTTTACCCAACAAAAATTAAATTTTAAACCATCAAATTATTTTTTTTCCCGAAAAGGGAGAATTTTCAACTAAAAAAGATCAATCTGAAAAAATGGAAAAATCACATTTCCAGTTAAAAAATTAATTTAAAAAAAAGAATCTCCCATTTAACAGTTAAATTTTAAACTTGAAACATAATACTTCAATAAAAAAATAGATATCAACAATGTAGTTTAACTTTTGCAAAAGTAGTTCAATTTTCAATTTAAGAAGATTAATTTTCAACAAGATAGTTTAGCTTTCAACCAAAGAGCAAAGAAGAACATTTTTAACAAAAAGTTGCATTTTCATTAAAAAAAAATTTCTACCAAAGCGGATGGATTTATGAATCAAAAAGATAAATTGAACAAAAATAGTTGAATTTTCTGTTAAAGAAGATTTTACTTGACTTTTTACGATCAAAGTATGAATTAAAAAAAAAAAATGTCTACCTTAAAAATTGAATTTTCAATCCAAGAAGACGGATTCTTACCCAAAAAGGATGACTTTTCAACAAAATTGTTGAATTCCCTACCCAATAGTATATTGCGCAATATTATGCATTCCAGTCGGAAACGACTCAGGGGACCCTGACTGTTTAGGTTAAAAAGACGTGTTTACTGAGTTATGAGCAGAGTTTGTAATTAAAAAAGAAAAAAAGAGTAATTAAAACAATCAATTTTAATAGAATTAGGTAATTTAATTACGATATTTACATTAATCAATTATATAATTTACTGAATGTAATTATTAACCATCACAAGTTTCAGAATTCCTTTTTCTAATCAAATAGGGAAATTAATGAACTAATTATTTAATTTATAAAATAATTCGATCATCGTATTTAATCTGATTTAAGTTCACTTCCACTTAGTTAAGAACATTCATTTTCTAAGAAAGAAGACCAATTCTCAACATAACAGTTAAAGTCCTAACCAAAACAGAGTAATTTTCGATCGAAAAAGAATAATTTTTAACCAAAAATGAAATAGTTACATCAGCAAAGTAAAAATTTATTTTCCAATTGAATCCTCATGAGATGATTCTTCAACCAAAAAATAAATTTGAACCAAGAAAAACTTTCTACCAAGTAGTTGCGATTTGAACCAAAAAAGATGAAATTTTTACCAAAAAGAAGCAATTTTTAATGTAAAAGTTGAATCTTCCACAAAACAAATTTTCAACCAAAAAAGACCAAATCTCAACGAAATGCTTGCATTTTCGACCCAAACATTAGAGTTTCTCAATCTTCAACCGAAAATGTAATCCTTGAATTTTCAGTTAGAAAAATTAATTTTCTCCAACAAAAAAGAATTTTCAACTAAACAGATGAATTTACAAAAAGCAGTAGAATTTTCCACTAAATTTATGAATCTTCAACAAAATTGTTAATATTTCATGTCAAAACGATTAATCTTCTACAAGTCACTTGATTTTTTCACGCGAAACTTAATTTTTAAATAAATAATTGAATTTCCAAAAAAAGATTAATTTTTAACAAAAAATAAAATAGTCAACCAAGCAGTTGCATTTTTAACCAAAAAAGTTGAAAATTTCACCAAAATAAAGGAATTTTTTACGTAATAGTTGAATCTTCCACAAGACAAATTTTTAACCAAAAAAGACCAAATCTCAACGAAATGCTTGCATTTTCGACCCAAACATTAGAGTTTCTCAATCTTCAACCGAAAATGTAATCCTTGAATTTTCAGTTAGAAAAATTAATTTTCTCCAACAAAAAAGAATTTTCAACTACACAGATGAATTTACAAAAAAACAGTTGAATTTTCCACTAAATTTATGAATCTTCAACAAAATTGTTAATATTTTATTTGAAAAAGATGAATTTCCTACAAGTCACTTGAATTTTTCACGAAAAAGTTAATTTTTAAATAAATAATTGAATTTCCAAAAAAAGTTCAATTTTTAAAAAACATTAAAATAGATGTATTTTTACTTCATAAAATTATTTTTCATTTGAATCCTCAAAAAATGATTCTTCAACCAAAATATAAATTGAAACCAAGATCAACTTTCAACCAAGCAGTTGCATTTGGAACCAAAAGAGTTGATTTATGTATCAAAATTCAGAATATTTTAAGCAAATACTCAAATCTTTTACCAAAAATAATTTTCTAACACCAAGAGGAGAATTCTCTACAAAAAACTTGCATTTTTGACGCAAAATTGGATCTTCTACTATAAAAGATAATTTTCAATCGAAAATGTAACCCTTCAATTTTCAGTCAGAAATATTAATTTTCTGCAACAAAAGGAGAAATAATTTTTAACCAAATAGTTGAATTTATAAAACAAAGTTGAATTTCCAACTGAAATAATGAATCTTCAACAGAATGGTTAAATTTTCATGCCAAAAAGAAAAATTTTCTACAAATCAATTAACTTTATAATAAAAAAGTTAATTTTGAAAATACTAATTAATTTTTGAACCGAATAATAACATTTTCAATCACAAAAGATAGGAAATCCTAATTCTTAATGAAATGAAAATTCATTCATTTGAGAAAAAGTATCTCCTCTATCAAAAAAAAAAATTATTTACTATTTATATGAAAAAAAAATAATTTCTTTAACTCCAAGAAGCCTAAATTACTTGATCTACACATGGATGAATTACTTAAATAGGTATTTATCACTTCAGAGAATTGATTTAATTGACATGATGAACTATTTCTTAGAGTATGAGAAAGAGATTCAAAGAAACTAGGTACTTAGCTCCCAAAAATAATTTCTTTGAATCAATAATTTTTATATTTATTAAAACGAAATATTTCTCTTAATAAAATAAATATCACCAAGGAAATGATTTATTTGAGTCAAGGAATTACTTTTTTGCCTGGTTATAATATTTTTTCAAGAACGTTTTCAAGAACTTAAGTAGCCCTTTATGGGTCAGTGGTGGGAGCAGTACAATAATGGCATCATTATTGTACTGTACAATAATGGGGCCATTATTGTACTGCTCCCACCACTATCCAATATTGTCCACGTATCATTGGAGCATTAATTTTGGGAAGGAGGGGGGGAGGGGATTTTCGAAGTTCAAACAAATTTTGAAGAGAAAAAATTGTTGAATGTATTATCAGGCTGGATATCCGAAAATATGTAATTTTATTGCAACTAATCTGAAATCTGAAATCTGTGAAAAAAATCTGAAATTGTCCCAGAACTTTTTTTTCTGGAATGATATGCCAAGAATTTTTTCTGAAGTATAGAAAAAATATTATTTATAATTTATCAATTGAAAATATTCATACCAGTTGAGAAAGAATTGAGGAGAATTCTTTCAAATTCACCCTGACTAAAATAGTTGGATTTTCAACAAAATAACTAGACATGAATTATTAAACAAATAGGTGAATTTTCGAAATATTTAGCTTAATTTTCAACCTTCAAAGATGAACTTTTGATCAAATGGTGGAATTTCCAAACAAAAAAGATTTTCAACAAAAAAGTTGATTTTTTAAGCCAAATAGTTGAGTTTTTAACTAAAAACGATCAAAGGTGAAAGAATTGAATTTTTAGTTTAATTCAATTTAATTACCAATTAAGAAGAAGAATTTTCTACCAAACAAGACGAATTTACAACAAAATATATCAATTGCTTCGAGCAAGTTGGAGAGGGATAAGCAGAAAGGATTAGGGGAGTGAAGATAGAGGAAGGGAGCGAAAGTGAGGGACATGCAAGTAGGTAAAGTTGTAAAAATGAGGGGAAGGAGGGGGAGGAGTAGCGGACCGTGAGAAAGTAAGGAGGTGAAGAAGGGTGAGTGAGTGTAAGCAAGGGGAAGTTGGAGAAGCAATTAGAAAGAAGATTGAGTAAGGGAGGGGATGTGATAGGTGTGAAAAGGAAGTAGAGAAAGAAAAGTGTTAGCAGAGGAAGCGAGGAGAGGGGCTAGTATATAAGGAGGAATTTGGGGAAAGGGTGAGCGAGGGTGAATTCAGGGGAATTTAGGGAAACGATTAGAGAGAAGACAAACTAGAAAAAGGGAGGTAATAGCTGTGGAAGGGGAGTGGAAAAAGAAAAGTGTCAGCAGCAGAAGCGAGGAGAGGGGCTAGTAGATGAGGAGGAATTTGGGGAAAGGATGGGCGAGGGTGAATTCAGGGCAAGTTGGGGAAACGAATAGAAAGAAAATTAGGTCGAAGAGGGGAAGTGATAGCTTTGGAAGAGAAGTAAAGAAAGGGAAACATTAGCAGGAGAAGCGAGGAGAGGTAGTAGATGAGGAATATCGGGAAAGGGTGAGCGAGGGTGAAGTCAGGGGAAGTTGGGGAAACGATTAGAAAGAAGATAAGTAGGAGGGGGAACGTGATAGCTGTGGAAGGGAAGTGGAGAAAGGAAAGTCTTAGCAGAGGTAGCGAGGAGAGGGAATAGAAGATAAGAAGGAATTTTGGGGAAGAGTGAGCTCTGGAAGAAAAGTAGAGAAACGGGAGTCTCAGCAGGGGAAGCATGGAGAGGGGGTTGTAGATGAAGAGTAATTTGCAAAATGGGTGAGCAAGGGTAAAGTCAGGGGGGTGGAAGTAGGGAAATGCTGAGGGAGTAAGGAAGAGAAAGTATAAAAGGGGAAGGTTTAAACAAATTATTTACGTCCTAATAGCCTAAGAAACCCATACTTGTCGGCACGCGGTGCCTACTTCATCTAATTTTTCTCATTTCAAAGACGCCGAATATAATGAGATGTGATAATTTGTCACCTAATAGACTGTCATATGCTCTCAAGTTTTATTGAAATGGCGTGGAAACATTTGAATACTAGCTGAGTTAGATATATTTCAATAGAGTCTGATGTGCTTTGGTTTGTTTAGAATGAGTCAGAGTCCACTAATGGAGTCAATGAAGGCTTAATATATCCGAAAGTGGCAAGTCAGTTTGGATTGAATCACTCTTGCCTCGAGAAGGAAAGCAAATGCCAATTAAACCTTTATGTCGTTTATTATTTATTAATAGAATGAATTACGTAAGACGTACAACTTTCGAATGGTCAGTGGCAATAAATACCCACAACAGATGCTATACCATTCATTCATATCAAAGTGCAATTTCAAATCTGTAGACTTGATACATCTTGCCCATTTGGGTGGCGCTTACAAATTAAAAGTTTTATTTTTTAAAACGGTACTGAAATTCGGCTAGATTTACATTGATTTTTAATAAGTTTATAAAAATCTACTTTAAACTAATAAGTTTCAGGTGAAACTTTTTGAACTTTATAAAAATGAATGTTAATCCAGTTGAATCCAACAAGGTCATTTTTTTCTGGAGGGGATAACAACCATGAAATCACTTGAATACGTGTATAGAATTAGTAAGGAATTGAAAATCAAATTATTGAAGTTCTTGGAATTTTCGAAATTCCTACTTGATCTTCTTCTTTATCCGTAGCACCTATGCAGCTCTCCATTATCCGAACCTTCTAGAGAGATTTCGTTACTACGAAGCTACTGAGCATTTTTGGTCTGCCAAATTCTGTTTCTTCATTCTTGTGACTAGATTCTGGTAATTAAGTAAGAAGAGATGACGATGCCCTCTCTTAACACTTTGCTCACTTATCTCTGCTTCTACCATCGATTACATCAGGTCAGGAGCCTCTGGAAGACGCGGTGGTACTGGATCGTCATCAGCAGCTTCCGTTAGCTAATGTGGATTACCGACGTCTTTTCCTGCCAAATCTACCGGTCGTTTGATCTCCATTGCTCAGCCTCCTGACATGAGCAAATTATTCTTGATGTCCTTCACCTTAGCGACAAGATCTATCAAACTTCAGAATTTCCCAGTAGAGAGGCATCAATTCTTTTTGTATTGCATCATTCCAGTTGATGCTCTCCGACGGTATTTTTGTTGAAGTGGTTGGCTGGAAATGGCACACAGTAGCCAAAGCATCCTCAGCAGGCACTGTTGATGTTCCACTCTTTACCGTTTGTCGCAGATGTTCTTAGTAGCTAGTTCTTTCATTTGTGAGATCTGCTTGACCTTGCAGCTCACCATCACCACCATCCTGCATGCTGATTTCTACAGTGATGGTTCCAAAAGCGCCCCAAAGATCCTCGAAAAGCGACGAACAAGCATTGCAAAATATTTAAAAGACTCTTCATTAAAGTCGTAGTGCGTTCCTCATATGGGACTTGAAGGGGAAATTAGAGCGCACGATATTTAGCAAATGCGATCTCCTTTACACTACAATCTTACTTAATTGAAATACATGATTCGTCTTGCGTAACACATTCCGAGGTTAGCAGTGATGTTCGAAACTCTCGAAAGACGTACCGCTAAACTTTTATCACAAAAAAAGAGTCACCTATCGGGATTTTGACCCATGGGAGTGAACGCACTGTGAATGAAGTTTATAGATGGCCGTGTTCCTTTTTGTCCCTTTCCTCTTCACTGTCGTCCTGCCTGGCATGGGAAACCCTGTCAGTGAAGTCGTTGATAGTCTGTGAAAGCTAACTAAATCTTATGAAATCCTTCAAAATCTATTCGGATCTATGGATTCACCTTGAAAATCATTAATTATTATAAAAAATGCAATCAAAAATTTGAAAGGATGAAATCCATCTTTTAAGATCTTATAACGGTCGTTGTGGTAGACGCTATAGGTATAAATTTGCCATGTGAAAATCAGTTTTCCCCAAGAAGTTAAATATTGCGTAAATGATGACATCAGGTTTAATTTGGTTTGTAACCAATTTTTTCCCCTTGAAACTGATTTTTATCATCAAATATCTTATCAAACAATCTGAGAAGGCCAAGCCTTCTTCCTGGAATCTGAAAGATAACGACTACGGTATAGATTATATAAGCTAACGAAGCTGCAGAATATTCATTAGTCAAATTGATAATCAAATTCTTCATTGTTACATCAAACAGTTCTTCCTATAATTGGAAAATATGAGAATTGTCTGCACTCCGGTTTTATCCTTGATACTTATCCTCGATTATATTGGTAAATATAATAATGACATTCAGAGTAAAAACAATATAATTTAAAATTGGATTGAAATTATAGATGTATTCTATCAGATCTTTCGATATGTGAATAATTCCAACAACTTTTTCAAATCACACGAATTAATTCTACAATGTTTGAAGAACATCTGATAATTTTTTCAAGTTGATCGTGCTCCGTGATGTTCAAATTTTTCATGAATCGCTTTTTGATAGGATGCTTAATTTTTGTTCTATTTGTAAAAAACAGCATAAAAATCAGAAAAATGCAATTCTTGGACAAACGACACTAGCCAAGAAAAGAATGAGGAACAAAAGTTCTTCACTCAAAAACCAGTTACAAATTTGTCATTCATCATCTTTTGATGGGATGCGTATTTTTTGCTTTATTCGTATGAAATTACATTACCAAAGAAAATTAAATTTTTGGCTAAGCAACGCAAGGTACGAAAAAAGATGAATTGTCGAAAGTTGCGCAAAAATAATAAATTTAGAAACCAATATGATGCATCTTCAACGGAAAGATGTCTTTTCAACTAAAAAAAAAAGTTTACAACCAAGAATAGACCCGAAAAATATTACTGAAAATTTTGAAATTTCTTAATCTACGGGAAGCCCGACGTGGTTTCAAACTGGGAATTTCACGAAATTTTTTTTGGGTAACATAACCTCAAGCTTTTTTTTAGATAAGCAAAGTCCATACTATTGCGTGCTTCAGGAAAAATTTAACCCTTTGTTTCTTGTTGCAGGATTAAGTTCACAGTTTGAGTGCTTGCCGAATGGCGACCCGATTCCTGGTGTTCCTCGTTGCGGAACGTGTCCTTCTTCTCCTGATAGATATTCTCCTAGGAGGTCTCTTCCTCCTGCCAGAACTAATTCTTCGGCCCGGTCACCTCCACCTGCCGAACCCTTTCTTCGTGCCAGGTCCAGGTCTCCTCCTGCCAGGATTCCTCTTCCTCAGATATCTGGATTAACGTCTGAAGAACTTAGAGCTATTCGACTCAGTCCCCACAAGAATCCGACTCTAGTATTCGAACTTCGAAGATATACTTTTCCTCCTGACATACCAGTTCTAATTAAAAGAAAAAATCATAGCCTCCATCCCATTCCAACCGAAGAACAAATCGTGTTGTTCGCCCCAGATGGTGACGTCTTTGCAATATTCGACAAAATCAATATGTGCAATGAAAGGTTTCTTCGTGGATTGTATTTTCGATGTACGTCGAGGGGAACACGGGTGAAATATAACATGGATAACGGCACTTTCAAGAAACTGACGCAAGAAGAAAACGCGGAATGTCCAATAGGTCCCCGAAACTCAATCTCAAAGAAATTTAGAGTATTTCGTGTGTAAACAAGAAAAAATTTATCCAGTGACTTGAAATACGAAAAACTGCATACATATCAAGTGGTATATCGACGCCTTCATTCCGCACCGCTGAACATCGCATTTGGTTGCTCTATGACTTCAGATCCAATGTATAAGCATATGTTCTGAACTTATACAGCGACTGAGCACGTCGTTTGAAATGCGTAGTTTTAAACACTTCTTCCTCAAAAATGTTCAGTTTTCGGTCTTCAGCTAGTATTCAAATATTCTGACCTCATTTCAATGAAACTTGAGGGCATTTGACAATCTTTCCAGTGACAAATTATTACATCTTATTATATTCGGCGGCTTTGAAATTGGAAAAATTAGACAAGGTAGGCACCTCGCTCACAAGTAAGGGTTTCGAAAGCTATTAGGACGTGAAGAAGTCATTGAAACCTTCCCATTCCGTACTTCCTCTTCCTCATAATTTTCCTACTTTCCCACCCATGACCCCTCGCTCATCCTTCTCCTAAATTCTTCCTCATCTACAACCTCCTCTCCTCGCTTCCCCACCTAACACATCTTTTTCTCTACTTTCCTTCCACAGCCAGCACGTCCCCACCTCTATTCACCCATCTTCCTAATCGTTATTATTACTTCCCCTTATCTACACTCACTCAATCTACTTTCCCTCCCTAATTTCCCCAGCTTCCCATACTTGCATTCCCCTCATTTCTCCCTCACTAACCCTAATTTAACTCCCTTCATTCCCTCCATCTTCCACTAATTTCACTCCCCTTATCATTTCTGTTTATCCACCCTCCCTTCAAATCGTTCAAAGCGAAAAAAAAATTATATTCTGAGGTTCCGCAAGCCTCATGGAATTCAATACGTATTTTCTATGACCAATAAGACGTTTTTGTACATTTTCTTCAGAATATTTAAAACTAGGTGTACAGAGTCGGTTCTCAAGATTTATCTTCACAATTTTAAGGTACATCATTATTATAAATAAAGATAATATATTATAATAAAAATAAATAATAAAAATAATATTATTTTAATAAATGATAATAAAAAAAAATAAATAATAAAATAAATAATAAAAATAATATATTATAAATAAGGTACAGCTTCGCGCTCCATGAAAAATCATTTTTTCGGTTTAAAATTGATATTTTGAATTAAAAATATGAATGGTGGATTTCGATTGTAAATTCAACTATTCAATTTTATATTTTTATGAAATTAAATTATTCTTTTGGTTGAAAATTGATTTTTTCTACGTAAAATTCAACTCTTCCATTATTGGTTGAAGTTCATCGTTTTTAGTTGAAAAGAGTACAATTTGGTTGAAAATTGATGTATTTGGTTGCTAATTCACCTTTTTCGGAAATGAAACTAATTGGCTTAGAAAATACAATTTTTCGTAAAAAAATTCGTCTTTGTGGGCTGCAAGGTCGACTGTCATCTAGAAAAATCGTCTTCTTGGTTTGAAAGTTCAACTTTTTGGTTGAAAATTTAACTTTAGCTTTTTTTAGCTTTATATTTTAATTTTTTCATCGGAGACGAAGACAACTTATTTTTAGATCTAAAACGACCTAGCAAAACATCCAAACAATTTTTTTTAAATAGAATGAAATTAATGGCACAATAATCGTTACCTCACTGATTATACGCGTCAAGCTTATTTTTTTAAGATCTTACATTAATATTTCATAAATCATTTCTTATCCTTTATTTCTTATCTTTAGTAAAATTTACACGATATTGAGAGATTGGAAAACTTTCGTAAGAAAAAAGCTTTTATTAAATTTTAGTACGAAGAAAAGAAATAATTTCCTCTGAAAGGGTGCCCTGAAATAAAAACGTGGGGTGTAAATATTGAGCATGATCTTTATGTGAGAAAGAAATTTTATTATTCCAAACCCACGCCTTTATTTTCAGTTATTTTATTTATTATTACTATTATTATTGCAAGCTCGCCTTTCTGAGGGAATGGTATCGTTTCCTTGTATTACATTTTATCAAAAGTTTCTTCTCAAAATTTTTGGGAAGACCTACAAAAGGGGGTTTAGTAGATTATTCAAATATTAATTAAGTTGCTTCCCCTACATCCTGCTACCGTCCCACAGTGAGTTTTTTTTACAATTTTTTTTTTTCAAAATTCTGCTGACTGCTCAAGTTTTGACCGATTCTAATAAGTTTCTTCTAAAAATACTCGTAACGAATTATAATTTCATGTAGGACTGCTACTTTTTTAGTTTTCTGCAAAAAACTAACCTAAAAAAATATGAACTTGCCAAAGTAGGGTTTCAGGTTTGTGGGTTCGCTGCTTGTGGGTTTGTGGATTTGTGGTTTTAGGTTTATGCGTTTGAGGTTTGTGGGTTTCGGGTTTGAGGTTTATGGATTCGTGAGTTTGAGGTATGTAGGTTTATGGGCTTTGAGGTTCAAAGTTCTCGGGATTGAGGTTTGTGCTTTTGAGGTTTTTGGGTTTGAGGTTTGTTGGTTTACGGGTTCGTGGGTTTGAGGTTTGTGGGTTTGAAGTTTGTGCGTTTGAGGTTTGTGGTTTTAGGTTTATGTGTTTGAAGTTTGTGGGTTTGGGATTTTAGCTTAATGGATTTGTGAGTTTGAGGATTGTAGGTTTAAGGGCTTGGGGTATTTATTTTTTGTGGATTTGAGGTTTGTGCGTTTGAGGTTTGTGGGTTTACGGGTTAGGAAGTTTGAGGTTTGTGTGTTTTATGTTTATGGACTTGTGAGTTTGAGGATTGTAGGTTTATGGGCTTGAGGGATTTATCTTTGTGGGTTTGAGGTTTGTGGGTTTGAAGGTTTGTGGGTTTGAGGTATATTTTTTAAGGGTTCAAGGTTTGAGGTTTGTGCGTTTGAGGTTTGGTGGGTTTGAAGTTTGTGGGTTTGTGGGTTGGAGGTTTGTGGGTTTGCTGTTTGTTGGCTTGCGGAGTTTTGTTTTTAGGTTCATGTGTTTGAGGTTTGTGG
>CAKNXH010001046.1:258370-340479 GCA_932178445.1 Andricus quercusramuli
TGAGGTTTGTGGGGTTGGGATTTTAGGTTTATGGATTTGTGAGTTTGTGAGTTTGAGGATTGTAGGTTTATGGGCTTAAGGGATTCATGTTTGTGAGTTTACGGGTTTGGAGGTTTGAGGTTTGTGGGTTCGAGGTATATTTTTTATGCGTTCAAGGTTTGAGGTTTGTGCGTTTGAGGTTTGTGGGTTTGAAGTTTGTGGGTTGGAGGTTTGTGGGTTGGCTGTTTGTGGGCTTGTGGACTTTTGGTTTTAGGTTCATGTGTTTGATGTTTGTGGGTTTGGGATTCTAGGTTCATGGCTTTGTGAGTTCCAGGATTGTAGGTTTATGGGCTTGAGGGATTTATGTTTGTGTAGTTGAGGTTTATGCGTTTGAGGTTTTTGTGGGTTTACGGGTTTGGAGGTTTGTGGATTTTAGGTTTGTGGGTTTGAGGTATATTTTTTGTGGGTTCAAGGTTTGAGGTTTGTGCTTTTTGAGATTTGTGGGTTTACGGGTTTGGTGGTTTGAGGTTCGTGGGTTTGAAGTTCGTGGGTTTGAGGTTTATGAGTTTGAGGTTTGTGTGTAAAGATACTATCGATTTCATTGTTTTAAAAGTTTCGAAATTTCATGATTCAGCTAACTTGGCAAGTTCATATTTTTTTAGGTTAGTTTTTTGCAGAAAACTGAAAAAGTAGCAGTCGTACATGAAATTATAATTCGTTACCAGTATTTAAAAAAAAAATTATTAGAATCGGTCAAATATTGAGCAGTCAGCAGAATTTTGAAAACAAAATTGTAAAAAACTCACTGTGCGTCCTCTCAGGCATGGGGTAAAGTCGTGTAGTGTATGGGGTGAAGTGGGCTAAGAACATCCACTACTTTCCCTACATTAAAAATGATAATCTAATTGAAGTACATAATTTATTATATAAAGCATATAATGTGGAAGAAAAAAATACGTTTTTATACATCTGTTCATCCTTTATTTAATTTTACATTGAGAAACTCAAATAATGCTATTACTTAATTGTAAATACATTCTTATTTTATTTCTGATGTTGATTTAATAATTCAACAATTATTTTAAAACCTACGTTTTATGTGATAACGACTACCCGATATATTTGAACTCTAATGAGTTAGTTGCTTAGTCGCACGTTTTGACTTGGACAATCATCCTTCATTCTATTGGTAAATATTGTAATAAAATATATAACTGATTTTTAATATATTTTAACCCCAGCCCGAATTATTATTGGTCGATATAATCCGCGAGGAGGCGCGTTCCTCGATCCGCCGCATTTATGTTGAATATATTTGGTTGAACCACCTTTAACTTTAAGATGATTGAAGCTGACCACGCCAAACGTTGAACAAAAAAAAAGTATCAATGCTCCATTCCTCCTTGCAGAATTAAGTTCACAGTCCGACAGGAATCCTCATGGAGACCACAATCGTGCCAGATCCAGGTCTCCTCCTGGCAGACCCCCTTCCGATAAAGTACTTGGCTATGCACTAGGACAACTTGGATATGTTCGGCTTATTCCATACTCAAATCCGAACAAGCGATTCGAGTTTCGAAGATACGTTTTTCCTGCCAATATACCACTTCTATTGCGAACAAAAAATGACAGGTATGTACCCGTGCCAACCCGGGAACATAATATGGTATTATCAACATCCAATGGTGACATTTTTGCAATATTGGAGTACAGTGCAGTTCTTCGTGGAGTATATAGGAGGGATAGGAGTCGTTTAAGAATAAAAATGAACATGCTGAGCGGCGCAGTTGATAATATGACCAAAGATGAAATGAAGGAAATTCGAGTAGGCATACGTTACCCAATTTGCCCAGATAATTTTATTGAAGTTGTTGCAAATCAAGATTCATTAGAGACTTTGTACAATTAATAAACTTTGAGAATATAAACACTCAAATATGATATTATTTGTGATCCGAAGTCGTACCAAAACATATGTAACTTGATTTCATATTGAAAAGTCAATTTATTATCATTTTCAAGGCTTATTCCTTACCGTACTCTTATATCCCATTATTTTCCTTGCTTTCTCGACCATCTTTTCCTCTCATCATTCACTCTACTTCAGTTTCCCCTTATTTCCTCTACTTTCCTCCCCCTATTTACCCTAATTCACCAAACTTTCCTCTCCCTAGGAATTGGGGGACCTTGAAGTTGGTGGGAGGGCTTACGGGTCTCACCAGAGTATATATCTGGATGGGTGAACCAGAGAAACTTCATCGCAAGGTGTAGCTACTTTGAAAAACTGACGGACTCTAATCAGTGAGAGTTAAACTGAGGAGCGATCCTTCCAGGGGGTAATAGCAAAGCCTCCTGGAGTATCGAGGGCGCCAGTTCACATGCTCCCAAGCTACGATGTGATCACCGTGTCAAGGGCTGAATGGTACCAGGGTTGACGAATCCCGGCCTGCCCTCTTCAGAAGAGGCGGACAGGCTAAAGCCTCAAAGGAGGTGCCTCAACGGGTACTTTGGGACACCGGGTCAAATCCCATAGTATGTTGACCTGTGAACTTCTGGATCCCTTGCTGATGTAGACCACCGACCCTATCTAGGGCCCCAGAATTAGCCTCTCAATGGCTGAAAACGGAATCCCCATGATGCAGATTAATCTGCACCACAGCGAAGGCGCCTCGGCAGTACTAGCCAGGCGCTTGTCAATTGTGTATGGAAGAATAACCCTAATCCAAGAACCCTGGTTATGCGGAGAAATCATAAGTGGCTTCACAGTGCGATCTTGGTGCCTAAGTTCTGCCCCAGAGATTTCAACGTTATCATGGTGAGACTTGGGTGTAGTAGTGGAGAAAGGCTAGAGGTGTTTATTGCCTCGGCGTATTTCCCTGGCGATGCCGAGATACCCCCTCCTCCTAGAGAGGTGGAGGCTCCAATTCGGCACTGTCAAGAGAACGAGATTCCTCCGCTGTTGGGCTGTGATGGAAACTCTCATTACACGGTGTGGGGAAGCACAAATATCAATGACAGAGGAAGAGATTTGACTGAATTTATAGCGGGCATAGAGCTGGAGATTCTGAATCGGGGTTATACTCCTATGTCCGGGTGTACTGAGGAGCAGGGTAGTGGACTAGAGAGACACCGATGAAGAGTCTCCTTTGGACCACAAATATATCGTGTTTCGATTAAACCTAGGAAAACCGGAGGTTCCTAAGACCAGAAACTCCAGAAATACACTTTGGGGCTCATATAAAGAGGAACGCAAATGGAGGCTTGCGGAATTTTCCACAAGCTATGGTACCAATTATGAGTTGGAGCACACCGCAGATTTTCTGCAAAGGGCTCTGACAACAATTGCCCTGCAAGCACAATTATGTCTTGGAAGGGTATGAATACTACGTCCCAGCATGCATACAGTAAAAATATAAGAAATTATAAGCTGGAAGATTGAAAGGGGTTCTGCAAGGAATCGAAAAACATTCCGGAAACAGCGAAGCTTCACAAGATCCTGGCAAAAAATCCGGAAGCTCACGTCGGTCTCATGAGGCTCGATAATGGTGAGTTTGCCGAAGACGAAGAAACAACGCTGAATCACCAGATGTAAGTTCACTTTCCGGGTTTGCAGCGAATCCGAACCGTCCAAGAGAAGGAGGGCTGGGGCCAAGAGGTGGAACGGGCTGAATAGAATTTCGCCGCTAAGGTCGCTGATTACAAAAAGGTGGAATTGGCCGTAGGGTCCTTTCATCCCTTTGAATCACCAGGGGTGGCTGGCGTTTATCCAGCGTTTTCACAAAAAGGCATGAATTTAGTCGTCTTTTCTCTGACGATATTACTCAGGGCAAGTATAGCCCTCAAACCAATGCTATCAGCATGGAAGGGTGGCGGAGTGGCCTTCATACTCAATCCTGAGAGGGAGGGTTACACTACTGCAAAACATTTCCGACCAATCAGCCTAACATTTTTTATCCTAAAGACGTTGGACAAGCTGTTCGAGAGATACATTAGGGATGAGGTGCTCTTGCATCAGTGGAAACTGCGCTTCATGCTGCCATGGCGAAATTGGAGCAGCAGTGGGAACAGGAGGGGTATGCTGTGGGCGCTTTCTTGGATATAGAGCGGGCTCTCAGAAATTCTCCTCCAGAAGTCATCTGTCGAGAGGCTTTGAGATGTGGCGTGCTGGACCAGCTAGTATGTTGGATAGGAAGCATGCTACTCTGGAGAAGACTTGAAACCAGATGGGGTGAAGGCCTAGTTTGAAGCAGAGCTCCACGGGCTTGCCCGCAGGCGGTATCCTGTCGTCCCTCCTGTGGTGCATTGTGGTGGACGGCCTCCTTCGAAAGCTAAGTAAAGCATTCTATGGTGGGGAGCTGACGTTTCCAGATTCAGCTAGATATCTGGGAGTAATCCTAGATAGCAAACTGAACTGGGAAAAGCACCTGGAGACTCAATGCAGGAAATTTGTCATGGCCTTTTAGAGGACCTGTTCGATTCAGGGCTTAAAATGCTTGCATGGCTCTACTCTGCTGTCTTGAAACCCAGGATTTTACATGCAGCCGTGGTCTGGTGGTCAGAGGCGAAATTCAAAACAATGCAGGACAGGCTGCGGAGATTACAAACGCTAGCATTTGGGAATTTGACTGGAGCAATTGGGGCTACGCTCACAGCGGCGATAGGATTCATGCTCTCTGAGGAACCCCTACATGATATCAGTGCAATGCCGATTCTACAGATGAGGCAAGGTAAAATAACAAAACACTTCAACTTTGCCAAAGCTTTCCGCATTTGCATCCCAAACTAGGATCTGTGAAAAGCAAATGGTGACCCGCTCCTCCGAAGGAAAATCTGGTATACAGATGGATCCAGGAGGAGGGAGGCCGTCCTTGACTGTGCTGAAAAAATAGTAGAAGAAAACGCTGCTGGCAGACATATTACATTATGTTCGGAGAGCCAAGCGACATACCGGAGCAAGTACCGGGATTGGTACTGGAAATAGCGTCTTGCTGTGTCAGGATGGCCATTAAAAGCTGGATCCTAACAAAACACCGGAAATACTGGTAACAAATCCAGAGTTGCGGTCACGCGAAATCCATCATGGGTTTTACCTACAAGATGGACACAGCCAGGGAAATCTTGGGTTTACCCAAGGACAGTGGTACGGATCCTCACTGTGCACAACCACCTGAACTATCTCATGCACAAAATGGGGTATAACCCCATGACACAGTGCAGGAAACGCGGCAGGAATGACGAAACATTCCTGCTTGTGTTATGCCAGTGCCCAGCATTAGCTAGAATCAGGCACTTAACCGAAGTGCACACCACTTCTTCCCCTACTTAACCTAAGTGCACTCCACTCTTTCTCCTACTTTTTCTTGCCTCGTACCCATCACTTCACCTACTTTCCCTCTACTCATTTTTCCTCACTTCTCCTTTCCTTATTCCGCCTAAATTTGCCTACTTCTCTTGCCTTAATTTCCCCTTACTTCCCCTCCCTCTCTTGATTACGCGTCACTTTTCCCACTCCTCTTTTCTTCGCCATATTTTCTTCATTTTCCCCAAAACTCCCTTCTTTTTACTTTCCCTTCCTTCAACTCCCCGCGAAAATGTACAACGCACGGATGGATGGACAGACGGACTTGGGGCTCTAAACCCTAAAAACGAGTATATTGTGCTAAACATTTTTTGGAGAAGATTCTCTTTTGAAAGACTAATCGGATTGGATTGTGCTTTGGTATACAATCTTACCGACCAAAACCAATGTTCGAGTTCTTTATGATAAAAAGAAAATGATCAGAGTTATGGTGTTTTCCAAATCTCCTCCCCACCCACCCTCCGGAAACAAAAGAAAATTAACCTTTTAAGCCGAACAACTTACGATATGAGTTTTTTGAAATTGGTTTTTTCTGAACAAATTTTTACTCCATGCACCCTACAAATTCTATGAGGATATTTTTTTAAATGTATTTTCAAAATGTGACAGAATCTTTTTATTTTTTATAATTATTATCAATGATGACAACGCATGTCACATTAGATTCATATCCTTTGACGTCAAGACAGTTTTATTGAATATGAAAATCGAATTTCGAGAATGATCATCTCCTTTTCTGGATCTCGTTACTGAGATTCACATTAAGTTTAAAAAAAAAACTTTAGGGGAGGCTCATAAAACATGCTCACATATGGACTTCCTATGCAATCCCATCAAACTTATGAAACACTATCAAAACCCTCTAAGTTCACGGGAAGATCTTAAAAACCCTCTGAATGATTACAATTCTTTGATCTCCCTTAGAATGCTTTTAAATATTTAAAATCTTATAAAATTTAAAAAAATCTTCTCGAAATTCCTTTGAAATCTTGGTATAATGAGGAATCCTTTCAGATGCTAGATATCATCCTTATGAATCCATGGAAATTATTAAAAATCGCATGGAGCCATGAGATAATCTTTGAAATAACTTGGAATGGCTTGATGTATTTGATATTGAATGATTTGATGAAAGAATGCAAATTTGACCTCTCTGAAAAACCTGTAGGCGCGATTCACAAATGACGTAACGCGCTTATGGGGATAGGGGGGAGGGGTGAATTCTGAGGATTTTTCTGTATGGCGACAGTGTTAAATGGAAGGGTAAATCTTTTCAATTCTTCTAACATAATTTGCACAATTCATTTTAGTTCCTTGATTCTTTGAATTGACCGTTATAGTAGAAATTATATAAATTCACCTTGTCAAAATCAGTTTGTCTCAAAACGTTAAAGATTATGTGAATCGTGACATCAGTTTTGATTGATTTTGTAATCAACCTTTTATCCTTGAAACTGACTCTTATCAAGTGTGAATGCCTGTATTCTAAGAGATAACGACTATGGAATATATTTTATAAGCTTATGAAACAGTGGAATATTCATTACATACGTTTTTATTAAAATTCTTCATTGATACAATAAGCTGCGTCTTCTCTGATAAAAAAATATGAGGATTGTCTGGATTCTGGTCTTATCCTTAGCGACAATCCTCGATACCATTGGTGAATATCATAATATTTTAGGATTAGGATTATAGGTGTATTGTGTAATATATCTATAGTTTTAAGTGCATTTTTATGAAGCTTGTGTAATTGTGCACGTGAAATTTAGACGTGCATAGATGTCTTTCTAAATTTGCACGTCATATGTAAATATAAAATAAAATGGTGGGAGAAATAAGGTTTTTTAATTTACATATTTTTCGAGGGAGTTACACTGGAGATGAAAAAAACTTTGCTCTAATTTGCATAAAAGAGCGAGATAGCGATATCCGTCGTGACAAAGTATTAGTCTGGACTTCTATAGGATTTTCGCGAGAAATGCGAATTTCAAGCTTTCAAAACGATATCTTCGAAGGATTTCGAAATATCGATATTTTCATATGAAAATTATTCCTGGAAGCCTCATCCCCCATTTGTATCCCTATTCCTGCTACTAGAGTGCTTCTTCCCGTTTGAAGACAGAAAATGAATTCGTTAGTTCTTTTTATTTCTCCATAAAGTGCCGCATCGCCCAAAATTTTTCGGACTAGTCTATTCCCTTTCCCAATTCCCTCGATTTTCCGGAATGAGTAGGCACATCTTATGACTGGAAAATTGTCAAAACAAAACTGGAACAAGGAAAAGTTTTAGTCTGAAATAATTAAAATCCACGTGGAGATCCATGTTCAAAATCTACGTAGCTTCTTATTTTCTGACTAAGTTGGCTGCTACACCTGCACAATACACAAGAGGTAACACCTCTAACGCAGTCAGTGTCGCGTTCAAAATAATAGATAAAACATTGCCGTGGAGGTGATCTATAAATGCAGCAAGTGCAGCAGTTTTACTGGGATATCGCTGTTAACATCAACAGAAATCCGGATGTGGTTCTAGTGCATTGAGCACTTGACCTTCATTATCCTTAGCACCTATGCCCCGGCTTCAATCATGTCTTTGTTATACAAACCTTACAGAGAAAGTTCATTGATAGGAGACTGCTGTTCTACTTATATTTTTATGGCAGTTATTTTAACAGCTGTGAGCAATCTGTTTACATATATTGAGCACTTTCAGTCTGCTAAATTCTGTTCCTTCATTTTTGCGACAAGATTTGGTTAGTTAGGTTGATGCTCTCCCATGGTATTTTTGTTGAGGTGGTTGGCTGCAAATGGCTAACGCTAGCCGAAGCATCTAGCACACAGTAGTCGTCGGATGAATGTAGTTGTCAAATGTATCAACGGTTTTATCCAACTTGAGATGAATAGTATCTCAGGGATTTGCTGTACAGGTACAGTGGATGTTCCTCTACTTACCATTTATTGCAGATGTCCTTGCTGGCCAGCTTTTTAATTTTTGAGATATACCTGACCATCTAGCAGCTCACAATCTAGGAACATTTTATTGTCGGTGGACGAAAATTTAGAAATAAAAATGAAATTTTCAAACGAAATTAAGTACTGTGTAATTATACAGAACCACAAAATATTCTTGGCTGGGCAATTGATCAAGACTAGTCGTATCGTATTATCTAATGATAATTTCGTGAACAGAGAACAAGTACATGAATAATTTTAACCACATATACAACTTATGATATATCAAGATACTGTTGTGTTTTTCAGAAAAAATGTAATCTTCTAATTCCTTGTTGCAGGATTAAGTTCGCAGTTCGAGTGCTTGCCGAATGGCGACCCGATTCCTGGTTATCCTCGTTCTGAAACTTCTGCTTCTTCTTCTGATGGATATTCTGCCAGAAGGTCTTTTTCTTCTGCCCGAAATAATTCTTCTGTCCGGTCCCATCCAGATGCCGAGCCGTCTCTTCGTGCCAGGTCCAGGTCTCCTTCTGCCAGGAATCCTTTTCCTCACATATCTGGATTGACGTCTGAAGATCTTAGAGCTGTTCGACTCAGTCCCCACAAGAATCCGACTCGCATATTCAAACTTCGAAGATATACTTTTCCTCCCGACATACCAGTTCTAATTAAAAGAAAAAATCATAGCCTCCATCCCATGCCAACCGAAGAACAAATTGTGTTGTTCACCCCAGATGGTGACGTCTTCGCAATATTCGACGAAAACAATATTTGCAACGAAATGTTTTTTCGTGGATTGTATTCTCGCCGTACTTCGAGGGGAACGCGGGTGAAATATAACATGGACAACGGCACTTTCAAGAAACTGACGCTAGAAGAAAACGCGGAATGTCCAATAGGTCCTCGCAACTCAATCTCAACGAAATTTAGAGTATTTCGTGTGTGACAAATTAAAAAAAAAATCTATCCAATAACATGAAATATAACGAATTGCATACATATTAAATGGTATATTGACGCGAATCACAATAAGTTCGATTTCAACTTTTTTGTTAATCTTAAGTTTACTTCTCAATTTTTTCATTTATGTACTCATGCATACCTCAAAAATGTTCAGTTTTAGGTCTGCATCATGAAGCACAAATTTTCAACTTTACAAATTTTACCTATACCTGTAATCTGATTAGGTTGAATAGATGACTGTTTCACAATTCTTCAAACTGTCTTAACTTTATGCCTTAGTTCACTACAATTATATAACTTGGTTGTATAGGTTGCCTGCAAATTCAGGTTGAGTTGACCAGAAATGTCAATGATGCGGACCCTTCCAGCTGTTTTCACACGCATTAAGATGTATGGTTGATTGGATCGGAAATAATGACGAGGCTGGATAATAAAATACCAATACAAAATGTAATTTTCGTTTTCTAAGATGGTTACTAAAACGTACCTATAGGAAGGCATCTACCGTGTTTGAGTCCCTGGTTTAGGTCGAGTTGTTGGTCAATATACCCGTCACATCATTATGTTTATGCGTATTTTCTCTCCGAACCCAGTACGCGACAACCAGTAGAAATATGCCAGATGGATTAATTGGTATCTACAAATAATTGCACGTGTCAACCACGTTTCAATATTAATTTCTAGTGCTGATAACCCTCTCCTGGATCGCAATGACGAATCCTGCTGTTTCTAAGAACAGAACGTCCTTTTTCATCAAAATTTTGGATGCCTCATGATCCACTTCATGTTGATCTAATTCTTTGGGAGTGTTTTCTGTGATGGGTTTTGGTATTATTGATTTTCAATAAAAAATGTAGTTATGGTATTTATTCTGTAAAGCTATAATGAATTTGATGTGATAGGTGTTGGCATCGATCCAAATTGACCTGCGGAGCTGCTGTTGGTCTTCTAGTTCTCTTGTGTTTCAGGTCCAAAGTTTTCCCTATTGCACCTTTGCAGGATAAGAAAGGCATCTTAGTTTTCTTCGTCACGGCGTCAATATTGAGTTTATAGGTTAGTCCAGTGTGACGTTGCTTTTTCTTTCGGTGGAATTTAGGGTTCTTATTAGCCGCACAAAACCGGCCCTAGTTAGAAAAAACTTAAAAATTCGCTTCAAGTTGGGCGCCAGTCATTTCTTGGGACAGACCAAACGAAATCAATTCCCAGAATTTCACAAATGCGCTTCAAACAGCAATGTAGTTCAAAGCTTGTACTTAGGAACGAAACAACTAAAAAATTATCTTCCACAGGTCAAGAATATGGAACTCTTATTTTCAAACCAATATGAGAGTCAGTCAAGATGATCAGTCTACAAGACTCTGCCTAATGGTAAGTATACGAAATCGATTTTGGAATAAGGATTGCTTCAACCTTTCCCCATGCCAATGTGGTATATACTATTGCTAAACAAGCCCGAAAAATGCATTCTCGCTCTAAAAGCTGGTCCTACAGAGGGGTATGGTTTACAGGCTGGCCCCTCAGTCGAGTAATCCAACTCCAAGCGCGAGAAGTATACCTTTATGAGATAGTTTAGGATTTCTTTGGCTACCTTAGTCCTTTCTGCCTTAGATTTCTCTCCACAAGTACTTTTCTTGGAAAGAAAACTAGTTGGCTTGAGAATATAATGTTTCGTACATGATTCGTCCTTCTGGGTTGCAAGGTATTTTTGTTGTATTTTCAAAATTCAAGATTTTCTCTCTCAACTGGCATGAATGTTTAAAATTGATTCATCATGTAGAATATTTTTTTACATTTTATAAAAAATTATTTGCAAATTATTCAAGGAAAAAATGTTTAGAAACGTTTTCATATGATTCATTGTAATGAAAATATATATATGTTTGCAATCCAAGCCCTCCAATTATTCTTGTTGCTTGATTTGTTAAATTTGTAGCTATTTTTCAACAAATAAAAAACACTGCTCAGATTTTTTAGTTTTAAATTTGAATTTTTCCATCGAAAATGGATAAAACTTATTTTGTGATCTAAAACGATTTAGCAGAACATTTGAACAGTTTTCTTCAAATAAAATGAAATTGATGGCAATAATTTTTCACAAAAGGAAGAAATTTCGGCGGTAGCATCTGTACAATTTAAAAATTCAGATTTTTATTGGGCTTCCTAATCGTTATCTCATCAGTTATACGCGTCCAGCCTATTTTTGGAGATTTCATATTTATATTCCATAAATCAGTTTTTATTCCAGTGTTTTTTTAAGTTTGATGATCTTTGTGATTCCTTCAGATTTTTGGTCAAATATTCCAGAAATGAAACAGTAAAGCAATTAAGAACCTTAGAATTTCGAGCTTTCAATGATTCCGAAGGTTTTCTGTAGATAAAGTTAATTTTATAAGATATTAACTATATTATATATAAACTACTTTCTCTGCCCTTAAAATAATAATCTAATTGAAATACATCATTTATCATATAAAAAATATAACCTGATAGAAAAAAGACGTTTTTCAAATAGGTTTATTTTTTAATTAATTTTAAATTGGGAAACTCAAATAATTTTATTACTAAATTGTAAATACATTCTTATTTTATTTCTGCTGTTGATTCAATCATTCAAAAATTATTTTCAAACCTATATTTTATGTGATAACGACTACCTGATATATTTGAACTCTAATGAGTCAGTTTCTCAGTGGCACGGATGGAAAATTTATTCATTAAAGCATTAAACAGTTTCTTCTCTAGTTTTAAAAACTTAGGATGATCTATACTTTCGTTTTCACTTGGGCAATGATCCTTAATTCTGTTGGTAAATATTGTAATAAAATATATGAATGATTTTTAATATATTTTAAGCCCAGCCCGTGTAATTACTCGTCGATTTAATCTGCGCCTACATTAGTACGAAGTTTGTATGGATTTTAGTCACATATTGGGTCAGAATATCGGCACTTTTGGTCACTTTGGCAGTTTGAATAGGTCACTTTTTTGGTGAATGTAGTCTTGTAGGACCGAAATTCTCTTTCTTTTTTCTTGCAATACGATTATTTCTACTTGCAGAATTAAGTTCACAGTCCAACACAAATCCTAATAGCGACCACAATCCTGCTAATTCTACTTCTGACCGGCCTTCTACTCATGAGGATCCTTATGTTCGCGCCAGGTCCAGGACTCCTCCTGGCAGGCCCCCTTGCGATCAAGTACTTGGATATGCACTAGGACAACTTGGATATGTTCGGCTTATTCCAAGCACAAATCCGAACCGGAAATTTGAATTTCGAAGACACGTTTTTCCTGCTGATAAAGCCATTCTATTGCGAACGAAAAATGAGAGGTTTATGCCCGTGCCAACCCGGGAACATATAGTATTATCAACATCCAACGGTGACATTTTTGCAATATTGCAGTATAGTGGAATTCTTCGTGGATTATATCGGAGGAATGGGATTCGTTTCAGAATAAAAATAAACATGTTAAGCGGCGCAGTCGACAATATGACTAAAGATGAAATGAAGGAAAGTCAAGTAGGGACACTTCACCCAATTTTCCCAAATAATTTTAGTGAAGTTGTTGCAAATCAGGATTCATTAGAGACTTTATACCATTAATAACGTTTGAAAATATAAACACGGAAATATGATATTATTTGTGATTCCAAGTCGTACCAAAATATATGTAACTTGATGTCACATAAAAAAGTCAATTTATTATTATTTTCAAGGCTTATTCCTTACCCTACTCTCATTTCCCATCATTTTCTTGGCTTCCACGACCCTCATTTCCTCTTATCATTTCCTCTACTACAGTTTTCCCTTATTTCCTCTACTACCCTTCCCTTATTTACCCTCATTAACCCTATTTTTCCTCCCATATTTTCTTCGCATTTCTTCCACTATCCTCACTTCTCTCTCAATTCTCTTACTTCCACTTCAAATTTCCTAACTTCCCCTACTTAACGTAAGTCCACTTCACTTTCTTCAACTACTTTCCTCTTCTCGTTTTCTTTACTCCAGCGACTTTCCCTCTACTCATTTTCCCTTACTTCTCCTTCCCTCATTCCGCCTCACTTCTCCTACTTGTCTTCCACTAATTGTCTCTTATTTCCCCTCTCTTGATTCCCTCTAACTTGCCCTACTCGGAAAAATGTTCAACACACAAACGGATGGACTGACGAACCTCAAAACCTCAAAACAAAAATCTTGACGTCCTCAAAACTCTAAAAACGAATTAGGTGTGCTGACATTTTTTCAGGAAGGCTCTGTTCTCGAAGACTAGTCGGATTCGATTGCCAAACAACGCACGACATGAAAAAAAGTCAAAAAAGGAAAAACGTTGCCCCTTGAGAGTAATGGAAATGATGGAAAATAAAAAATTTAGTTTCAGGAATTGGTTTTTTCTTACAAATTTTTGCTCCATCAACCCTGCAAGTTCTATGAGGATATTGTTTATATTGCATTTTCAAAATATAAGCGAATCTTATGTGCCATGATTATTATCAATGATGTCAACACATGCCACGTCAAATTCGTTATGATTATACTAAATAAACTCTACATATTTAGTTAATAATAAACCATGTATAATTTTTAAACTTCCACATTTTCAATTAAATTATCACATTTTATTACCTATTATATGTATCTTATCAATATAATTTTTTCAAAAGAAACTCATATCATTTTTCGATGTCAGCACAGTTTTATTGAATATGTGAATCAAAATTCGAGAATGATTATCTTCTCTGGATGCGTAAAATCATGAGATAATCTTTGCAATAACTTGAAATTGATTGCAGTATTTGATATTGAATGATTTGTTGATCGGATGAGAATTTGAACTTTCTGAAACACTTGAAGGCGCCATTCACAAATGACGTCACGCACTTATGGGAAGGGGAGGAGGGTAAATTCCAAGGATTTTCCGTATGAGCACCATATTATATGGAAGGGTGTAAGGTTAAAAATGAAAAATAATAGCGTTTAGTGAGCTATTAAAATCTTATGAAAGGATGAAATCCATCTTTTCAATTCCCTTAACACAATTTTCAACATTCATATTAGTTTCTTGATGCTTTGAGTGTTATAAATGGTGACGTCAGTTTTGATTAAATACGTAACCAAATTTCTTTCTTAAAACTAACTCTTATCACCTTCCCTAGAAGCTGTAATACCTTGTGGATGGTAGGGAGGCTTAAGCATGTGTGACATGGGGGTCAAAAGAACCTCAGCCTGCACGCGTTTGGATATTAATAAAAGGATCCCTATAAACGGGCTCTCCTAGCATGTGTGATTGCGGTATGCTATAAGGGTGAAAGAGCCTAGCTAACACAGGCCTTTTCGATCTCTGGGTCAAGGCATCTCCCGGACCGAATAACAGTTTTATAATCGGGACGGAAATGACCTGCGGCCCGCATAGCGACAAAGAAACAGCCCTCCGTTTGTTATGATGCTCTGCAAGCGGATATTTGAACATTGAGTGTCTCACTTAATGTCACCCTGCCCCTAAGCCGGTCCGACCTCCGCGAATAATTAGTATCACCCCTGCATGCGGGGCTCTGCAGGGGCGGACCATTGTTTCCCTACCTTCTCGTGGGATGAAAATGAACACGTAAAATACTGAAAATGGGAAAGGTGGAGGAAGTACGGTGGCGCAGGAGTGAGAGGGGTTGGGCCTGAATGGGTCTAACATAACCCTTTCCTTCCCATCTGTCTCTCCGGTAAGCCAAATTCAGGTGACGGCTGTGCCCCCAGCACCCTTGGGGGCTGAGGGGTTGACAGTCCCTCTGAACGAGGCTATGGTATTTGGAGAGGCCAATCGGTCACCCAATAAGAGAAGATGCATCAACGGTTCTCAGAAGAGGAGACTGAAAAGGTAAGAGCAGCAGGCTAGTAGAGCAGCTGCGGGGGCCGGAAAGTCGGCGGCTACAGGCCCGACATCCAGCATTGAGGCCCACAAGACAGGTAGTGGCTCAGAGGGAACCCCACCGAAGGTGGCTAAGCCTTTGAAGATACACAAGGCGGATCAGCAACCGACGAACAGAAAGTCATCAGCACAATAGTGGTGCAGTGAACATTACAGAAGGATCGGTACATGCTACCGTTCCGAATAGCTTATTTAGCTCGCCCTCAGTCGTAATAACGCAACCTATCGACGCGGAGCACCGGATGCATTCATGAACGGATCGGCAATGGATGGATTGCATCACCTACAAAACATTTATTTTTGACATTTCTGTCACAGTCGTCACATTACTTCATATTCTCACTCAGCAATAAAGGGGTTTTATAATAAATGGAAAAATTTTGGATAGCAAATCTTATTTACAGGGCGCGTATAGTTGAGAGTTTATTGGAGCAAGACGTTTTTGCGTTCCGCGACTATTCCAGCTGACTTGTATGGATATATGAGGTAAATCCGAGAACTTTTTCAGTAAAATATAGGGTTATTTTTTCTGTGTGTAGAGTTGTTGTTGGAATCCATTGTACCCGCTGGCCCTAAATGGGCCAGAAATCCAAGAAGAACGGACTGAGATTAGTTTTTCACGGATCTAAGATGTGCACTTTCAGAGGCTCCCAGGTCAATTCGAGACGTGGATACCCTGGAGATTGCCCAACTGGGCCTGAAACAGCGGCTGGCCAACAAGATTGTCACACCCTCCAGAGTCAGTTTGACCCTAAAATCTTCCAGTCCTCACAAATCTCCTGGAACAGATAACATATATCCAGTCCTCTTACAAAGGGCTTGAGAGATCATCATAGGGCCGCTAGCGAGACTTGCTAGGGCTATTCTGACGTTAGGGTATGTCCTGACGAAATGGAGAGGTATCAGAGTAGTCTTCATTCTGAAAACAGGTAGGATCGGTTATACCTCACCCAGGGATTTCCGGCCCATCAACCAAACATCTTTCTCACTAAAAACAGTGAAAAGACTTGTGTATAGATATATTGGCGATAAGATCCTGTCAAGTAGGCAACTCCACAAGGAGCGACACGCCTACATGGCCGGTCACTTGAAAAAGACGGCCATAAGTGGAATAGTGAACCCAACTGAAGGTCAACTGAAGGAGTAAGGTCTCGCGATCAAAACCTTTATGGACATCGAAGGAGCCTTCAATTACACCTCAGGTGAGGTGATCAGGGCGGCTATGATTACAAATGGTGTGCCTATTGCAGTCATGGAATGGACGTACCACATGTTGGCCAACAGGAATCTGACTACGACTAAGGGTGATGCCACCCTATGTGGAACCATTGACTCGGGATGTCCGCAGGAATGAGTTTTATCGCCCTTGCGGTGGTACCCAGCAGTGGCTGAACTGCTTCATCTACTCTCGATTCAGCACTGGTGATAGTGAATTGATGGTGCAAGAAAACTGGATTATCGGTTAATACTAGTAAGGCAGACGCAGTTGTTTCTACCAGAAGGTACAAGTGGAGAACCAGAAGTACATTGAAACTTTGAGAAAAACAACTAGAAATCAAAGAACTAGCCAAGTATCTAAAGGTCATTCTGGCTGAAAAGCTGTTATGGAAAAAGCACCTGGAAAACAATTGCAAGAAGGTAATAGCGTCTCTATGGTCACTGGTGCCTCGAGGTCGACACCCACGGTGGCACTGTGTGCATTAATAGGTTGAGAGCCTCCCCATCTTCCCATCATGGCCGTGGCTGCGAAGGCGGCCTGGAGGCTAAATTCGGTAAATTACAGGAGGATCTCGACACTATTGAAGATCCCAGTCAACATCTCGAGGAGGCCGACCCTGAACATGTCCGTGGACAAAATAGTCACTCACTACCTCTTCGACAAGAAGTATCGAGTTAGCCTATCCACGAAGGAGGAATGGAATAACGGCGACGCACACCTGCCCAGTGATGGAAACAACTGGTTTACAGATGGCTCCAGGAATCAGGAGAACGCAGGAGCCGGCGTATACCGTAGAAGGAATGGAATGAGTTTCACAAGCGAGATGGCGTCCTACGCCACCGTTCTACAATCTGCGATCATGGCCATACACCAGGGCGCCTACAAGGCAAAAGAGTATGATAATAAAAGAAAAATCCATACCTGCTCAGTCAGTAGGGATGCTATATTGGCCTTGAATAGGACAACGACCACATCGCTATTAGTATGGAAATGCTTTGAGGCGCCTAATATGCTAGTGACGGAAAACAGAGTCACTCTGCTATGGATCCGTGGACACAGTGGTGTCAAGGGCAATGCGATATCGAATAGGCTAGCCAAGCTAGCAGCAGGAAGAAATTTTACTGGACTTGGTCTCTGGTTACAAACAGGCCAAAAAACTCTTGGGCTCAAAGCTTAACTCTTACAGAGCAAGGGAAATACTCAAGCTCAGGAGGAACGAAATCAAAGTCATAACAAAAATGTTTATAGTACATGGGAACATAAAATATCACATACATGAGATAGGTCTTTCAGGAAATCCCCTTTGTCGTCCTTGCGAAAAGGATAGTGAGACAGCTACTCACATCCTTTGCCACTGCCCTGCGGTTGCAGGGAAACGTCTAACACTCACAGGCAATTACTGGATCAGTGAGTCAGAGATATCAGCCAACAGCGCGGCTGCGGTCCTTTCCCTATGGAAAGGGCTATGGGGTCATGCTTAGGCCTAGTCTCTATTTAGTACTATTTAGTACTATTTTCGCTATAATTTGTTCGACGAAAATGAACACTATAGATAGAGGTCGTGCCTTTGAAAGAAAGAGTAGGAGCAGAGAACGAGATCAGGTCTAGAATTTGTGGAGAATCGATATGACCATTAATTATATTATAAAGAAGACGCAAGTCTGCTGTTAAGAGTCGGGATTGCATTGAAGGTATATTTACGGTAGTTCGAAGTTCAGTGTAATCGTGGTCAAATCTATTCCTATGTACACAAGCTTTTCTGAAGTTATAGGATACAATGTTATGTGTCAATTCACTGGGTGTACTTGGAGCAAATACATCATAAATTATCGGTGGATGATAGGGATCACAAGGTAGCGAAGGATCCGGTACCAGAAAGGACGAGCAATTATCATAATTGGATAGGATAAGGTATGAAATTTATTTTTAACAGCAATAAGAATACCACCACCTCGCTCATGGCTGCTAGTTAGAGAATTTCCATTGAGTCTATACAATGTGAAATTATTCAAACCGAATTTAGAGTTATTAATGCCACCATGCAGTCAGGTTTCGGGAAGAATAATTATATCTGCTGTACAAGCCGGTATTACCTTCCGTAGTTCGGGTAACTTTGTGCGGATGCCCCGCACGTTCTGATAGTAGACTTAGAGCAGGCTACAGAGAGATGCGAGAGTATTGGTATCAGTAGAAAACGCTTGAGGTAGTGTAAGAGCCTTACCGACACTATTACGTATGTGAGCTTGATTACTAGAAGAAACTATGGTAGGAGAGCAGTCAGAAAAATCGCAGGAAGGAACACTCAGGCCTTTTTCGACCGTGCACTCATCAAGACTGGGACATTGTCACTGAACACGAGCTTTAGGTCCACTTCTCCTGCCTCCTTTCGCATCTTCAGTGTCTCTTTCGGCTGATGAATCTATTGAAGCTGCACCTTTGTTCTGTCTTGGGCCATCCAGATGTTGAGATTCTTCTCCATTGATGCACTCGCTGATCCTGGCAATAGATTTTTACCGATCTAGGTTTGAGCAAATCATGAGACTATGTACCAAGCCGGAATGCATCGAACGTTGGCAACGAACCTGGGGATAGGACGCTTTCCAGGAACCGCTGGACTTGAGGATTTGTTGGGTTGGGTTCGGGAGGGAGCCACCAGGAGAATGGTTGGCCTGACTACGTTCTGGTAACACGAAAAGGATCCAGTTGCGTCTCGTAGCATTGCGATGCTCCATTTCGTCAAACACAGAATGATTATTTAAATAAAAAGATTGAACCGTACCTTCTATGTTCTGAATGCGGGTAGTAACACTGTCGAACGCTATTTCGTTTTTAGTAACTGGTTCCGGAAGCCCATCGTGCTACAGCTGTACAATACACAAGAGGTTACACCTCCAATGCGGTCAGTGTTGCGTTCAAATTCATAGATAAAACTTCCTCGTTAAGGTATTCTATAGAAGCAGCAGGTGCTGCAGTTTTTCTGGGATTCCGTTGTTAACATCAAGGAAAACATAATTGCATAATTGCGTAATTGCTGAACAACTGCTCATGAACATCAATTGCATGCTTATGTTGTATTGCTCCACCTTAGCGATGGAATCTCTTGCTGAAACTTTTTGTATGTGAGGATACTCTGCGGCAAGCTTCTTCCTAAACTTGTATCCCTTTTCGCATTTGGTTTCAAATTTCGAGCTTTTTTAGTAAAGACGCATGAATTCTTCTTTCAATGTAGTATTCCAGTTGATGCTCTCCCATGGTATTTTTGTTAAGTTGGCTGGCTACAAATTGCTAACGCTAGCCAAGGCATCAAGCACACAGTAGATCCTTGAGACACTAATGCTGAAGCAGGTTTTAGGATAATCATTTTTTGATAGGGCGCGCAGTTGAAATTAACGTTCATTTAAAAAAATAGAATAATGATAAAACGACACAAAATACGAAAAAATGGGGTAAGGTTCCGAAAAGGGAATACCTCCGATTAATTTAAAATTCACTATTCCCATGTTCTTTGAGGTTATGTAAGATGTATGTATTGGGCTCGTGGCCCCCCAGGTTCGAATGTGGTTGGTGCATGAGCATTTGCCGTTTTTAATTAAAAAATAAATAAATAAAAAATAAAATAACAGATAAACTAAAGTTTTCACTTTTCTAATCGCGCATAAACTTTTGATGATGAGCATGAGAAAATTTAACGAGCCAAGAAATCTCTTAAATTCCTGCATCAACTTTGAATCATGCTCATAAAAAAAGTTTGACTATCAAAAACTGATTTTGAAATCATTCAAACCCCACGCTTTTATTTTTGGTTATTTTATTTATTATTACTCTTATAATTGCAAGCTTGTATTCCCGAGGAGGTTTTGTAGCTTATCAAGATATTAATTAAGTCACTTCGCCTACATCCTGCTACCTTCCCCTAGAGTGCGGGGTAAATTCGTGTAATGTACGGGGTGAAGTCGGTTAAGAACATGCACTAGTTTTCCTACCCTGAAAATAATAATCTAATTGAAGTACACCATTTATTCTATAAGAAATATAACTTAAAAAAAAAAACGTCTTCAAGGTACGTGTAATTCTTTGTTTCATTTTACCTTGAGAAACTCAAATGATTTTATTAATTAATTATAAATACATTCTTATCTTATTTCTGGTGTTGATTTTATCATCATACAATTATTTCAATATCTATATCTTCTGAGATAACGACTACATGATATATTTAAACTCTATAGAGTTAGTTGCTTAGTTGCACTATCGAAAAAATTATTCATTAAAGCATTAATCAGTTTTTTCTTTCGTTCGAAAAAATGAGGATAGTGTATACTTTCTTCCTCACTTGGACAATCATCATTCATTCTATTGGTAAATATAGTAATATAATATATTTATAATTTTTCATATTGGGTCAGAATATCGGCATTTTTGGTCACTTTGGCGCTTCAAATAAGTGTCCTTCCATTGATATTTTCTGAACACTCTGTATATGTTGTTGACAGCTTAATAAAGATCAATAAAAAAGACGAGGAAGCTTATTTTTCTCTCAGGCTTAAGATGGTTATTGCCCAATATGTCGAAGGCATTCTTGGTTAGAGTTGGATTTTTTTGTTTGTTCAAATATTATGCGCGGGGTTGTCCCGCTATATATTATCAGTCACGGATGCATTATTATCATTATGCAATCAAGTGATTTGATAAGAGCATGTGCCATCATTAATGTGCCAGCATTCACGGACTGGGTTGCAGTCAAGTGCACGATGGGGCGACCTACAGCTTAAGGTGGGTTCCAAACCACCAGAACCTCGGTAAAGGTACATGGAAAAATTTCAAGAGGTACCGGCTCAGGGATGGAACCCCGGACCTCTGAGGTGAACTCCGAGCGTTCCTCGAGCCGCCGCATTTATGTCGAATATATTAGGGTGAACCATCTTCAGTTTTAAGATGATTGAAAGTGACAATGGCATACTCTAAACAAAAAATAAGTATTAATCCTCTATCTCTTCTTGCAGAATCAAGTTCACAGTTTAACGCGAGTCCTAATGGCGACCGCAATCCCGATTATTCTTCTCCTGGCAGACAACACCTTCCTCACCGGTCTTCTGCTTCTGAGAAGCCTCATCTTCGTGCCAGGTCCAGGTCTCCTCCTGGCAGGCCCCCTTCCGATCAAGTACTTGGATATGCACTAGGACAATTTGGATATGTTCGGCTTATTCCAAAAACAAATCCGAACCGGCGATTCGAATTTCGGAAATACGTTTTTCCTGCCAATAAACCACTTTTATTGCGAGAAAAAAATGACAGGTATGTGCCCATGCCAACCCGGGAACATATAGCATTATCAACATCCAATGGTGAGATTTTTGCAATATTAGAGTATAGTGGAGTTCTTCGTGGAATATATAGAAGGGATAAAACTCGTTCAAGAGTAAAAATGAACATGCTCAGCGGCGCAGTTGATAATATGAACAAAGATGAAATGAAGGAAAGTCCAGTAGGCGCAAATCACCCAATTCTCCCAAATAATTTTATTGAAGTTGTTGTAAATCAAGATTCATTGGGGACTGTGTACCATTGATTAACTTCAAAAATAAAAACACTTGAATATGATATTATTCGTGATGATTTCCTCCACTTCAATTTCAATTCATTCCCTCTAATTACCCTCCCCTTATTTAAGATCATTCACCCTACCTTCCTCCCATATTTTCTTAGGATTTTCACCACTATTCCCACTTTCCTCTCATTTCTCTTACTTTCCCTTCAATTTTCCTAACTCCCCCCACCTAACCTCAGTGCATCTCACTTTTCCCCCCTACTTTTCCTTTCTTCGTTTCCTCTACTTCACCTAATTTCCCTCGAGTCATTTTTCCTTACTTCACCTTCCCTTATTCCGCACCACTTGTCCTGCTTCTCTTCCACTAATTGTCTCTTATTTCCCCTCTCTTGATTCTGCCTCACTTTCCCAACTCGGAAAAATTTTCAACGCACGGACGGATGGACAGACGAACTAGGGGCCTTCTATCATCTTTTTCATTCTTTTAACTAGGGTTTCCAAACGTCCGGCTATTTTGTTTTATTTAATGTATGTAAGCATTTTTTATATTTATATACATAAAAGAAGACTTTTTATTCAGTTTTATGCTTTGAGAATATTTTTTTCAACTTTCGCGCCCATAAGTGGCAGAAATGAGCGTACAATTTCATTGGTCACTGTGTAGCCAATGAATGAAGTGTATTATAAAGCCTTACATTGTTCAACGTGATGACCTTTCTTCTAGGGTCTTAGCATTGGGTATCCTGCTTAACTCCTTTGAACTTATGGCAAACCTATTTTAACATATTTTGTAGAACATACAATAATTTCTGAATGGTTTGAATAGGCCTTTTCATTAAAAGCTATATAAATTTGCCAGGTGCAAATCTTTTTTTCCTATAACGTAAAAGATTGCATAAAACAACTATAGTATAGATCTAAATTCACTATTGTTACAAAACTTAATGTTTAAATTATTCTTATACTTAATCGCCCTAATTGCTGAGATTATATTCTTTGAAAAAATGTGTCGCGTATTTCTTGATGTTTGAAAAAACCTATATTCATTATTCTCAAAAGTTTGAACAAATAAATCATTTATGTTTTAAACATGCGAAAGAAAAAATTCTATTTAAAATCCTGCAAAATTATTCTTCTTGCGAAAAAATCATTAGGTATATTTTTGCGTCTATTTTTAATTTTATAATGTGCATTCTTTGCAATATATTTTAATTTACGAGTGAAGGAAGATCAATGAAATAAAATATTTGTTCAAAAAGAAGAGCATATGGAACGCATTTTTGTTATAGTCCATGTGAATAGCAGCCAACCAAAATATAAAATTTCAAGTTCGTTAGTATATTTTTAATTTCTGATTCGTAACTTTTCTCATGTAAGAAATAATTCTTCCTTGAACGTGAAAAAAGCTTATATGGTGGCATCAGTTCCAATTAAATCTGCAACCAAATTCCCATCTTGCAACTGACTCTTATCAAATGTAAATATCTTAAAATGACAAGCTAGTCCCCATCAATCTGAGAGATAACGACCATATATTACATGACGTAAGCTAATTGAGCAGTAGAATATTCATTTCATGAATTGGTAATCAAATTCTCAATTGAAAAATTAAGCAGTTTCTCCTACAACTGAAAAAGATGAGGATTTTCTGGACTCTGGTCTTATCCTTAGCAATTATCTTGGTTTCTATTGGTAAGTATATTATTCAAGTTCAGAATGAAATCATTGAAATACGAAAAATGTATTCCAAACTTTGCAATGCAAAAGTTAGACGTTTAGGTTATTAATAAATATTGAGAGATTTCAGTTGATTTTTATAACAACAAAGTGTCGCATATCTCTTCTTGATGAAATATTTTGATTTTGAATCAAACAGATAAATCTTCAATTCACTTCGTTTTCTTAATTCATATGGTATTGCAGCAAGAATTCCACTTGGAATTTTACACACAAGCGCACCTGAAATTCCTTATTCCATGCGAGTCCGACGTGGTTTTCGAAGGGGAATTCCAAGTGAATTTGTTTTCTAGGTAACATCACCTTTAGTCTTTTTCATAAAAAGCAAAACTTGATAACAACGTTTTGAACAGTTTGCGAATACGTTGAAAACTACAATGATAATTACAACCACACTCAAAACCCATGATATACCGCTACAATTGTACACTTTAAGAAAAATATACTCCTCTGTTTCTTGTTGCAGAATTGAGTTCACAGTTTGAATGTTTACCTAATGGCGACCCCATTCCTGGCGTTCCTCGTTACGGACCTTCCGCTTCTCCTACTGAGAAATATTCTCGTCAAAGTTCTCTTCCTCCTGCCGGATCTCACTTTTCTGTCCAGTCTCCTTCACCTGCTGAACCCCCTCTTCGTGTCAGGGCTAGATCTCCTCCTTCTGACGAGCCACTTCTTCGTTTCAGGTCCAGGTCTCCTCATGCCAGGAAACCTTCTTCTTTCATACTTGGATTCACACCTGCAGAACTTGAATTTGTTCGACTCATTCCTCACAGGAATTCGACCCGGATTTTCGAACTTCGAAGATATACTTTTCCTCCCAATATACCGATTCGCGTGACCTACAGTAAGCATACCTTCAGCCCCATGCCAACCAAAGAGCAAATTGTATTATCAACCCCGAATGGTGACGTCTGTGCAATATTTGACAAAACCAATAACCGCAACCAACAGATTTTCCGCGGAATATATTTGCCTACAAATAGAAACGGAAAACGGGCGAAAATTAACATGTACAGTGGTGCTTTTGAAGAATTGACCCCAGAAGAATACGCGGAATGTCCAATAGGTACCCGGAACTCAATCGCAAATCATTTTAGAATATTTCGTTTGTAAAAGACAATTCTTCACACCGTACAATCGATTTAAAAAATTATTTTAGGGTAGCCGATATAATGCAATTTGAAATGAGTTAGTTTCCAAGTCTTTCGTTATTGATCAGTTTACTTGTTGATTTTTTAAATTATGGAATCGTTTAGTATATAGTCCGTAACTCTTAATCTTTTTGTAGATATATTTTGAATTCTAAGTCTTCATTGAAATGTTCTACGTTATTCAAGTGTAAATATTATTTGATTCAAATATTGTTTTTATTTGAAATAACCTATTCTAACCCACCGAATTTAGAATATCTTAATTAGAATGAAAAACAAGTTGCTAATATTTGCCAATATTCGACTGTTTATTTAAAATCAACATCTTTTGATCGAACATTGAAAATGGAACGATTTAAAACTATATTATCTTAAAAAGGAAGTCTGAAATCGTTAGATCCTTAGAGTGCTTAATTTGAATTTTGAACACTACGATTTTAATTTTTACAATCACAAATTTCTTAATTTTCAAGTGGAAGTTCCTCATTTTGATATTCGTATAACAATCAAACAATTACTAATTTAAGACGACTTAAAATTAAAATCAAAATGCTATTAAATAGAATATATACAAACTTATTTCTTTGCTCTTCTCTTCAGAGCATTTAGGATATGAACTATTTAATTTGTAAGAAATAAAAATAAAAAAATGGCAAGTTTGAGCGCGCCTGTGGCGCGCGGCTGTTGTATCTCGCGCTGCGTGCTCGGTCTTTGTGTTTCCCCCACATTTCTGCATTGACCTTTTGAAATTAAAGGTCAACTCATCGAAAAATGTAATTTTGAGCTTGTGAAATCTCTTTTGATAAAGCTCCTTCGGCTTTAACGAAAATGAAAAATTTCCTATTTTATATGTTCAACCTTATTATATCAAATGTAAATTACAGTAATTTATGTAGGTCGGCCTGTGACTGCTTATTTAGATATTGCAAAATAAAGTACAAATTGTATCCAAAATGGCTGGCTAACAAGCTTGACCTTCATTCTATGACACATAATGAGTATACCAAAGTCCAATCCAATACGTTGATTCTTTTGAAAGTTATCGTTCTAACAAACTAAAAATTTACAGACTGACAGACAGACTAACAGACAGACAGGCCAACAGCATGTGTGTATATTCTCTCGGAGCCATGACGCAACAATTATCAATAATCTGCTACATGAGTTCGTTGTTATCACCACCTAATCGACACTGATCAACCACGTCTTGATATAATGTAATGACGCAATGACGAATCCTGCCGTTTCTGGAAACATCACTGACCTTTCTAGCTAAATATTAGATGCTTCACTATGCACTTCATGTTATTATTACATTTTGGGATGGTCGCCGTGGATGGCTTTTTGTCTCCATTCCGTTTATTATTCCTCTATGGCTTCAGCCATGATATTGGAAGCCTTCTCTGAGGAGACATTCAAAGACATGTAATCGCAACCCGCTTTAGAGATAGCGTTTTAAAGCACAACACCTTGCTTGCTGTTGGACGCATTTTCCTTGTCAGACGTTGAAATGCCTTCGTAGTCCATATCTATTTTTCCTTCAAATTCCGCGTTTCATCCTATTACAAATATCTCTCTGACTCTTTTTGTATTTTCGTTAACAAGGGTTCCTATATTTACTATTGAATTCCTATTTTCAGAAAGAATTTCAGCCAGAACCTGTTTCCGAAGTCAGTGTTGTAAGGGGGACGGCTCCATCAACAAAACTAGTCTCAAACGTAGCTGCTCTTGTGGGAGTTAACTTCATCTCGCTGGCCGATGTGGAGTTGGCACCTGGGGTATTATCCTCGGTCCGTTTCCTAATCCTCTGAAATGCTTGCTTTGTCGTTTATAATCTGGTTTCATGCAATCGCTCTCCTGCAAGTACACATGAAGTTTCGAGTCAGTTTTGTTTTTATTGAAGGTGGCAGTACTCTGGAGCATCAGAGTATAACAACTATCATATTCTGGTAGTTGAACTTAGCCTTGCCAGTTCAATCTTGACGAGGCCCAAACTTTTCCCTACCGGTTCTGTTTTGACAAGCCGAGCCAGTACAAAGAGGGTGAGAAGGACTTTTCCATACAACAATACCGTAGTTTATAACGTTTTAATTTCTTTAATCTAATGAGTTATTGCTCACAGCTGTGCTGCTCCCTTCTCACAATGCGAGTGGATGACTATGGATTTTCTTCTCTTCTTGTCTGGAATAGGGCGTTCCAAGTGCTGACCCGGTGGGCAAAAAAAAATTAAAGGTGTCCTAGAGACGTCTTTGGGTGATCCCTTAGAGGTCTTTTGGAACATGTTGCTTCGTCATTTTAGCGATGCTCTCAAGACGTCTAATGCCAGAACAAAAGATATTCCGAGAACGTCCTATGTCTTCAAGACGTCTTTAGGATACCTTTAGGACATCGGACGTCTTAGAGACGTTGATTGGACTAACATTGGACGTTCTGGGAACGTCCCAAGGACCTTCTTGGAATGTTTACGGTTTTGTGCCCACTGGAGAGGTAGCAGTTCCCTTGGTTATGCTATGCTGCGTTGCTATTCCGCGTTGTTCATTTATGCATAGGCCGTTGCCTCTTCCGCCTGTTTGCAAGCCTCGTTCAATTTCGTGAATTTCAAAAAACCGAGAGTTTTGCGTAGTATGTCGGCTACTTAATTCATCCACTAGTGCTAACTCTAGTTTTCTTACTTTTCAGGGTAATCGGGTCGCCCGTAGATAGATCCGGAGTTTCTTCATCCTTAGAGTTTTCGTAGAAATTCTCTTATTTCCAAGATTCATCTCAATGACGCCACTTCTATGGGATATTCTTTTTAATAATTCTGTGGAATGCAAGGATTCGAAAAATTGAATTGAAAACTACACATTTTGTTCATAAGCTATTTTTTCAAAGTAATATATTTATTGCGGGAAACCCCTACAAAAACCTCACTTTTTGCCCAACAAATTTTTTTTAATAAACAAATTTGGAGATTATTTCATCACCTAAAAAAAACAAACTTTCGCGATACGTCCACCGCGAAATAAAAACAATTTTTTCGTTAACTAACCTAAGACGTAGTTTTTTAGTTTATCTTGACAAAACCAAATATTGTATCTTGTATCACTTATATGAGTTTTTAATTCTTGAAATTGGCCGTTATAGCAAACAATATATAAATTTGCTTGAGACTGACTCTTATCAAATGTAAATATCTTAAGAGGACAAGCATTCGGCGTTCAATCTAAGAGATAGCGTCTAGAGTATAGATGGGATATATTGATAAAGCAGTAGAATATTCGTTAGCTACGTTTTAATTAAAATTCTTCATCAATACTCTTATCGATTTCTCCTTAAATTAGAAAAGATGAGGATTTTCTGGAGATTGCTTCTATCTTTGGCGGTGATCTTCGATTCTCTTGGTAGGTATAATAATAAAATCTAGAATGTAATGAATACAATAAAAAAATTTGATTCAAATTACAGATATATTATATAATATACCTATGTGGAGAGATTTCAGTACTATTTTGCATGAACATTAGGGAGGTTCAACATTTGTTTTTCTTTTAATTTTCATGCATATCGCGCGAAAATTTGAACATCAAAGATGAATATCAAAACTAAAATGAATTTTCACCGGATGATTCGAATCTTCAAGCAATTAGTTTGATTTTGAATATGAAGATTGTCTGACTTGGAACTCTACCAGACATTCCACGTAGAGCTCTATGCGAGTAATCCACGTAATTTCGCTAATTCGACTGGAAATCCACGTGGAATTCTACGCATAAATGCACGTGGATTTCTTAATAGAGCCCTAAGAGGATCTTGACTAGGAATGCTACGTGATTTTTTTTCTGGTTAACATCACCTCAAGGTTTTTTTAACCTCTGTTTTTTATTGCAGAATTAAGTTCACAGTTTGACTGTTTTCCTAATGGCGACCCAATTCCTGGAGTGCCTTATTCCAGACCTTCAGTTTCTTCTTCTGACAGACATTCTCCTGAAAAGACACTTCCTCCTGTCAGGCCTCAATCTTCTGCCCAGTCTCTTCCACCTGCTGAGCCACATCCGCATGCCAGGTCCAGTTCTCCTCCTGCCAGGGATCCTTCTTTCTTTGTACTTGGATTTTCACTCGAAGAACTTAGATTTGCCCGACTCGTTCCCCTCAAATATCCAGACCGAATATTCGAACTCCGAAGATATACGTTTCCTCCCGATACACCAATTGTAATAAGAGGCAAAAATAGTGTCCTGCTTCCCATGCCAACCAAAGAACAAATTGTACTATCAACCCCCAATGGTGACATCTTTGCAATATTTGATAGAACCAATATTCGCAACCAACAGATTTTTCGTGGAATATATTTGCCTGTAATTCGGAAGGGAAAGCGGGCGAAAATGAACATGAACAGCGGCGTTTTTGAGCCATTGACCCCAGAAGAAAACGCGGAATGTCCAATAGGTCCCCAAAGCTCACTCGTAAAGAATTTTAGAATAGTTTGCCTGTCAACTAAATAAAAAATTATAATATCCAGCACTATTTGACTGTTTATTTGAAATAAGAAATTTCAAATCAAATATTAAAAATGTTATATTATTTCTGTACATCGGACCGATACCGCTTATTTAAATAAATATTAAAATAAATTGAAAATTTAATTCTGTGTCATTACTCGACCCAAGGGCGCGACACTGAACGCATCATTCCAATGCAAAAATAATTGCATAATGTTTTGTTTTTTTTCTAAAGAAGTTTAACCCGTGACCTCCGTTTTCGTTGAATATAGAATCATCGAACCAGATGTTGATATAAGATCTGTCCGCACGTCATATAATTTCTGGATCACGCTATACACACGTGGTGCACAAGAATTAAATGTTTCAGTCGTGGGGTGATGAAGGATACCGATTTGATCTTCATCCTGAAATTTTTGGCGAATAGCAACCAGACAAACTTCCCTGCAAAAATAACATAGTAACATCAAACCAGATGTTGTTACAAGATTTGCCCACGCGTCATCCAATTTCTGGATTACGCTGTGCACACGTGGTGCACAAGGATTGAATGTTTTTAGTCGTAGGGTAATGAGGGATACCACATCCTGGCTCATTAATTTGCTGAGCATTCAACTCGCTAATTTGAACACTCAAAAACATGCCCTGTGGGTTCGAAATTGAGGTGACAGTGGCTGAACCTCAACTCACTCACCTTCTGTACATGGACGACATAAAGGTTTACGGAAGCTCAGAGTCGAAACTGAACAGCCTACTTAACACCTTGCTCCACTTCTCGAAATAATGAAAAATAATGAAAAATGAGAAATTCCATTTTTCGGTTAAACTATGCAAGATACGCAAAAAATGAAGCAGCAAAAATTATACACCATAAAAATATCAACAAATTGGTTGTGAACTACTTTTTGATTGTACACGTAGTTTTTGTTTTGTCCACAAAAAACAACATTGAAAATGAAGATACTAAAATCTTGGACAAACGATAGAAGCTACGGTAAAAAGGAACAAAATTTGTTCACCCATAAAAGAGCTACAAATTTATTATTAATCCTTTTTTGATAGGATACGTAGTTTTCTGTAGTCGGGAAAAATGACATTGCGAATAAATTAATTAATTTTTTGGAAAAAATCAAGGTAAAATAAAATGGTTGTTAACAAAATTGTTCTGAAATTAAATCTTAAAATTTACTTCCAACATTTTTTCTAACGAGACATGTGATGAGGATGTATTCGTTAAAGCCCAATGAGCTTTAACGAAAGAGAATTCGCAATCATTGAATTTCAGTTGTGGATGGTTTGACCTCTGATTTTCCGCTTTCGTGAACAATTCAACTATTTTCTTGATAAGGTCAGTGATATCCCTCTCCCCTCAATTTTGAATATAAACTGCTATTGTATCCAAATTCAGGAATGCAGAAGCTTATTAAATAAATTTTAATTCTTCTGAAATAACTTGAAATCGCTTGCAGTATTTAAAGCGAAATGAAATTCTATTGAAATCCTCTAAAATTCTATGTAGTTCCTTGCAATTAATGGGAAGTGGACGATGCTTTTGTTTCCAGATGACTTTTTTTTCTCTGAGTTATTTCTATAAAATATATCAGAAATATAAAACAATGAAAGCCGCATTTTCAATACTTTTGTAATATTTTGTGAAATTTATATTAGTTTTTCAATGCTTTTAATTGTTAGTTATAATGCACACTATATAAATTGGTCATAGAACAACTATTTTTTTTCTAAAACGTAGAAGACAGCTTAAATCGTGACATCAGATTTAATTTTTGTAAACAAATTATTTTCCTTGAAACTGACTCATATCAGATGTGAGTGTCTCTAAAGGATTAGGTTGCTACTTTGTAGATAAGAGATAACGACCATAGTACAGTTTTCGTAAGCTAATGATGCAGTTAAATATTCATCAGTTACATTGTTCGTCAAGTTCCTCATTAATGAATTAATCATCTGCTCCTATATTTATGAAGGATGAGGACTTTCTGGACTCTGGTCTTATCTTTGGTTATCCTGGATTCTCTTGGTGAGTATAACGTTAAATTTCAGAAGGAAATCGCGGAACTCCACGGGGAATTCTGCTCATAATCGCGCGTGAAATTCCTGAATCCACGTGCAGCACTACGTGCTTCCCGATTAGGACTTGGTACATTGGAAACCACAACCTCATTCACCATTTTTTATTGCAGAATTAACCTCGCAGTTCGAGTGTTTGCCTAATGGCGACCCAATTCCTGGAATTCCTTATTCCCGACCTTCTGCTTCTTCTCCTGGCAGGAATTTTCCTGAAAGGTCACATCTTCCTGCCAGAAATCATTCACCTGCCCGATCTGCTCCTCCTGCCATGCCACCTCTCCGCATCAGGACCAGATCTCCTCCTGCCAGACCTCATTCTTCTGCCCGCTCTCCTCCTGCTGCTGAGCCTTCTCTGCAAATCAGGTCCAGGTCTCCTCCACTTACTGAGCCTCCTCATCTTGTCAGATCCAGGGTTCGTCCTGCCAGGCGTTCTTCTTTGCACATACTTGGATTTGCACCAGAAGAACTTAGAATTATTCGACTCAGTCCTCACAATAATCCGGCTCGGATATTCAAACTTCGAAAATATACGTTTCCTTATGATGCACCAGTTTTAATGAGAGGCAAAAACAATGGCCTATTTCCCGTGCCAACCAAAGAGCATATTGTATTATCAACAGCCAATGGTGACGTCTTTGCAATTTTCGATAAAACTAATGTTCGCAACCAACAAATTTTTCGTGGAATATATTTGCATGTTAGTGCGCTCGGAAAACGGGCGAAATATAATATGAACAGTGGCGTTTCCAAAGAATTAACCTCAAAAGAAACTGCCGAATGCCCAGTAGGTCCCCGAAACTCAATCGGAAGGAATTTTAGAGTATTTAGTGTGTAAACCACCGGTAAAGAAAAATCTATCCAATTCCTCGGATGATCACAAGCTTCCTGTATATTAAGTGACATAATGTCAATTAGAAAATAAGTTCGAATTCAACTTTTTTGTTAAAAGAGTTCTTCAGTGCGACCTTACGATTACAGTAGATTAGGTCGGGTCGTCCGGAAGGTTAGCATAATTCGTATCGTAAATGAGTACAAGTTATTGCATGCAAGATTCTCTAATTCAAAATAAAATTGTTCAATATTTAGCAATTTGAATTAGCAAATATACAATTTAATAAAACACATCTCAGTATTTTCCTTTATTATACACAAAGATTTCCTTATCCTACTTATTATATGATTCAAAGTCAATAGGTTCAATTCAGCCAATCTGCAAATAGGTTTACTGATGCTTATCGACTTTCGAAATTGATAATACATGTGAAAAAACTCTGGGTTTCGCAAAGGAACCAACTTTTTTTCTAAATCGAGAGAAATCACGAATATTTACCGGAAGAATCGGGAGAAAACCGGTAGACGAAAGTTTAAAAAATAGTGGCCACCCTACTTCAAATCTCAACGTTTCCAAACCTGCTGAATGTCGAGAACATGTTTTAAGATGATGTCTTGTCGTTTTTGATTGTATACTGGATAACTTTTAAAACCCCAATTGGATCAGAAAGGTCTATTTCATTAAGCAGCATTTTTTGATAAACGCTTTTGGGTTTATCCCGCAAAAAACAATACTAAATAATAAAAAATTCGATTTTCCGACCTAACTATGCTAGATAAATTAAAAAATTAATATAAATGATGTTTATACCTCCAAATAATTAAAAAACTCATTCCGCCCATGTATTTTATTATGCCAATTATGAATCTGATAGGGGAAGGGGGATGCAAGAGTGGAGCACTGGTTGAGGGAGTGCGCAGAGGTGGAAAGGAGTGGGATATGCATGGAGATATTGATGCATAAGAAGAGGGACAAAAGGGCAGTAGCATGGGTGAAGGAAGTGTTGGGAAATGTGGAGATGAAGAAAAGGAAGGAGGAAGAGGGATGGAGAAGAAAAGACTGTAAATAGGAAAGGATGCAGGTATAAGTAATCTGTAAATATTGTAAATAGAAAATAAGTATTAGTTATTAGCCGCGAAAGCAGAGTTTGGTGATGCGAGAAAGTAGGGACATGCGAGCGAGGCAAGGCGAAGCGAGTCGAAGTGAGGAAGGGAAGGCGAGAAGAGCGTGCGGTCTTCGAATTGAGGTATGAATGGATGTTAGTGTTCAAGGGTTAGATGTATGAAAATTTTGTGAAAAGTGGATGTGTCAGCAAGACAATTTTTCGAGGCCAGCAGGCTGAAAAATAAACGTTCATCTTTTATAAAAATACGTCTTCTATATGGAACACTTTCTTTCTGAAAACTACTACTTTTCGAAGAAAGAAGGCAAGTGTCGGTAGAAGCCGTAGAATTAGTTGAAATAGGACTTGTGGCTCACTCCTATCCATTTCCAATATTTCGGGGTTTTAAACCCTAAGACCTTTAGACCACAAATGAAAATACACTGAAACCTGGATTTAAAGAACCCGGGTTTACGACGTTCCTTGAATTTCAGTCTTCGGCATTTTGACGATGCGGGGACTACATAACATTATTAAACTGAAGGTCATTGGACAGTCAGAATTATTGGAAGATAATTCGTTGATTATTATTTTTATTAATGAATAAGAGATTGAAAGCATGTTACTGTCGCTGAGGTGATTTCAAAACTGTAGACTTGTAGGCTTATAGAATTTGCTGACATATTCTCTTCGCTTAAAATCTATGATAACAAATCTTTCGAAATCCTTGTAAGTCCATTTAAGCTTATGGAAATACCTGGAACACCCTTAAAAATGGTGACATCCTCTAAATCTCTTCAAATACTTTGACAAACCTTTAAAATTTTTAAATCCCTCAAATTCTTTAAAATCTTATGAAATTTGAAGAAATCTTTCCCTAATGGGGTGAGAAACAACCGTCTTTTTTTGGTCTCAAAACTGTGAAAATAATTAACTGCAGGTGATATTTCGTACCACAGGTCCGAGGGAAACGATACCTTGTGCAGTTATTCCCATTCACACTACGAAGATTAATTTTTGAGATAAGATGAGATTTCATAAAAAAAGACAAGACCTTTTCTCGTCGCTCATTTCTTGGATTTGTTGATAAAATGCAAAAATAATAAATGTTGACATCAGCTTTAATCAAATATGTAACCAAATTATTTTCCTTGAAACTGACTCTTATCAAATGTGAGTATCTTGGAAGGACAAGGTTGCTGATTTTGATCTAAGAGGTAACGACTATAGTATATTTTTCGTAATCTAATGATGCAGTTGAATATTCATTAGTTTCGTTGTTAATCAAATTCCTCCTCAATAAATTAATCATCTGCTCCTATATTTATGAAAGATGAGAATTGTCTGGACTCTGATCTTATCCTTGGTTATCCTGGATTCTATTGGTGAGTATCAAAATAAATATCAGAAGGGAATACATATAGTAAAAAAATCGACTTCAAATTATAGATGCGTTATATTTATTCTTCTCTATTTCTGCTACATTCTTTAAGCTTGTGCAACTGTGCACGTCAAAAATTAGACTTGCTCATATGACATCCTTTTGATTCTGCACGGCGTACGTAAATACAAAATAGAGTTCATACTAAATTAAATAATTAGGTAAGTTCCTAGTTGAATAGTAATATTTTGCAGCACAAATCTTTTACCGAACAAATGGGAAAAATAATTTTGACATGAGAATATTTTCCAAATTAAATTCTCAGAAAATTAAATGAATTCAGAAGATTAAGGGAATCCAAGTAATTCGGGCCATTCAGGGAAATCAGGGGATTGAAGGAATTGAGAAAATTCTGGGAATTGAGAAAATTCAAGGAAGACCGAGAATTCAAGAAATTGAGTGAATTCAAAGGATTATGTACTTTCAAGAAATTCCGCTTATTAAAGGAATTCCTTGGATTTAAGAAATTTCGTGAATTCAAGGAATTCCGAGAATGTCAGGAATACTGTGTACTACAGGAAATCTTCGAATTCAAAAAATTTGGTAAATTCAAGGAACTCTTCGAATTTGAAGAATTCTTCCAATTTGAGAAATAACGATTATTTAAGGAATTCTGTGAATTTAAGGTATTGTGTGAATTCAAGGAATTCTGAGAATTCAAGAAATGCAATGAATTAAAGAAATGCAATGAATTAAAGAAATTCAGAGAATTCAAGGAATAAAAGAAATCCTGGAAGTTCTGCTTTTTCCGATAATTGAAGGAAGTTTAAGAATTTAAAAAATTCTGAGAATCCCAGGAACTCTGAGAATTTGAAGAACTCTCAAAATTCAAGAAACTCCGAGAATTCAAAGAAATAACATATTTGAAGGAATCCAGAGTATTGAAGGAATTTAGAAAATTCAAGGAATTTTGTGCATTCAATGAATTCTGCGAATTCCGGAAATTCTATGAAAATAGGGAATTCTGTGAATTTGAAGGAATTCCGTGTGTTGAAGGAATTCTGTGGATTCAAGGCATTTTTCAAATGCAAGGAGTTCTGTGAATTCGAGGAATTTTGCGTCTAAAAAGAATTCTGTGGATCAAAGAAATTTGGTAAATCTAAGGAATTCTTTGAATTTAAGGAATTCTGAGAATTCGAGGAACCTTGAGAATTAGAGGAATTCTGAAAATTCCAGAAACTCTGAGAATTTACGGAATGAATAGATTTCAAGAAATCCAGAGCATCCAAGGAATTTAAAAAAATCAAGAAATTATCTGAATTTTAAGAATTCTGTGAATTCAAGGAATTCTGTACATTCAATGAATTCTGTACATTCAATGAATTCTGTACATCCAATGAATTCTGCGAATTCCAGAAATTCTGTGAATATAGGGAATTCTCTTAATACAAGGAATTCCGTGGATCCAAATGATTCTGTGAATTCAAGGAATTCTGAGAATTTAAGGAATTCGGCGAATTCAAGGCATTCCGAGAATTAAAGAAATGCAATGAATTAAAGAAATTTAGAGAATTCAAGGAATTGAGAAAATTCAAGGAATAAAAGTAATTCTCAAAATTCCACTATTTCTGAGAATTGAAGGAAGTTTGAAAATTCAAAAAATTCGGAGAATTCCAGGAACTCTGAGAATAAGAATTCTCAAAATTAAAGAAACTCGGAAAATTCAAAGAATTGACATATTTGAAGGAATCCAGAGCATTGACGGAATTCTCTATATTCGAGAAATTCGGTAAATTTGACGAATTCTGTACATTCAATGAATTCTGCAAATTCCGGAGATTCTGTAGGAATTCTGTGAATTTAAGGAATTCTGTATATCAAAAGAATTCTGTGGATTAAAGCAATTTTGTCAATTTAAGGAATTCTTTGAATTTAAGGAATGGAGAGATATTCAAGAAATTCAGAGCATTGGAGGAATTTATCAAATTCAAGGAATTCTATGAATCTGAGGAATTCTCTAAATTTGAAGGATTCTGAAATTTGGAGAATTCTGTGAATACAAGAAATTCTGTGAATTCAAGGATTTCTGCAAATTAAAGGAATTCTGTGGATTGAAGAAATTTTGTGGATTCAAGCAGTCTTGTATATTCTAGGAATCCAGTGAATTTCAGGAATTATGTGTATTATAAGAAATCTATGGATTCAAGAAATTGTGTAAATTTAGGGAATTCTGCGAATTCAAAGTATTGTGTAAATTTAGGGAATTCTGCGAATTCAGAGTATTGTGTGAATTCTAGAAATTGTGTGAATTCTAGAATTTCTGAGAAATTAAGGAATTCTGCAAATTCAAGGAATTCTGAGAACTTGATGAATTCTGTGAATTCAAGGAATTCTGTGAATGCAAGGAAATCTGTGAATTCAAGGAATTCTGCGAATTATTAAATTCCTGGAATATCCTGAATTCCTTGAATGTCCTGAATTCCCTAAGTTCCCTGTATTTCTTCATTTCGATGAATGCTTTGAATTCTATGAATTTCTCGAAAGGATTGTCAAAATCTTCCACATGTCAAAACTCTTTCTCTCATTTGTTCTTTCGAAGTAGAAATTGTCTGGTTGAAGTCTAAAAAATGTGTATTATTTAAGAATCGAACTTCGGGCTGCAAAATATTATTATTCGTTAGGAAATATCTGTTTAAATCAAGGAATAAGTCACAAATTATAAAATTATTCTTGTATTAGTCTGTATGTAAATGTCTATGGCTCTTGATCTCTATGGCATTCTCATCGAGCAATGTGGTAGTTGATATTTTAATTTAAAAATATTTTTATTTTTAATTAAAAACAGTTGAAGTCGACCAAAAAGTCAAATTTTCAAGCAATCAGTTTAATTTTCTAACAATTAGTTCAATTTCCAACTAGAGAAGATAAATTTTTATCAAAAAATGTAACAGTTAAAGTTTTAGTCTGAAGGTGGTTGGACAAGAATTTCTGAGGCAAGTTCCACGTAACGGTTTCTGTAGAAATCCACGTAGAAATCCACTTGAAAAACATACGTTATTTCCTTATTTCAAGTAAAATTTACGAGAAACTCTACGTGGAATTGCATGCATGCCGGACGTTGAATTCCTTAATCCACGTGGAGTGCTACGTGGTTTTCGACGGAGAATTCCGCGTTAATTTTTTTCCTCGGTAACATAAACTCGAGTTTTTATGAAGCATAATTGGATAACAACGTTATCAATAGTACAAAACCATGCTGACAACTACATTAACCATCACAGTCACATTCAAAAGTGATGATATACCAAGATACGATTCTTGTACTTTAGGAGAAATTTATTCTTCTGTTTTTTGTTGCAGAATTAAGTTCACAGTTTGAGTGTTTGCCTAATGGTGACCCCATTCCTGGTGTCCCTCGTCCCAGACCTCCCACTTCTTTTTCTGTCAGACATTCTCCTGAAAGATCTCTTCCTCCTGCCAGACCTTATTATTCTGCGCGGTCTCCTCTTCCTGCTGAGCCACCTCTTCGGGTCAAGTCCAAGTCTCCTTCTCCTACCGGGCCACCTCTTCGTATCAGGTCCAGGTCTCCTGCTGTCAAGAATGCTTCTTCCCTCATACTTGGATATACACTTGAAGAACTTAGATTTGTTCGACTTGTTGCCAAAAACAATCCGACTCGGATATTCGAACTTCGAAGATATACTTTCCCTGCCGATACACCAATCCTAATTAAAAGCTCAGGTCATATCCTCAATCCCATACCAACCGAAGAACAAATTGTATTATCAACCCCCAATGGTGACGTCTTTGCAATATTCAATGGAATCAATATTTGCAAACGACCGATGTTTCGTGGGATATATTTAAATGTCACTAAAAGGGGAAGACGAGCGAAATATAACATGAGTAGCGGCGCTTCTAAAGAATTGACTCCAGATGAAAACGTGGAATGTCCAGTAGGTCCCAAAATCTCAATAGAAACGTATTATAGAGTATTTCGTGTGTAAACTACATCTCTTCACACCTCGAATTCCATTAAAGCAATATTTTCACGGTGGCCAAGTGACCGGGAAATAACAGTGAATTTTTCTGCGACCGGAAATTTCACACATTTTCAGAATATATTTTTCAAATATGTAATCATTAATTTCGCAATGTGTAATTCTAAAACCTTTTAGTTTGATATATTTTGAATTTCAGATCTTCGTCCTGATTTATTGAAAATTGAATAATAATTATTTATTCTACAAGACGATTCTGAACCTCTAAATGATAAAACGCTTTTATTTAATTTCAAATTTTATTAGCCCTGAAAACGTTTTGTCATTTGGAAATTTTCTTCCACGAATGAAACAGCTCTCATGAGAACGGATTCTGATCAATTATCTTGCGTTTTGCGCTCGATTGAAGAATGTGAAAAATGCTAGATTTTCTGTATCATATTAAACTCAAATATAATATATGAATGTGTTATTATTCCTGTACACCGTACCAATCCTGCTTATTCGTATATTGCAAAATGAATTATTATTCATTAATTATTATCACAATGGTAAGTTAAGAGTTTTCCTTTCTACCTTTTTCATATATGCGTTCTATCAAAAAGTAGTACGAACCCAATTTGAAAACATTTTTGAGATAAACAATAAATGATAAAGAATTCTTGTTGAAGAACATGACCCTTTTTCAGGTCCTCAAAGAATATTCCTAAGCAAAATTACATCCAATAATTTGTTGTAAACTCATTCTGCCTAGGGTCTACTAAAGACTACTTTACCTCTCTCTCCTACACACACACACACAGACACAATTTAAAAAGAGGGTGAAACTAACACTGCTGGGTCCCACTGAGAGCAACTGCCATCTAAAAATGACACCGGCTCCCAGCAGAACCGCAGCAAATCACACTTATGGCCACATCTCACAACCGTGCGATGAAATCATAATGACAGGCCGGCGATACCCTAGTGCAGGCCTGTCCAAGTAGGGGAAAACTGCTCATTTGCCAGATAGGAATTCAATACCACCACCGACCTCTACACATTTAACTTCACGAGGGCGACCATCCACCAAACCTCTGGATCTGAGATGAAGGAAGTGGTGGTGGAACTCGAACATGTGGCGCATGAGGAGTTTTCCCCTACTTGGACAATTGCTTGTACTGATTATTTTGGGTACAGTTGGTGCAGCTCCCTTTTGAGGTCTTGATACCTCTCCTCCTTTTCTTTCTCCTTGGCAGTGATGTAGTGTTTGGACGGAGCCGAAAAATCGATCACGAATATAGTTCGTTTCTCGAAGTCTTGGAGAACGCTGTCAGGCCTTGGAGCTTTCGGCAGGACAGTATATCGGTCAACACCTTGAGAGCGACAAATATGGTAAAAAAGCACTCTTAGGGACACCCCGATAGTATGTGTTCTAGGTACTCAGCGTCTCCATGACATGCTCTGCTCCTCCCGCTGGGAACTTCTGGACGTAAACTGTGGTCACAGGATGCTAAGGTGGAAATTACACCTAAGGCCAAGGGTCCAGGTCGCTTGCTCCGCGGCCTTGTAAAGGATCGCTCCCTCGCCAATCATCACGTGATTCCTGACCAATTTCAGGAGAGGATCTCTGTCATTGGCAATGATGTAAGCTGTGCTTGAAACGATTCAGTTATGAAGACGCTGAAGATTCAGAAGTCCGCGTCCACCTTGACGGCGTGAAATGTATTGTCGTGGAACAAACAAATTGATATGCAAGTTTTCATGCGTATGCATGATCTTACGGGTGTTGATATCAAGGGCCGTAAGCTCATTCTTCATCCATTGAACTACCCCAAACGAGAAGAGTAGAACCGAGAAGACAAGCATGTTAGTCGCAGATACCTTTAACAACGCTGACAGATTGGAAGACCAAATCTCACGAAGAAGATGCTTGTATCTGCTTCGGAAATACTCCTTCACTGGTGTTACGTCCTGAATGGGGCTTTTAGGCACGCCCAGGTATGTATAGGTCTCTCCAGTATTAAGATATCTAATAACACTTATATCCACAAGCTCAGGGTTATTCAATTAGGGACAATCCCTGGACAATTTTCCGCGACTGCTTATTAATTATTGTAACTATATTTAGCAGAAAGAGAATTTTCTATCTGGCACGAGCAACTAAAAAGTTTATTTTGAACAATAAAAAATACGAAAGCTAATGGAATGCATAACAAAACTTGAAAAATACTGGAAAAGAAGGAAGCGGAGAGCAAAAAAAATGTAGAGCTAAACAAATCACAAAATATTAATATGCTGTTCATAGTACTAAACCTTCCCGCAGTGATCAGCGTGATTATGTATAATGAAAACTTGAAAATTCGCAATTCGAGCCAGTAGAAATGAGATGCGATAAAAAATTTAGAAGTCAAGTTGTTTATCTGAAAAAAATTTAAAATTTGGTTTGTAGTAACTTTTTTATGATACTTTTTTATTTCATAGGGTAACCAGAATAAAATAATGATACAAAATTAAATTTATAATTAGTTCTGATACATATATGAATTAGCAGTATCGTTCCAATTTACAGAAATAATATCACATTCATTTACATTCATTCAGTTTATTCGAGGTCATTCAATTTAATAAATTCAAACTGTTGAAGCTTACATTTTTTTTAAATTAAAAAAAACTGTTTCATTAAAATATCAAATTTGAAACCCTAAGCTTTCACAAATTAAACAGTTGAAAGACTGCTGGTTAAAAAATATAAATCTACGCCACGCGGTCATTCTTGATTGCTACTTATATATTCAACAAAACAATATCTAAAATGAAATGGGTAGAGCATGAAATAGTGTAGACGGAAATAATATTTGAAATGGAACTGAAAATAAATAGAATCGTTCTATTATTCAACAGCTCTAGAATCCTCTTATAAAATCAATTATTGATCAACTTCTAATCCTCCAACTGCATGTCAATTTTTAAAAACAATAATCAATTTTTATTCACAGCTGATCAACATAAATAGTTTTTTAACAAAAATTTCAAATTCAAAACAATGTTAATTTTTCATTGTCTAGATCTGCCGAACTGCTTTATTAAATTCATAGAATAAAAAATTTACAATTGAAAGTGAAAACTTCAAAATTCTGAGGGTGAGAGAGTTCAGCATTGCTCATTGTAAACTAAACGATTTCATAATTTAAAAAATAACAAGGGAACTCAACATCAACAAAAACGGTAGATTCGAAGGTTGAAATATTCCAAAATTTTTAAAAATTTTCAGTCAAAAATAAATTTACTATCATTTACGACTTTGGAAATTCATAATTTCCCAATGAAACCTAATGAAGACCTTTTTACGAACATCGACTTGGTAGCTAAGGCTCTTGACGTTCCTTTTACCTGCGCTCACAAAATCCTGCAACCCGCCTATCATTGTCGCGAAACTCGGCAATCAAAAACTGCGGGATAAATTCGTTGAGAGACCTTAGGTCTTTAGACTTCTCTACTGAAAACCTCATGTGGTCGAGCAAAGACAAACACTCCGTTTATCAACGTGAGGCCCTGTCACCTTTTAACCGGAAAATCCACGCCATTGCCCTGGGTCTCAGAAGAGACAGAATAATCAAATATCTGTGGATTACGCGTGGAAAATTTGTTTGTCGCAGAGAGGATGGATCCCCACGAATTTACCTGGCTATCTACAGACCATCAAGGGACTTAAATAGCAACTACAGCTTCCTTGTATCATCTTACGTATACATGGCGATAAATATAGCATAACTTGCACGAAATTCTATAAAAAAATGTGTAAAGGTGGGAATGAGTCCTGATGCCAATTACCCTATTGCTGAATACCTTTTTATCAAGGTATCTTCGTCTCATGACAGCATGTTGGTAGGTGTGATTTACAAACCTCCTAATGCCTCCTACTGTAGGGAACTTGAGACTGATATTTTTTACCTCATACCAAATTATAATAACGTTGTACTTACTGGTGACTCGAACACAAATCTTAATGCCACCAATAAATGAACATACTATTTGAAATCGATAGTGTTCTCCGCCGGAATATCTATAGTTCCGCATAATACCACTCACCACACCGATCATTCTAGTACATGGATTGACATGATGATTGTTGATGATCTAGACAAGGTATTCTCTTCTACTCAACACCTGTCATTATACAACAACTTCCAAGTGCACTACATCTGAAAAATACTTTGTCCAAGTGTTTCTGGCACTTTCTTGCACGCTCGGCAGTTGGTATCGCCTACAGGTACATTCATTATGCACTGTCGGTGAATCAAAGTGTCTATAACGCCGGCTTGACAGGCAAAAAGAAATCCCTAAGTCTCCGATCTCAATGGATCAGACTTGAAAGACATGATGGACATAACCATCGATAGCTCTTTTCTACGTATAATGCCGTAGAATTTACCATAAAGGAGTATTTGAGCATGTTCCCTGAGTAAAAGCGAATGTTCTGCTTCTTGTACACGAATTTTGTGGACCAAAAGCATTGGTGATGCTACGTAACGTGTAGTGACGCTGGCTTCACATGGAAGACCAAGCTCGTCAACGACCTTATCTGCGGCACGGTATAGAAACGATGCATCATTGACAAATTCATTTTTATGTACGAGTCGCATAAGACAATCTGTGCTATTGAGAACTGAGCAGGCTGCAGCTTGAACCGTTTTTCGATTAAGATACTTTAAGCTCAACAAACGTCTACCCTCTTTATTTCGAGGGAGGTATATTCGCGCTAAGGAAGATCTGGGATGATGACTTCGATGAATCGTCTCCGCTTGCGGTATACTTGTTTAGTCCAAAGCTCATACCAATCGCTTTAAAGTATCTACTTACTGCTGCCACAAGAATGTCGAGGTCCTCTTTTGAAGAAGCAAAGATTTTGAGGTTGTGTATGTATAAAAGTTGGTTGACCTTATCTTCTCTTCTGTTCGGCGTGCCACACAGGTTTCCAGAGCTTTTGCCTTGGAGCACAATAGATAGAGGCAAGAGAAAGAAGCAGAAAAGTATCGAGCTCAGAAATTCTCCTTGAAAGACCCCCCTCTGGGTCACTTGTCTTTTGTCAGATATTATGACAAATTATGTACCCTCGCGTTAGACTCTTACCCATACGTTAATACCTCCTAGTGGAATTAATTTTTCCACACGATCGCAAGTACCTATTTCAAGTGTCCTAAAAGGCATCTTCTACTTTATTCCTTTTACCAACAGCCGGGGCGTAGCACGCTATAATAAATTGTCTTTTGATTCCCACTATCATTCTAACCCACCACATTCTGGGAGAATGATATAAATTCATGCTCGTGACCATATTTCGAGTCGGTCAAACAAAATTTCAATCCATTCCAAATTTTGTATTTTTACGCCAACTACCAACTGGGTGCGAGAAATGTATTTTTCGAGTAACAATCATATTCAAAGAGGTGGAGAAGTTGAATGGCGAGAACATGGGGAAACAGGTAAGGAAGTTAGGGAGGTCGAAGGCAGCAGGGCTGGACGGGGTAGAGAACGAAGCATGTCTGTTTAGTTCAAAAGATGTTACGGAAAGGCCGAAGTAGGTAGTAAAGAAAGTATGGAGGGTGGAGGTATTCCCAGGAGGGCGAAGAGAGGGGCTATTAGTTCTACTGTAAAAAAAGAGGATATAGATAGGCAGGTAAATTATACAGGGATTAGGCTCATGAATACGGCGTATGAAGTACACGCGATGGTGGTTTCGGAGAGGCAGCGGAAGGGCATCAAGGGGGAAGGAATATTGCTGAAGACGGAGGCGGGCCTTAGGGCCGGCAAAAGTACTATCGATAATATCTACATTCTGCAGCACGTGGTGGCTAAAGAATTAGCGAAGAAGAGGTCGAGAGTGTACGCGTTTGTTGTGGATCTCAAAGGCACTTTTCCTTCGGTGGATACCGGGAGGTTGTGGGAGGCGGTGGAGGAAAAGAAAGTGGAGAGAGGCCTGATCAAGAGGGTGAGTAGTATATATAAAGAGGAGGAAGATAAGTTAAGAGGAAGGGAGGGGATTTTTGAGTCATTCTGGATGGATAGGAGGTTAAGGCAAGGGTTTCCCCTCAGCCCAACGCATGGTGTTGCTAGCGAGAAGCGAAAGGGCTTGAAGGAGATGATAAAGAGCTTGAAAAGATACCTGAATAAGAATAGGCTAAAGCTGAATGCATAAAATTCCAAGGTTATGGTTTGCAGAAAAGAAGGTGAAAGGCATGAGGGAGGGAAGTGAAAGTTAAAGGGAAAAGCGGTACAGAAGAAGAAAGAGTTTGTGTACCTGGGCTTCCTGTTTCGGCACTACAGGCAGGAACAAATAAATAATAATATTCGTTTGGGCACAATGCTTTCGAATTGACTATATTGATTACGAATACTCAGTAACGATGTCCTCTGATTGGATAGCCCAAAACTACTGTTTTTCAATAGAGTACTTAGAGCTGTACTTAGAACAATTCAGTTATGAAGACACGTGAGATTCAGATGTCGGCGCTCGCCTTGACGGCGTGAAATATATAATCGAGGAACTGACGAATTGATATGCAAGCTTTTATGCATATGCATGATCTTACGTGTGGTGATATCGAGGGCCGCAAGCTTGTTTTTCGTCCTTTGAACTACTCCAAACCAGTAGAGTAGGAGCGAGACGGCAAGCATGTTAGTTGCAGATACCTTGTTCAACGCCGACAGATTGGGAGACCAAATCTGGAGAAAAAGGTGTTTGTATTTATTTCGGAGAGACTCCTTCACTGATGTTGCGTCCTGAATGCGGCTTTGAGGCACGCTCAGGTATGTATAGGTATCTCCTGTGTTAAGATATCTAATAAGACTTATATCTGCAAAAACAGGGTTATTCATTAGGGACCATCCCTGGACAATTGTCCGCGGCTGCCTATTGATTATTGTAACTATATTTAGCAGAAGCCTTTGGTACAGGGACCCTTTATCCGCAACCGGAGGACGCATTCGGTGGCTTCGTCATAGTTAATTCAAGACATTAGAATCTTCTATCCTGGCACGAGCAACTAGAAAGTTTATTTTGGTCAGTAAAAAATACACAAGCTACAGAAATGCATAGAAGACTTCAAAAATACTAAAAAAGAAGGAAATGAAAAGCAAAAAATGTGTAAGTAATAAAATTACAAAATATGAAAATCTAAATATGCTGTTTATATTACTGAACCTCCGCGCAGTGATAGTGAAGTTTCTAACTTCGTGCTGGCACACATTTTATCACTGAGTTGTGTGTGTCGGTATGTAATCTGTAGCAGAAGTGTTCTTTTTTAATCTCTAGGCAGGATAGGGTAACTCAAATAAAATAATGATACAAAATTAAATTTGTAATTAGTTTCGATACATGTATGAATTAGCAGTATCGTTCCAATGTACAGAAATAATATCACATTCATTTACATTCATTCAATTTATTTGAGGTCATTAGATTAAAAAAATTCAAACTGTTAAAGCGTAAAAATTTTTCGCTCAAAGTAATAAAAACTGTTCCATTAAAATATCAAATTTTAAAACCTGTGCATTTGAAAAAACAATATTTACAATGGAATGTGTAGAACATGAAATAGTTCAGACGGAAATAATATTTGAATGGAAATTGAAAATGAATAGAATCGTTTTATTATTGAACAGCTTCAGAATCGTCTTATGAAATCAATTATTGATCAGCTTCTAATTCTAGATCTTCTGGTCTAGATCTGCCAAACTGCATTATTAAATTCATAAAATTCGTAATGTACAATTGGAACTGAAAAATTTAAAATTTTGAGGGTGAAAGAGTTTAGGATTACTCATTAAAAACTAAACGCTTTCCTAATTAAAAAAATTAACGAGGGAACTTAACTTCAACAAAAAAATTTAGATTTGAAGATTGGAATCTTCTAAAAATTGCCAAAATTTCGGTTCAAAAATAAATTTACTATCATTTCACTGTGCATCAGTCACGCGAAATACTCTAAAATGTTTTGGGATTGGGTTGTGCGGACCTGTTGGACATTCCGCGTTTTCTTCTGGGGTCAGTTCCTTAAAAGCACCGCTGTCCATGTTGATTTTCGCCCGTTTTCCTCTCGCAGTAACATGCAAATATATTCCACGAAAAATCTGTTGGTGACGAATATCGGTTTCATCGAATATCGCAAAGACGTCACCATTGGGGCTTGATAATACAATTTGTTCTCCGGTTGGCACAGGAAATACCGTATTTTTTTTGGATCTAATTACAATTGGTATATTCAGAGGAAATGTATACCTTCGAAGTTCGAATGTTCGGTTTGGATATTTGAGGGGAACAATTCGGGCAAATCTAAGTTCTTCGAGTGAAAATCCAAGTATGTAAGACGAAGAATCTGTGGCAGAAGGAGACCTTGATCTGTCACTAAGAGGTGGCTCGGCCAGCGGAGAGAACTGGGCAGTAAAATGATCTCTGGTAGGAGAAAGAGATCTTCCAGGAGAACTTCTGTCACGAGAAGAAGCAGAAGGTTCAGAATGAGGCACACGAGACATAGGGTCGCTGTTAGTAGAACAATCGAACTGTGAACTAAGTTCTGCAACAAAAAACAGAAGGTTAAATTTTTCCTGAAGTACAAAATCGTGTTTTGAGATATTATGAATTCTGAATGTGGTCGTATTTGTGAATATTCTTGTCAAGATAGTTCTCAACTATTGACCACATCGTTTTGGAGGTTCGAACCCCCCTAGCGTTAGAAATTTTATTTATAATACCGTACGCCACTACTGCAGAGAATTTCCAGCCAGTACTGGCAGAGTACAGTTGCCCAGTACTGGGACTCCGGCAATCTGTACTGGGCCAATAGTGCGCCAGGGGTATATTTCCACCTGGACATGCTGTAGAAGGGACAGAGCCTATAAAGATATTGCTCAATAAAAAAATGACATTCCTATAGAGTACACATCTCTCAAAATTTTTTCTTCAAAAAATTGGGAACAATGTTCCATGCGTGTAAAATATTTTCTAATTCAAGTGGTTATCAATATTTTGAGACTGTTTATAGCATAATTCTTCTGCTATCAATTTTTATTTGTGCTAAGGTTACCTTGATGATTCTGAGGTTCACTTATCATTCCAAAATTTGTCAGAAAGTCCCTTTCTTTGGGTGGCACACCTGATGACATTTCTGTAAAAAGACCAAAGAGATTTATGAATATCAAATATTAGAAATGTACTAAAAATAGTAAAAGCGTAAATCGGTTATTGTAGATGTTTTGAAACGCTTCAATTCTTCTCATGAACTTTTTAGATAGCATTTTCAATGGTTAGAACCATAACCGTTGGTCAAGAAACGCTGGTTTACATACCAATAGAATTAAGAATAACGTCCAGAAGTAGGACCAGAGTATGAAAGGTCCTCATTTTTTCAAAATGTGGGAAACACTATTTAAATCCGAATTTTGAGAGCAGCCTAATTGGTAAGCTGACAAATTTTAACTAGTACCACAAGTCTATTTCACCTTGAGAAACTCAGATAATTTATGTTTGAATTAAACGTATGTAATTACATCATTCTAGCTTGAGAAGCTCAGAGACTTCAACAACATGTTTAAAGTAAATATAAAATCACCCGTCAACAAATAATTTTCGAGCAAAACTTCTACGCAATTAAAATTCGTATATGACTGTAGGTTATCTCACTTCTTACTCATGGAAAATGTAGATTATATATGTCACTTAGATCTAAAAGAATAAATGAAATTTTTTCCTGCAATCCTTGTTAGCAGCATTTTTTCCTGAATAAATTATATCAAACAAAGGCAATGAGTCCATAAAAAATGTCTCTTCAGCATAGAATAAAGGGTGATATCAGTTGTAATGAAATGTTTAACCAAGTTTTTTTCCTTGCAACTGACTCTTATCAATTGTAAATATCTTTAAAGGCCCAGCTTATTGGATTGCATCATAATGATAACGAATATAGTAGGTAGAGATTATATAAGCTAATGAAGAAGTAGAATATTCATTAGTTGCGTTAATAAAGAAATTCCTAATTATCATATATTACTCAGTTTCTCCTATCATTATAAAAGATGAGGATTGTATGGACTATGGTCTTACACTTAGCGGTCATCCTCGATTCTATTGGTGAATATAATACTAAAATTGAGGACTCAATAAGTTAAATGAAGAAGCTTATTTCAAATTATAGACGTATTTTATATCTCTGATTTCAGGTAATTTTTGTTAAGCTGATGCAACAGATAGTAGTCTTTTAACACTTAGTAATTATTCATTAATATTGAGAGATTTCAGTTTATTTTTGCATGGATATATTATAATAAAGTCATGATATCAGAATATACTTAAGACATACAATTTGTACTGTATATGAAAAGGATAATAAATATGATGTGAGAAATAAGAATTTGATAGATAATCTTGATCGTATAAGATATTGATTCGGTTTTCTATGCAGATATTTGAAATCTCTATTATTTGCTATCATTAATATGCTGGAGGTATCAATTTGAATCAGAATCAAACCAATTAATGAAAGAAATAAGCTTTTTGATTTATTTGAGTGGGACAAGCAGAGTTTGGTGACAATGTTATAAACAGTTGACAGCTACATTGACAACGACAACTATATTCAGCACTCGTGATATACAAATATACAGTTGTATACTTCAAAAAAAAGTTGAATCTTCTATTGCCTGTTGCAGAATTAGCTACACAGTTCGAGTGTTTGCCTAATGGCGACCCTATTCCTGGTGTTCATCGATCCAGACCTTTTGCTGCGTTTCCTTACGGACATTCTCCTGAAAGATCTTTTTCTTCTGCCAAAACTGATCCTCCTGCCCGATCTGCTTCACCTGTTGAGCCACCTATTCGTGTCAGGCCTAGGTCTCCTCGTCCTGCCGGGCCTTCTCGCCGTGTCAGGTCCAGGACTTCTCCAGTCAGTAATCCTGCTGCTCTTATACTTGGATTTTCACTTGAAGAACTTAAATTTGTTCGAATTATTTGTTACAAGAATCCAACGCGGGTATTTGAACTTCGAGCATATACTTTTCCTCGCGATATACCCATTCTATTAAAAGGCCGAAGTCATGCATTGAACCCCATTCCAATCGAAGAACAGATTGTATTATCAACGCTCAATGGGGACGTTTTTGCAATATTCAACAGGAACAGCATTCGCAAACAAACGATATTTCGTGCAATATATTTGAATGTAACTCCAAGGGGAAAACGGGCAAAATATAACATGAACAGCGGCGCTTCTACAGCATTGACGCCAGATGAAAACGCGGAATGTCCAGTCGGACCCAAAACTTCAATCACAACGCATTTTCGAGTATTTCGTGTGTGAACCACAATTATTGTCATCGTCAATATAATTTTTAAAAAAAGTTTCAGATTGGCCGGTCGACCGGTAAATAAGGGTTAGTACCTGATAAATATCATTTAAACAATTATCAATTTTCGGAAACTTAAAATGAAAGTGATATAACGTTGAAAATATATAAAAATTATTGATTAATTGGTCACACTCTCGCGGGTCCTGAGAAGATCCGTCATCATACATGCACTTCCAAGTACATCAGGTGTAAATGATACATCTTCCTTCAAGTCGTCAAGTTCCACATGAAGATAATCAGCACTCTAGCCATTTTTCTCATGACTCGTTATTGCACAACAACTTGTAAGTACAACAGGTGTAAAAAATACATCTTCATCAAAGAAGTTGAGTTCGATCACGTTTTGACGAGGAAGGAGAAGGATGTGTAGAGAATGCTGAACGACGGGGCTGAAAGAAAGGGGAGTAAAGGAATATTGGCTAAGGCAGGATATCAGAAAATAAACGTAGACAAGAAAATGTTGGTGTGGGATAAGAGGAAGAGGTGTTGAAGAAAGTGCAGGGAAATTTGTTTCATTTAAGCTAGGGTGGTGAGGATAAGACAGGGTGGAGGAGTAGTGTAGGTGCTGCACTGAAACGTAGCAGGTGTAATGAAAAAGATGAGGAGTTCTGGAGGTATATTCGGTAGTATGATGTTGTGAGACTGGTAGAGACGTGGGTAGAGAGAAAGGAATGGGATAGAGTAGTGCCAAAGATACCAAGGAGTATAGGTAGAGATTCCAGAAGACGGTCAGAGTGAAGAAGAAAGCAAATGCTAGTGGGGGAATCATAACGGTTGTTAGGGATGAATTAGAGAAAGAATTTAATGGAGAGGGAGAGCGGAAGGGCGTGCAAGGTAGTGACGATGTACAATGAGGATGGGATGGAAAGAAATAACGAAAGGGTGGAAAACTTGCTAAGCGGAAGAGAGGAGGGTACTTTTCTTTTTTTGTCGATGGCTGGTGAAAAATGTTCTCATAACACACCGAGAATGGTCCGAACTTCTCGGTAGTGTGGGGATGCTGATTTCAGTACTGCAATGATCTCAATATATAGAAATATACACGAATATCTTAATTTTAGCATAATAGTGATACTATCAACGACCCACTAAAAAACACCACCCTTTTGCCTTGGCAGGATTCCCCCCGGAACCACTATCGCATCACTTCAGGAGGTGCCGTTTTCCTTAACACAGGGGTTTCTACTGGATTTCTGGCTTTTGTGCTGAATGTTCTGCACCCTTATGATCTCCTCTATGTCCCAACCAAGATGTACGCATCGTCCTCAGTAGTGCGGTGATATCGCACATCGGGCTCGTCGGCCTTCGAAATCTTGGTTGGGTCCAGCTGATTGAACTGCCTCTGCAAGCGCCTCAGGCCTCTCATTGATTCTTTTTCGATTCAGCTTCATGTTTCAGCCAGGATGTACGCATCATCCTCAGCACCACTCCAATATCGTGCATCGGGCTCGTCAGACCTCAAACATCCCAACGAAGATGTTCGCATCGTCCTCAGCAGCGCGATAATATCTCGCATCGGGCTCGTCGGCCTTCCGCTAGGCGGAAGAGAGTAGGGTATGATGGTACTGGGGAGGGGGACTTCAATGCGAGGATGGGGAAAGAAGTGGGTCTTTACAGAAAAGCGCAGAGCTTCTAAAGGAAATCGAAGCATAAGATAATAAATAAGGAGCGGGAGATTCTAAGAGGCTGAATGCAGGATAGAGGAAAGGCAATGATGATTAGTATTGTGTTTTTTAATCACCAGGATGTTGAATCGTATTCCCACGTATGAGATGAACATTCTGATCGTCAAGCGATTATGTTGTTTCTAGTCTTTCTTTATGTAGGTGGACGCAGGCACACTTGGTGAACAAATCTTGTACGCCCCAAGAGCATCGAATCCATGGACAGATTGCGTCGACGCCTGATCTAGTTATGTGTGATACACCCGACTATTAACAACTTCTTCCTTCAACTTGCCAGTCCTCTATTGCATCCACGTTGTTCAACTATTGCTCTTCATGCCGGCTCGATAGATGTTAATATCCTTTCTCTGAGAATGCAAGTGGATAGCTTATAGCTGGTGTTTGAAGAAGCTAGGGACATTTGATGCATGCCGTCTCGTTGTTTTAATTTTAAACTGAAGGTGGGCAATACTGCATTCTCTTAAACTCTTAAGCTAACTATTGTGAAGAGCAGTATTAGCTTCAGCTAATTTGTCCATCCTGAGAAATACTTTTTGGTGGATTTCTGATATCCTAGTTCTTATATTGGCATTATCGGCTATCTGCAAAGGTGATCTTGCTAGAACGGGTCGAATATTTTTTTGCTAAATGTTGTTTTTTTTTGCTTTCTGATAAAAAACTTCATATTCCTTTTTGCGTAAGAAGGACACCTGACCTCCTATATGCGGAGGCGTAATATGAGCATATTCCGGGTTCATATTGACCTAACGTTCATGAAAAACTGCAGAAAACCAATTTCCCGTGTCCAACCCGTTTTGTTTCGCGTCGAACCTCCTGCTCAACAATAGTAAAAGCGCAGTGAATACGCAACATAGTCAAACATAGCAGAAGGTCATCCATCCGAATGCCAGCAGCGCTCGAAATGATTCAACTTCCGACATGTGTAATTAAAATCATCAATTAAGGAGTTTCTGAATTTACCCCACATGTCCAAATTTTCCCCGGTTGATGGTACTTTGCTGAAAATTCATCTTTTGTACAGCCAATTGATCGTCTTTTGGATGAAAAATGTATCCCTTTTGGTTGAAAACTTCTTGGTCAAAAATTCAACCTTTGATATTTAAATATCTTAAATCAATATTTATCGGACTTTTTTTCGAAAAATGTCAGTTGTAGCATAAAGATGTTCTGAATATGAAATATGTATTACCTGGGATGAAAAACGACGCAAGGTACGTAAAAAGATGAATAGGTAAAAATGTTACATTCTGAAAAGATCAACAAATTTGTTGGTAATCACTTTTTGATAGAATGCGTACTTTTTGTTTCAGTATTAGAAAATAAAATTAAAAATAAGAGAATTAAATTTTTGGACGAACGACATCAGCTATGCAAAAAATCGATAGGCGGAAGTTGTTTGCACAAAAAAAAAACTAGAAAAATTTGTTATGAATAATTTTTTAGAGAAGCGTAGTTTTTGTTTTAATCGTAAAAAATAGCATCATAAGTAAAAAACTCTGCCTGCCGCGCGGGCACATTCTCATCGCACGCTTTGCGCGCGGCTCGCTCCGCTAACGTGTTTGAGCGCGCCTAGGGTGCGTGAACGTAGGTTCTCGCGCTATTAAATTAACTAAAATTATTAGAAGGAAGATAGTTAATTATTGAATTTTTGGTTTCACAGAAATTTCTATTTTATTATCAAACATGCTTTATGGTTACTTAAAAATTGCGTAATATTTATTCGTGTTCTGGGAGCTGATTGAAAGAGTATAATATTCTCTTTATTTTATAAAGTAAACAAATTTTTAGAACGAATTTACTTGATTCAGCGATAAGCTAAACGCGATATTTCAAAACGATGATTCTACTGGCGAAGCCTTGGACTTTGAAGCCACGTATTTTTTAAAGCATTTAATTAGGTTCAACGCATGGGCGAAATAATTTCCTCTTATTTAAAAAATGATATCTTGCTACAATATATTGTAGATAACAAAAATTTTTATAAACAAATATACTTATATTACAGTTGTGAAAAAATTATATTTTTTCCTTCTGCAGTTATTTATTCTCCATCAGGTTATTACTATCCCCACTATACAATGTTAAATGGAAGGGCCTAGGGGTAAAAATTGAAAAGAATAGCTTCACGTCATTTATGGATGACGCCATAATTTCTGTTGAAATTCCACTGAAATATTATAAATTTCTTTACAATTTTTGGTAATGAATCGAAACCATCTGAATCTTTCAAATATAGATATTCGGCCCCGTGAACGTGAGATGTGACATAAATTGTGCCGTCAGATGAAATTAAATTTGTAACCGAATTTTCTTTCTTGAAACTGACTCTTATCGCATATAAATATCTTAGAGATACAAGCTTGCCGCCTCTAATCTATAATACAAACACCACGGTACAGATTTTATGATCTAATGAAGCAGTAGAATATTCTTCAGTTTCGTTATTATTTAAATTTGTCATTATTCAATTAATCAATTGCTTCTCCAATTAGAAAATATGGAGATTGTGTGGACTCTGGTCTCATCCTTGCTGTTTATCTTCGCTTCTATTGGTGAATATAATAATAAAGTTCTAAATAAGATTAAAATAATGGAAATGATTCACTCAAAATTATAGATTTATTCGCTCAAATATATCTGTAATTTTAGGTGGATTGATTTGTAGCATGTATAACTGTGCACGTCATACGTTAAAACAAAATAGAGTTCACACGTTACGTGTGGCTCATGATATACTCTAAGGAAGATTTGATCCTCTCTTCCTTGTTGCAGAATTGAGTACACAGTTTGAATGTTTGCCGAATGGCGATCCCATTCCGGGTGTACCACGTTCCGGACCTTCTGCTTCTTCTTCTGACAGACATTCTCCTGAAATGTCTCTTCGTTCTGCCAGACCTGATTCTTCTACCCAGTCTCCTCCACCTGCCGAACATCCTCTTCGTGACAGGTCCAGGTCTCCTCCTGCCAGCATTCCTTGTTCTCTCATTCTTGGATGTTCACCTGAAGAACTAAGATTTATTCGACTTACTGCCCACAATAATCCGACTCGGACATTCGAAGTTCGAAGATATACTTTTCCGTCCGACAAACCACTGCGACTGAGATATCACAATTTGAAGCTTTTGCCGATTCCAACCGAAGAGCATATTGTATTATCAACTCCTGATGGGGAAGTCTTTGCATTATTTGAAAAAAATACTCGCAACCGACTATTTTTACGCGGAATATACTTGCATGTGACGGCGCTGGGTGAACGGGCGAAAATTAACATGGATACTGGTGCTTGTAAAGAATTGACCCTAGAAGAAGAGGCGGATTGTCCAGTAGGTTTCCGGAACTCGATCGCAAAAAACTTTAGAGTATTTCGTGTTTAAATCGCAATTTTTCAAACCGTAAATCCGATTTAGAAAATCTGTTCAGAGTGGCCAATGGACTGGGAAATTACAGAGAATTTTGTTTTGACCTGGAATTTAACTGATTTTTAGAAAAAAAGATCTATCCAATCAATTGAAATATCACAAATTGTATACATTTCATGTGATATAATGCAATTCGAAGTAAGTTCAATTCCAAAATTTTTTCTAATGTTAAATACAATTGTTAATTCGTTCAATCCTGAAATCGTAGAGTTCACAATGCGCTATTTTTAAATGTTTTACTTATCAAATTTTGCACTTGAAAGGTTTATGTTTCAACGAACATTTTCAATTTAATCAATTTCAAAATGCAGTTTGGCAGACCTTAAACAGAAAAATTAGAAGTGTTTGAAATTTGTAACTGTTTGATAAAAAACGTTTTAAGTTGATCAAAATTACTGGCTTCAAATAGTTTATTATTACTTTTATTATAAAATGAGGAAGCTCATTTTTGCCTCAGGCTTAAGGTGATGACAGCCCAATACGTCGAGGGCATTTTTTGTTGTAGCTCGATTACTGCAGATTACATGATGAACAATAAATCGACAAGATAGAAGACCACCTTCAAATATTTCAAAAACCCGTATCCAATATCCAATTATTATTATCGAAATCATATTATAAACAAGCCTTATATCATTGAGGTCAATTGTGTAGGACGGATTTAAAGGAAACAACGCAACAAACCAAGATTAGCGCTACTCATCAATTTAGGTGTAACGAACAGGCACACGTCAATTAAACATTTCTACCCTCACAATTATCAAAACAGCCATATATTCATCGATCAACAAGGCAACCATAAAAGCTAGCCACATTCCAAATCCTATACGCCTAAAAAATTTGGGTACCTACACTAATTATCTGCATCATTTGAACATCTTGACCTTCTTATTTTCATGCAACGGACACCAGCATCTTCGTGAAAATCTGAAATCTTTACACAAAAACGATAAATATCCTAATTGAAATGACTGCTGTAGAAGAGGGAGCCTCTCAGAACAAATTCAAATTTAGGTAAAAGAGCACATGCAGAGTGTATTCTTTTCCGCGCATTAGAATATCCACCGCCTGAATCACCGCTCAATCTAAAGCGTTTCACCCTTTGGTATCTAAATAGGGATACCATATATTTTGATAACATCGCCACTTTCCATATTTGTGCACATCAGGATTTCTAATCACACATTGGTTATTCTACTTCAAATACATTTACAACTTCATTTAGAACTGATTGTCCCTTTGGTTCTTAGGCAGGGATATACTGCATAATATACACTGCGACACTTTCCAGATATGGACATACATATAATCATCAATGACCTTAGGATAATTAGGCTCTTACTACTCATTGACATAATTGATTATCAACGCTGATTAGAACCAGATGAATCCCTACTTCTAATATCACTTACACTTTGTGAGAGGAGAATTCGGCCTAAAAGCTCACCCAAACTGCATGGCTTCTTCAATAAATGTAGAAAAGAAATAGAATTAATATTGATTGTTTTATCTAAATTTGTTTCAGCTTTTAGCTTCCCTTTAGAAAAGATTTGATGAATTTATTTCTGGTATAATCTGAGGTGCCAGCTACTTCTGAAATCAGGTTCTTCACGATAGTCATGCCAATGACAGTTTTCCAAATTGTGCTAGTAGACGCTTCTATAATTCCAACTATTTTTTAATCCTGTGCAACCAACAAATATTCAGGGTAGAAGGTTCGCCTAACCACAATGATAAATTCAGTTTCCAAAGATAGCAGGAGACCAAAAAAAAAGGAAATTTGGACATTATAATTTCTGAAGATTAACCTGAGAGAAAAAAAGTATAACGAGAAAAATGAAGAAACCGCACAGACAGCACTCAAAGTTACGAATCACATTGGCGGTATTTCAAGCTACTTTCGGTCAACTACTCGCTGAGAAATATCGCCGAAATGACTTGCCGGAATCAAATAGTCAGAGAACAAGAGTGACACGTCCTCACACAACGTTGATACTTCCGGCAGGTTTGTTTGGTCTCTTCGAGCTGATCCGACCAATAGCATCATGCCTACAATTTCGACCGCGAATGCTCCAATCATGGACTCGCTGGAGACATAATTCTCAACATGGCGACCGTATCTACGTCCCATATCCTAGCGGCAGAATAGAGAGATAAAGCTAATCAGAGTTAAATGTTCGACATGTTTGATATGAATCCGCTTGCAAAACTTGCTCTCAGTACTTTGACAGCTTCTCTCTCTCTCCAATAGGCCCGGCCTTTTAGATGGCGTGCCGGTAAAGGACAGCGACGATCTTGGTTTCCCTACTCTCATTCTTTCTTATGGAAGGTCCTTCTTTGATTATGGTCAACCCCGATGTTGTGATTGGAGATGGACCACGTGCGACGTAAAATATTGACAGTTGACTCTCCCTCTCCCTCGCGCGTGTTGACAGAATACAATAAAAAAATACGACGAAGTAAATAACACAAAAATGTAAGAGTGCCCCCTCTGAGATTAGTCTCTCGCTCTATGAATGTATGTTACAACAGAACAAACGAACCCTCGAAACCGTAACCGCAGTAGCGTTCACAATTGAAGCACTCCCGCTTAGAGGTGCAAAAGAAACTTTTTGAGGAAAACCTTGATGAGAAGGAACTTGATGCCAACGATGTAACTCGAAAAGATTTCACAAAATTATCACAAAATATGTTAAGCATACTTTTCAAATTTACATTCTAAAAATAATTGCTGCAACATAATGGTGTGCAAAGAGAAAAAATGAAAATAATGAAGGAAAACAGGAGATGAAAGATGGTGGAAAAAGCAGGTTTACGGCAGCATATCGGAAAATGCCAAGCAAGAAATTCTTGCTGTTTCAATGACTGTCGAAAGTTTTACACTAAACTATTGCATCAAATTATAGAAAATACGACTCCTAGGAAATCAACAAATTGCACATTGGTTACAGACTTGGCAAAAAATAGGGCTGACCGCTTTGTGGCAAATGTACAGGTGTAACCTACACATATTAGTCAGACTCGAGAAATGTATCTTTCTCCATCGCAGGAATTGGAACCGGTGAAGTCATCAGCATGAGCAATCGAGAACCGTACATGACCTAGGCCTAACCGAACAACGTTGGAACGTGGCGAACTTAAAGAAGTAAGAATGCTCCTATTTTATCGAAGGTAGACCTGGGTTGGACTGTTAAACTGCCAATTAAACCAGAGCAGAGTTTACTGCCGATCGTAGAAAGTACTTTCACGTTCTGTGAACCATCAGACAGTCAGAATCAATATGATACTATTAGATCAGTTCTCGGTCGAGAATTTCGTGGTAGCGATAGCTAAAAAGAGAAAATCGACTAGCTTGGACGGAGACAGAGCGATACATATAGTTTCGACATCAATCAATAAGCTTTTCAAGGAGGAAGAATTGAGAAGAATCTACCAAGAAGAATTCCAGAAGCTCATTCAACCAACCCGAAGAGGTAAGAATGGTCTTCAATGCAGCTGCAGAACTCAGCGGAAAGTTCTTAAATGACTATATTCTCACTGGTCCAGATTGGCAATCGCCAAGACTTTTTAAATAGAATTTATTTCATTCAAGGATTTATATTTAAATTAGCACATTTCATGACTTATTTTACGTATCTTATTGATATAATTTTGTGTTCAGAAACTCAGATCATTTTGTGACTTCAGCACAGTTTCATTATACATATACACCAGATCTCGAGGAAGAAGAACTTCTCGTCAGAATCTTATTCTTATGATTCGCATTAAAATTGAAAAACAATATTTAATGTAAAGCCTGAAAATGGGCTAAGTTTACATTGAGCATGTTACTGGATGAAATCTTTTTAACAATTCCTGAAATACATGGAAATATTTTTAGATTCGTTCAATATATTGGAATAATAACAAATAATGTTTCATTATATAAATGGTGATGTCAGTTTTCATTGAATTTGTAACCGAATTTTCTTTCTTGAAACCGACTCTTATCAAATATAAATATCTTAGAAACATAAGATTGCCGCCTCTAATCTATAATACAAACACCACGGTACAGATTTTATAATCTGATGAAGCAGTAGAATATTACCAGTTTCGTTGTTATTTAAATTTGTCATTAATAGATTAATCAACTGCTTCTCTAATTAGAAAATATGGAGATTGTGTGGACTCTGGTCTCATCCTTGCTGTTTATCTTCGATTCTATTGGTGAATATAATAATAAAAATCAAAATATGATTAAAATAATGAAAATGATTCACTCAAAATTACATATGTAATTGATAAAATATATCTATAATTTTAGGTGAATTGATTTGTAGCATGTATAACTGTGCACGTCATACGTTAAAACAAACACATTACATGTGGTAATTGATAATTAACCTTGAGATATTTTAGCTGAGTTTCGTGAAAGAATATTAGGTCAAAGTGATAATATCAGAATAGAATTTAAAAAAAATTGGCCTGTATATGAAAAGGATGATAGGTAAAAGTAAGGAATAATAATTTGATAGAAAGGTGAGTTAGAATGAAATCCAAATGCGAATATATAACTCCACGAGGAATTCCACGACGGGTAACTCCACGTGTATTTTTTTCCTGGGTGACATAACCCTAAGATTTTCCATGACAAGCCGGACTTTGTAAAAACGTTGTAATCACTATACCACTATACTGACAATTACAACTACTTCTACAGCTCATGATATACTCTAAGGAAGATTTGATCCTCTCTTCCTTGTTGCAGAATTAAGTACACAGTTCGATTGTTTGCCGAATGGTGACCCCATCCCTGGTGTACCACGTTCCGGACCTTCTGCTTCTTCTCCTGACAGACATTCTCCTGAAATTTCTCTTCCTTCTGACAGAACTGATTCTTCTACCCAGTCTCCTCCACCTGCCGAACATCCTCTTCGTAACAGGTCCAGGTCTCCTCCTGCCAGGAATCTTTGTTCTCTCATTCTTGGATGTTCACCTGAAGAACGAAGATGTATTCGACTTACTGCCCACAATAATCCGACTCGGACATTCGAAGTTCGAAGATATACTTTCCCGTCCAACAAACCACTTCGACTGAAATATCACAATATGCAGCTTTTGCCGATTCCAACAGAAGAGCAAATTGTATTATCAACTCCTGATGGGGAAGTCTTTGCATTATTTGAAAAAAATACTCGCAACCGATTATTTTTACGTGGAATATATTTGCATATGACGCCGCAGGGTAACCGGGCGAAAATTAACATGGATACTGGTGCTTGTAAAGAACTGACCCCAGAAGAAGAGGCGGAATGTCCAGTAGGTTTCCGAAACACGATCTCAAAGAACTTTAAAGTATTTCGGGTTTGAATCGCAAATTTTCAAACCGTGAATCCGATGTAAAAAATATGTCCAAAGTGGCCGATGGATTGGGAAATGACAGAGAATTTTTTTTTTACCAGGAATTTTACAGACTTTTAGAAAAAATATGAAATGCAGTTTGGGAGACCTTAACACTGAAAAATTAGAAGTGTTTGAAATTTGTAACTGTTTGATAAAAAATGTCTCAAGTTGATCAAAACTTCTTGCTTCAAACAGTTTATTATTATTTTTATCATAAAATGAGGGAGCTCATTTTTGCCTCAGGCTTAAGGTCATGACAGCCCAATACGTCGAAGGCATTTTTTGTTAGAGCTAGATTACTAAAGATTACATGATGATTATTATTATTGTAACATTGCTATTGAAAAATAAATCAACAAGTTAAAAGACCATCTTCACATATTTTCAAAACCCGTATCCAATATCCAATTATTATTATCGATATCATATTATGAACAAGCCTCATATCATTTAGGTCAATTGTGAAGGTCAGATTTAAAGGAAACAATGCAACCAACCAAGATTAGCGCTACTCATCAATTTAAGCGTAACGAACAGGCACACGTTAATTAAACATTTCTACCCTCACAATTATCAAAACAGCCATAAATTCATCGATCAAAAAGGCAACCATAAAAGCTAGCCACATTTCGAATCCTTACGCCTACAAAATTTTGGTACCTACACTACTTATCTGCATCAATTAGAATAATGATGTTAAAGCGCTGTTATTTGTCTGAGTGATATAAGTTAATGAGAAATAATATTTAGATGGTAGAAATGACATACTTCAGACCAATCAGTAGAAATTCGTTGTTAAAATTTCTTTATTTCGGTCGCCGTTTCGAAAACTATAACGTTTTCCTCATCAGGGCTTTGAAGTTCCGTAATATTTTGACTAAATTTATATATATATTTATTTATATATATTTTTATTTATTTATATAATTTAATATTTTATCTAAATATTATTTCTCTTTAACCTATATCACTCAGACAAACAACAGCGCTTTAACAACATCATTATTTATTATCTGCATCATTTGAACATCTTGACCTTCTTATTTTCATGCAACGCACACCAGCATCTTTGTGAGAATCTGGAATCATTAATACAAAAACGATAAATATCCTAATTGAAATGACTGCTGTAGAAGTGTGAGCCTCTCAAAAGGAATTAAATTTTAGGTAAATGAGCACATGCAGACTGTATGCCTTTCTGCGCATTAGAATATCCGCCGTCTAAATCACCACTACATCTAGAGCGTTTCACCCTTTGGCATCTAGATAGGGATACCATATATTTTGATAATATCGACATTCTCCATATTTTGGCACATCAAGATTTTTCATCAGTGGACATACATATAATCGTCAAAGATCTTAGGGTAATTAGGCTCATACTATTCATTGACATAATTGATCATAAACGCTGATTAGAACCAGATGAATCCCTACTTCTTATATAACTTACATTTTGTGAGAGGAGAATTCGGCCTAAAATCTCATCCAAACTACATGGCTTATTCAATGAATCTAGCAAAAAAAAAGAATAATATTGATTGTTTTATCTAAATTTCTTCTCAGTTGTTAGCTGTTCTTTAGTCGAGATTTGATACATTTATTTAAGGTATAATCTGGGGCGCCAGCTACTTGTGAAATCAGGTTCTTTACGATATTCACGCCAATGAAAGTTTTCTAAATTGTACTAGAAGACGCTACTATAATTCCAACTATTTTTCAATCGTGTGCAACCAATATAGATTCAGGTTGAAGGTTCGCCTGACCACAATAATAAATTCAGGCCACATTTCAAGATAAGTGAAACAAGTTCCTCAAATAAAATTTTCAATGGAAAGGAAACGGGTTACACAAAAAAAATTGAGTAAAATTAAAATACGAAAACTACATTCAGAGCACTAGCTACCTTTCCAATTTTCCAAACATAGCAGGAGACTAAAAAAAGAAGAAATTCAAGCATTATAGTATCTTGAGATTAACCTGAGAGAAAAGAAGTATAACGAGAAAAATGAAGAAACCGCACAGAGAGCACTTAAAGTGACGAATCACATATGCGGTATTTCAAGCTACTTTCGGTCAACTAATCGCTTAGAAATTTCGCCAAAATGACTTGCCGGAATCAAATAGTCAGAGAACGAGAGTGACACGTCCTCACACAAGGTTGATACTTTCGGCAGGTTTGTTCGTTCTCCACGAGCCGAGTTGACCAATAGCATCATGCCTACAGTTTTGACCGCGAATGCTCCAATCCTGGACGTGCTGGAGACCGAATTCTCAAAATGGCGACCGGGTCTTCGTCCTATGTCCTAGCGGCAGAATAGAGAGACAAAGCTAATCAGAGTTAAATGTTCGACATGTTCGGTATGGATCCGCTTGAAAAACTTCCTCTCAGTACTTTAACGGACACCGAGAGGGAGCTCTGCGAACTTTGCTTCGTGTCGGTATTAGGATGTTTGTGGCATCGCCGGGGCTACAGGCGGTATACTTTGAGAACTTGCCTTTGATGAAGGGCCATAAAGAGACAGGGCTATTTTGGGACAGCTTCTCTCTTTCCAATAGGCCCGGCCTTTTAATTAGCGTGTTGGTAGAGGACAGCGTCGATCTTGGTTGTGATTAGAGATGGACCACGTGCGACGTAAAATGTTGACAGTTGACTCCCCCTCTCCCTCGCCCGTGTTGACAGAATACAATAAAAAAATGCGACGAAATAAATAATATGTTAACACAAGAATGTAAGAGTGCTCCCTGTGAGATTAGTCTCTCGCTCTATGAATGTAAGTTACAATAAAACAATCGAACCTTCGAAACCCTAAACGCAGTGGCTTTTACAATTGGAGCGCTCCCGCTTAGTGGTGCAAAATAAACTTCTTGAGAAACAGAAGATTGTCGCACAGTGCAAGATTGATGAATAAAGAGAGTGGTCTTCCTCTTCATCGATTATATAATCGACAAAGAGAAAGACGAGAATAACGATTCCAGTCACAACTCACGAGTCAATGAATGGTTCAATAGACACGGCTCTGACAACGGAGAGGACCGACAAGAGAGGACTTCAAATTTTCGATGACCAATTTTCTTGTCACTGTTAAAGATGTCATGTGAACTATGCGGTTATCCACCAGCAAAGAATGTTTTAAAACGCGTCTAAACTTTGACAGGTGATACAAGAACAAAAGTCGAAATGCTTTTAATTACAGCTTCTTACGGTGAACATGAGGTAATAGCAGAATAAATATTAACCCGAGCAAAGAATATTTCTCACTTCGATACCTTGGCAGATTTTAAGGATTTCAGCTGTAAAGTTCAGAATGCTGCAGGAGCTTTGGAGAACATCAAGGGTGGGTTTCTCACCAAAAGAAGATTACTGTGAACGTTGGTAAACAAACTACCTTCTCATTTAATGACCAAGAGGTTTAATGCTTAGAGGTGCAAAAGAAACTTTTTGAGAAAAACCTTGATGAGAAAGATCTCGAAGCCAACGATGTAAGTAGAAACGATTCCACAAAATTGTCACAAAATATGTTAAGTATGCTTTCCAAATTTACATTCTAACAATAATTGCTGCAACATAATGGTGTGCAAAGAGAAAAGATGAAAATAATTAAGGAAAACAGGAGATGAAAGATGGTGTAAAAAGCAGGTTTACGGCAACATGTCGGAAAATGCAAGCAAGAAATCCTTGCGGTTTCAATAACTGTCTAAAATTTCACACTGAACTATTGCATCAAATTATCAAAATACGACTCCTAGGAAATCAACAAATTGCACATTGGATGCAGACTTGGCTAAAAATAATTCTGACTACTTTGTTGCAAATAGACAGGTGCAACCTACACATATGAGTCATACTCGAGAAATGTATCTTTTTCCATCGCAGGAATTGGAACCGATGAATTCATCAACATGAGCAATGTGAGAACCGTACATGATCTAGGCCTAACCGAACAACGTTGGAACATGGCGAACTTAAAGAAGAAATTTACTTACGTGGGACAGGTCAATCTGGTAGCAGTCACACACAGGAAGCCAGTGATTATAACAGGACAGACACACGAACTTTAGATCGTTTGTAGATAAATTTTCCAGCCACATAAGAATGCCCCTATTATATCGAAGGTAGACCTGGGTTGGACTGTTCAACAGCCAATTAAACCAGAGCAGAGTTTACTGCCGATCGTAGAAAGTACTTTCACGTACTGTGAAGTAACACTCGATCAGTATCAATATCAGAGTATCAGATCAGTTCGTTGTCGAGAATTTCGGGGTAGCGATAGTTAAGTAGAGAAAGTCTACCATCTTGAACGAAGAAAGAGAAAAAAGGTATGAATTCAACTTGCCATGAAATACTGAGGATTCACTAGCTAGCGCAAGCCAAGAAATGGTGCACCAAAGACGGACATGCCTTGAAAAGAAGCTTCTGAACGACAAACAATGGCGAACAATCTACAAAGAAGAATTTCAAAAGCTCGTTCAAAAAAAAAGGAAATAACACACACCCTTTTAATGTTCAGCATTTTTCTTGTAGGGTACATTAGAGTTAAAAAGTCATTTGAAAATCGTCTTCAGTGGACGATGCATTTGTTTCCGAATGAATTCTTTTTTCTGAGTAATTTCTGACAAATTTGATGAAAAAATATGGAAGGATGAAATGCTTTCTACATTAGACGCTACATGAATTTGGCATGTAAAAATCAGTTTTTTTTCTAACTTAGAAGATGCTTGACATGGTGGAATCAGTTTCATTTGAATTTTTAACCGAATTTTTATCTTGAAACTGACTCTTATCAATTTTAAGTATCTTAGAAGGACAAGCTTATCACATTCGATCTAAGAGATAGCGACTGTATGATACATTATATAAGCTGATTCAGCAGTAGAATATTAATTAGCTATTTCATTAATCAAATTCTCTATTAATAAATTCATCAGTTTCTTCTATAATTGGAAAACATGAAGATTGTCTGGAATCTGGTATTATCATTGGTGGTTATCTTCGATTCTATTGGTGAATATGATAATGAAATTCAAAATAAAATAAATATGAGAGAAATGGACTTAAAATATATCTGAATTTCTTTGATACTTTCTGTGCACAATTGTGAGTTTTAGATGTATATAAGGTTATTTGTTCTTAAGTTAATAAAAGAATGATGAGGTGTTATCTCCGATACTAAGCCACGTACAAAGATAATTCTTGAAGCAAATTGCGCATTTTTGGCTACCACAAATGACGTATGTAGTATCAACATCAAAAAGTTGCGCTTCAATGTTGAAAAGGGATTTTCTTTTTCAAAAAATACAAAAGGGGTTTCTGATTATGGAAGCAACTGCACTCACAGGAGGATACCTTAACTGTACTACCGCTATTCCTATAAATACGATTATCTGTCACACTCACTCATATTGTGAGTGCCGTTCCGTCGATAATCATAAAGCCTTTTACATTTTGCGAATAAAAAAATAATCTTATGGGCATTCAAGCGCAACTTTTTGCTCATTGGCGCTACACACACCACTTTTTGAAGCCAAAAATGTACAATTTGCTTCTCTGTACTTGGTTGAGTTTCAGACATAACACGTTACTACTGTTTATTATGAACTTAATAACAGATAATCATGACTTATCGCTATGCTGCTGTTTTGTTCATGCACAACTGACCACGGCAAATCCCCCGCAGCTTCTTCCATCCATAGTTGCCGTTGTGAAAATGCAATAATTCTATTTTACATTTTGAAAACAATTTTTAAAGGTGCACGCATATTCAACATATGCTTGTGTACTGTAAGAAAAATTTATTCCTTGGTTTTTTGTTACAGACCTAAGTTCACAGTTCGAATGTTTGCCTAATGGCGAACCTATTCCTGGTGTTCTGCGTTCCGGACCTTCTGCTTCTTCTCCTGACAGATGCTCTCGTGAGAGATCTCTTCCTTCTACCAGACCTCATTCTTCTGCCCGGTCTCTTCCAACTGACGAGTCTCCTCTTCGTGTCAGGTCTAGGTCACGTCGTGCCAGGGATACTTCTACTTTCATACTTGGATTTCGTATTGAAGAACTTGGATTTGTTCGACTCATTCCTTACAAAAATACCAACCGGGTTTTCGAACTTCGAAGATATACCTTTCCGCCCGATAAACCAATTCGATTGAAATCCAAGTATATGTCTCTTGTGCCCATGCCATTAGAAGAGCAAATTGTTTTATCAACCCCCAATGGTGACGTTTTTGCAATATTTGAAGAAACTAATAAACACAACCTAGCGATTTTCCGTGGAATATATTTGCACGTTACTTCGAAGGGAAAACGTGCAAAAATTAACATGGACAGCGGTGCTTTCCAACAATTGACCCCAATCGAAATCGCAGAATGCCCAGTTGGTACACGAAACTCAATCGCAAAGAATTTTAGAGTATTTCGTGGCTGAACCACAATTTCTTGCACCGTAAATTCGATTTCAAAAATCTACCTACTGCGCTCGATAATATATTTATCTCATGCATTGACAACTTAAATTATATTTATCTCTGTACCTCAGCCTGGTATTGCTCATTCACGATAAAATGTATTATGAAATGAATACAATTTTGTCATTAAACATTTTATTGCAACTTGTGTCGTTTTTCCATATATGCAATGTGTTTTTCCTTAATGTCCTTTTTTACGATTTGAACCAAAATTACGCACTCTAGCGCGAAGTGGTTCTAAGAACATTTTTATAACAATGGTTTATCACAAATTTGTTTGATTTTTCTAGAAATTCAATTTTTTCATTTATGATGCTTTAATAATGTTTTACATTACAAATTTGGAATGTTAAGTCCTTACTTCTGGGCGGACAATTCCAATTTAATAAATTTTTATAAGACAGTTTGGCAGCCGGTAGTAGTGATTCATCTGTAATTTTAAAAATTCAACTGTATGTCGAGTATCAAACATTGAACAATGATAATTGATTCTACAAGGCGATTCTGAATCTGCTCATTATTAAAATGCTTTTATTTTATTTCAAATCCCATCCAAATATTGATCCATCTAAGATATTTCAATCTCAGCCTATTGAATTAAAAATATTTCAATTGAAATAACAAAAAAATTTGCTAGTATTTAGCAATATTCAGCTGCTCATTTAAAATGATCAATTTCAAAGCAAATGTCTGCAAACGAAATCATTTACAACTGAAGTGTTTCGAAATAGAAATTCTTGAATCGTTTCATGTTGAGAGTGCTAAATTCAGTATTTTGAACGTTATTATTATAAAGATCTTTCAGATTGATCTTGAATTCTCGCTTGAATCGTTACTTATTTATATGACACGTTTGTTCAGCAACACTGCTGTGACCCAGGCTGTTGATCAATCCCTCTAGCGATCACACCAAGAGAAGCGCCTCACAAAATTGTTATGTGCGGTCCCCTACTTGGGCTCATTAGTATCCGAAGTCTCTGCTCTGAGCGTCATTCACACTATCGTTACTATGTTCATGAACTATTTGTCGCTCACTCTTCTGTCCTCACATAATTCTCTAGATTCCTTCACGTCCATGCATTTTTTCATGCAAGCTCTCGTGTTTCTACGGCCTCTTGTGTCTCTTCAGATATATGGAGGGATGTTACTGTCGTTGAACGAGAAATTGCCAGTAAAAATAAAAGCTTCAAACGAAACAAGGAATGTAGTAATTGATTGGAGGAATCTGTCAATTCATGTGTACCTGGATTCATCGCTGAAAAAAGTTAGCCTCGAGGTGATTCATTATAACTATTTGAATCTCTCGGAAAAATTTGGGCTTCTAAATTTTCTGGTAAGAATAAGTTCCAGGCGACAAATATGCTGGTCTTCCCTGTACTGCTCTACACATTTGGTACAGTAAAATGGAAAGTCGATGAGTTGCAGCAGCTTGAGCAAACTAGACGCAGAATTATGACAATCCATCAAAGTCGTCATCCTAGATCTCCCGTATTTCAAATATACGTCCCTTGAGATAAAGAAGATAGAGGTTTGCTGAGCTTGGTGACTCTTTATCAAAGAACGGTTCTGGCTACTGTCTGCGTACATAGAGAGACACAATCCTGCTCTAAAAGTGTTGTATTACCATCTTCGGTACTTCTATGGTGTTGATCTATTGCCCGTCTTGCCATACGACCAGAGGAAACTCTAGTCCGTTGTGGAGAACGATCAGTGTAAGATCCACTGGAATTTGTCATTCTCCACCCCTCAACATAGCAGTGCTACAAAGCCTGATATTGTCCTCCATGATCAGAAGGCGGAGTTTATCTACATGATTGAATTCTTGGCACATTCCGATAGCAATATTACGGCAAAACAGAAAGAGAAGCAGGCTAAGTCTGAAGCACTTATTTCCGAAATTAGTAGGCTGTACCAAAGCTACAAAGTCCATCTTGTAGTTCTCATGTTTGGCTGTCTTATAGTAATGAAAGTTTGGTTTCTCACCCAACTCAACACGATGCCTGCTTGCCAACGTCAGACTCAGTCCATCGCGAACCAGATGATAAAGGCTGTGTTCTTCTGGGATCACTTCATCTGGTCCGCCAACACTATTTCTTATAACATTTTACAATTTAATGGTCCCTCTTGAAAAGTATCCAGAGAAAAGCTTCACCTTCAACTGTCTAGTCTGCCGCGTGAGATCATCCGCAGCTAGATAGCGGAATCCAAGGAACAGTATTGTTCCGGTTGCATCAGGATTGGTTGCTTCAATGAACCATGATCGTAGCTTCCGGAGCCTGCAACTTCTCTCATGTTGCGACCGTCGCAGAATGTGAATGAATATAATAACCCTATAATAATCAATTTATGAGAAAAATAAAATCTTTTTTTTACCTCTGATAAAATTAAATAATTTATACATTTACGAAAGAGAACCAAATAAATTCCACATCTTCCAGACTAACAGTTTACATTTATTTAAAAAACAAAAAACGAATCGATTAGGTTTCGGAAACACATCTGGTTTTCCTCATCAGATCTTACATAGTTTGAAAAGATTCCGTACAAATTTCTTAAATTGTGAATTCCTTGTATTAAAATAGAAAAACTTTTTAGGTAGACCTGTAGGTGTATTTTTATGTTGGTATTTATGTAATGAAGAAGAAGAGAAAATGAAATTTTTCGTTGATTTCGTAAAAAAATTGACCCTATTTGTTCAACAATGACCAATCTAGGAATTCATTCATAAAATTGTTTAAATAGTTGATAATTCTTCTGACTGTCAAACTATCAGAACAAAGAGTCATGCAAAAGATACTCTCAGTTCATTCCGTGAAAAAAATGACCCTGTCCATTGAAAAATATCTAAACTGTGATTTTTTTTATGAAAATGTTTGAATAATTTCAAAATGGGAACTACCTTGAAATTATCATAATGAAAAATCAATTTTCCTCACATTTTATACCAGAACCCTGGATTTGAATTAGCTAAACATTGACCGTGTTTGATGAATCTAAGAAAAACAATGTGTTTTCTGAAAATTAAAAAAATACCGAAACAAAATGTGGATTTGTTGATACAAATTCCCTATATAATTGAGATTATCATTAATATTCCATTCAATAATTGTAGGTGAATGGATTAAACTGATTTGATTGAAAATTCAACAACTTGAATGAAAAATAAACTATTTTACTAAAAATTAATTTTTTTTTCCAATTTATCATTTTAAATAAAAATTCATGTCTTCGGTTTCAAATTTCACTATGATGCTGGAAATTTGTTTTTGCTTCATTTGAAAATAAATTTTTTCATACAAATTAAAATATTTGGTTGATAAAATGTACATATTTTGTTAAAGCTTCGTCCTTTTGGTTTGAAAGTGCATTTTTTTCGGTAATTTTATTTGTTAATTATTTATAATAACTAGAAATACTGATCGTTACTACACTTTGCGCTAGAGTTTTCCACACTAAGCTAATATTAAAAAGGAAGACCCGTCTGAGGTGCTCTGTCGGTTGGAGGGATTGAACCTCTCACTGAAGACAGCGTCCTGGCGAATTGTCAGGCACGAAAAGCCTCAGGAGGGAGACACACTAGGAGACACTAGGCATCTGCTAGTCGTGTATATTCCTGAGTCGCTAACGAGGGCCCTTTCGGCTCTGAACAACAGGCCCTTCTATCAGTTTGGACAGGTCAACTTTATGGTTACTGGCCAGGGACAGGAGGAGCCTGTTGTGACGCAGGAAGATCGGGAGCAGACCTAAATGACTGCTCCTGGTCTAACCATTACCCAGATTAACTTGCATCACAGCAAAGACGCCTCTGCAGTTTTGCAGAGGGACATGGCTGTGAGGCATGCAGGTATCTCGCTAATCCAAGAACCATGGTTAGTTCGAGATGCCATAAGGGGATTAGGGGGGCTGGTCTTTTTTGTGACAGGGACTTTAAGGCGGCCAAACCAAGGGCATGTATACTAACGAACGGAGTTAGTGCTGTCCCGCTGCTTGAACTATGTTCGAGAGACTTGATGGTGATAGCCATGGATCTCAAGGGAATAGGGAGGGTAGTTCTAGGATCAGCATACTTTCCTTATGACAGCGATACTAACCCACCAGTAAAGGTATGTAAACTGGTGGAATATTTCAAGGTAAGAGGCATTCCTCTTATGTTAAAGTCATTGACATCACTCTCTGTACCAGTAGTTTCAGGGATAGTATCAAGAAGTGGAGGGTTTCAGATAAACCCTCTCTCTCAGATCACTCACAGATAGAGTTGGTGTTGGAATCCGTTGTACCCGCTGGCCCTAAATGGGTCAGAAATCCAAGAAGAACGGACTGGGATCAGTTTCCCACGGAACTAAGATGTGCAATCTCAGAGGTTCCCAGGTCAATTCGAGACATGGACACCCCGGAGATGGCAGTCAGAACTTTCACGGATGCCATCAAAGCTACTTATGAAAGTAATTGGCGACCTACAAGAGTCCGCAAGGCTGGGGAGACACACTGGTTGAATGGGAAACTCGAAGAGCTTCGCAAAGTAACCAGAGAGAGTTTCAGACGTGCCACTATTGGCAAAACGAAGGAACTATGGACCTCATTCGCAACGATGAGGGAAGAATACAGAGGTTCAATACGTAAGGCAAAGCAGGAGAGCTGGATCAACTTTTGCACAGACATCGAGAAGGGAGCTGAGGCGGCTAGACTGAACAGGCTACTTTCTTGAAATCCGGATGTTATTCTCGGCACTTTGAAATTGCCCGGAGGGGGATACTCAGAGTCCGACGGGGATACCTCGGCCCATCTGATCAGGGCACATTTTCCAAGCTTTTCAAAGTCTGGAGAGAAGGCAGCGGCAGCTCAAAGGCAAGCAAAGTCTTGCCAACGAGATTGTCACCCCTGTCAGGGTCAGGTGGGCCCTGAAATCCTTCAGTCCTTACAAGTCTCCTGGCCGCTTGTGAGACTTGCTAGGGCTAGTTTGAGGTTGAGATATGTCCCGACGGCCTGGAGGGGTACGAGAGTAGTCTTCATTCCGAAGTCAGGTACGATCGGTTATACTTCACCCAAGGATTTCCGGACCACCAGCCTAACTTCTTTCCTATTAAAAACAGTGAAAAGGCTTGTGGATAGATATATCCGCGATAAGGTCTTGTCAAGCAGACCGCTCCACAAGGAGCAACACGCCTATAGAGCTGGTCACTCGACGGAAACGGCCCTAATCGGAGCAGTGAACCTAGTTGAAGGTCAACTGAAGGTGAACGGCCTTGCGATTGAAACCTTTATGGACATCGAAGGGGCCTTCACCAATACTTCGGGAGAGGTGATCAGGGCGGCCATGATTACACATGGTGTGCCTACTGCAGTCGTGGAATGGACGTGCCATATGTTGGCCAACAGGAATTTAACCACCACTAAGGGTGACGTCACTCTAAGTGGAACCATTGATTCGGGATGTCCGCAGGGGGGAGTTTTGTCGCCCTTGCTGTGGTGCCTGGTAGTGGATGAATTGCTTCATCTACTCTCGAGTCAGGGCCTTCACGTCATAGGCTATGCGGACGATATATTGGTTATCGTGCGCGGTCAGCATCTGGATGTGCTCTTCGGCGAGACACTTTAGCGGTCTTTTAAGCTACTATTGGTCAAATGCTCGCTCAGAAATATCGCCGAAATGATTTGCCGGAATCAAGTAGACGTACCTTCAACACGTAGGTCGCAACATGCTTTCAGTCTCGACCGCGAATGCACAAATCATGGACTCGCTGGAAACCTAATTTTCAAAATGGCGTCCGGATATACTTCACCGGTCCTTCCCTGGGGGCTGTAACACCTTGCAGTTGGTGGGGAGGCTTAAGCATGTGGGGCATAGGGGTCAAAAGGACCTCGGCCTGCATGCGCGTGGATATGAATGAAAGGATCCCTATAAACGGGCTCTCCTGGGTGAATGGAAAAGGATCCCTATAAACGGGCTCTCCTGGCATGTGTGATTACGGTATGGTAGAAGGGTGAAAGAGCCTAGCTAACACGGGCCTCTTGATCCCTGGGTCGAGGCTCCTCCTGGACCGACTTACAGTTTGTAATCGGGACAGGAATGACCTGCGGCCCATATAGCGACTAAGAAACAGCCCTCCGTTTTTGTTATGGTGGTTTGCAAGCGGATATTTACACATTGAGTATCTCACTCAATGTGACCACCCCCCTAAGCTGTGGGTGTAGAGCGAACGTGCTCATGGCACTTTGGCACCTAGGGGTTACGAAGGTGTCTTAACGGCCTCTCGGGGACACCGGACGACCTCCCCGAGTAATAGTCTTACCCCTGCATGCGGGGCTCTGCAGGGGCTGACCTTTATTTCCCTAGCTACTCGTGGGATGAATTATGAATTTGAATTTGAACATGCTAAATGATGGAAAAGGAGGAGGAGAAAGAAGGGAGGTGGCGGAGGGGGGTGAGGGGTTGGGCCTTTACGGGCCCAACTTAACTCTTACCCCTCTATCTGTCTCTCCGGCAAGCCAAGATCAGTTGATGACTGTGCCCCCAGTTCCCTCGGGAGCTGAGGGATCGACGGTCCCTCTGAACGAGGCTATGGTACTGGGAGAGGCCAATCGGCCCTCCAGTAAGAAAAATGGAGTCAATGATTCCCAGAAAAGAAGATTGAGGAGAAAAGCGCGGCAGGCTAGAGAAGCAGCTGCGGGAGCTGGAGCGTCGGCAGTTGAAGGGCTGACATCCAGCACTGAGGCCCAAAAGAGAGGTAGAGGCTCTGAGGGCACCCCACCGGGGGTGGCTGGGCCTGTGAAGAGGCACAAGCCGGCCCAGCTGCCGATGAACAGAGAGTCGTCGGGAGCTGGACTGACGGCCGCTCAGAGGACCAACCCCCTGACGGTGGTGGTGGCTGACACCAACTACCCGGACTCATTGCTCACAGAGGAGCAGTTCGAGATCTTCAGGGAGGCCACCTGGAGGGCGCTTGGAAAAGTGTCCCCAGAGCAGTGGCCAAAATTTGTGACCTCCTTCTGCAGAGGAGGGGTCTTTGTATTTGTGGCAGCCGACCCAGCGGCTAAAGCTTGGCTACTCAAAGCGGTGGTCGAGACAGAGTCGTGGGATGGTGCGTCCCTTAAGGTGGGTGGGGTTGAGTTACTCCAAAAGATGGTAAGAGCTACGGCGTGGTTTCCGGGCAAACCGGAAGACCCGTCTGAGGTGCTCCGTCGGTTGGAGGGATTCAACCCCTCACTGAAGACAGCGTCCTGGCGGATTGTCAGGCACGAAAAGCCTCAGGAAGGAGGCACAACGGGAGGTACTAGGCATCTCCTAGTTGTGTATATTCCTGAGTCCCAAACGAGGGCCCTTTCGGCCCCCAACAACAGGCCCTTCTATCACTTTGGACAGGTCAACTTTAGGGTTACCGGCCAGGGACAGGAGGGGCCTGTTGAGACGCAGGAAGATCGGGAGCAGACCTAAATGACTGCTCCTGGTCTCACCATTACCCAGATTAACCTGCATCACAGCAAAGGCGCCTCTGCAGTTTTGCAGAGGGGCATGGCTGTGAAGCATACAGGTATCTCGCTAATCCAAGAACCATGGTTAGTTCGAGATACCATAAGGGGATTAGGGGGGGCTGGTCTTTTTTGTTACAGGGACCCCAAGGCAGCCAAACCGAGGGCATGTGTACTGACGAAGGGAGTTAGTGCTGTCCCGCTGCTTGAACTATGTTCGAGAGACCTGATGGTGATAGCCATGGATCTCAAAGGAATAGGGAGGCTAGTTCTAGGATCAGCTTATTTTCCTTATGACAGTGATACCAACCCACCAGTGGAGGTATGTACACTGGTGGAATATTGCAAGGTAAGAGGCATGCCTCTTCTGTTGGGGTGCGATGCTAATTCCCACCATACCTTGTGGGGTAGCACGGACGTCAACTCGAGAGGTAATGACCTATTGTAATATCTAATCACTACAGTCTTGGATATTCTTAATACAGGGAACACCCCGACGTTCCGTAATTCGGTCAGGGAAGAAGTCATTGACATCACTCTCTGCACCAGTAATTTTAGGGATAGTATCAAGAAGTGGAGGGTTTCAGATGAACCCTCTCTCTCAGATCACTCACAGATAGAGTTCGTATTGGAATCCGTTGTACCCGATGGTCCTAAATGGGTCAGAAATCCAAGAAGAACGGACTGGGATCAGTTTTCCACGGAACTAAGATGTGCACTTTCAGAGGTCCCCAGGTCAATTCGAGACGTGGACACTCTTGAGATGGCAGCCAAAACTTTCACGGAAGCCATCAAAGTTACTTATGAAAGTAATTGTCGACCTACAAGAGTCCGAAAGGCTGGGGAGACATACTGGTGGAATGGGAAACTCGAAGAGCTTCGCAGGGTAACCAGAGAGAGGTTCAGACGTGCCAGTATTGGCAAAACGAAGGAACTATGGACGTCATTCACAACGATGAGAGATGAATATAGAGGTGCAATACGTAAGGCTAAGCAGGAGAGCTGGACCAACTTTTGCACAGACATCGAGAAGGGAGCTGAGGCGGCTAGACTGGACAGGCTGCTTTCTCGAAATCCGGACGCTATTCTCGGCACTCTGAAATTGCCCGGAGGGGGATACTCAGAGTCCGACGAGGATACCTTGGCCCATCTGATCAGGGCACATTTTCCAAGCTTTTCAAGGTCTGGAGAAGGGGGGACGGCAGCTCAGAGGCAGGCAAAGTCACCTGTGGCCCAATTGGGCCCCAAACGACGGCTTGCCAACGAGATTGTCACCCCTGCCAGGGTCAGGTGGGCCCTGAAATCCTTTAGTCCTTACAAGTCTCCTGGCCCGGATGGCATATATCCAGCCCTCTTACAGAGGGCTGGAGAGATCATCATAGGGCCGCTGGTGAGACTTGCTAGGGCTAGTTTGACGCTGGGATATGTCCCGACGGCCTGGAGGGGTACGAGGGTAGTCTTCATTCCGAAGGCAGGTAGGATCGGTTATACTTCACCCAAGGATTTCCGGCCCATCAGCCTAACTTCTTTCCTATTAAAAACAGTGGAAAGACTTGTGGATAGACATATCCGTGATAAGGTCTTGTCAAACAGACCGCTCCACAAGGAGCAACACGCCTATAGGGCTGGTCACTCGACGGAGACAGCCCTAATCGGAGCAGTGAACCTAATTGAAGGCCAACTGAAGGAGAAAGGCCTTGCGATTGGAACCTTTATGGACATCGAAGGGGCCTTCAATAATACCTCTGGAGAGGTGATCAGGGCGGCCATGATTACACATGGTGTGCCTACTGCAGTCGTGGAATGGACGTGCCACATGTTGGCTAACAGGAATCTAACCACGACTAAGGGTGATGTCACTCTAAGTGGAACCATTGACTCGGGATGTCCGCAGGGGGGAGTTTTATCGCCCTTGCTGTGGTGTCTGGTAGTGGATGAATTGCTTCATCAACTCTCGAGTCAGGGCCTTCACGTCATAGGCTATGCGGACGATATATTGGTTATCGTGCGCGGTCAGCATCTGGATGTGCTCTTCGGAGTAATGCAGCAAGCACTGATGATAGTAGACTCATGGTGCAAGAAAACTGGATTATCGGTTAATCCGAGTAAGACAGATGCGGTTGTTTTCACCAGACGGTACAAGTGGGGAACTACGAGTACTTTGAAACTTGGAGGACAACAACTGGAAATCAAGGAACAAGCTAAATATCTAGGAGTAATTCTGGATAAGAAGCTGTCATGGAATGAGCACCTGGAAAACAAGTGCAAGAAGCTAGTAGCGACCCTATGGCTCTGTAGGAGAGCCATGGGGAAAAGCTGGGGCTTAAAACCGGAGACACTTATGTGGATTTATACAGCGATCTTGCGACCCAGGTTAACCTATGCGGCGGTAGTCTGGTGGAGCAGGGTCGAGCTGTCCACGGTGAAGTCTCGATTGGAAAGGATCAGGGGACTGATTTTGAGAGGCGTCACTGGAGCCTCGAAGTCGACACCCACGGTGGCACTGGGGGCACTAATAGGCTTAGAACCCCTCCATCTTACCATTAAGGCCGTGGCTGCGAAGGCGGCCTGGAGGCTAAATTTGGGGAATGACAGGAGGATCTTGACATCAGTGAAGATCCCAGTCGACATCGCGAGAAGGCCGACCCTGAACATGCCCAGGGACAAGATGGTTACTCGCCACCTCTTCGACGAGAAGTATCGAGTTAGCCTATCCACGAAGGAGGAATGGGTTAACGGCGACGCTTACCTGCCCTGTGATGGAGACAACTGGTTTACAGATGGCTCCAGGAACGAGGAGAATGCAGGAGCCGGCGTATATCGTAGAAGGAATGGAATGGGCTTCACAATTGAGATGGGGTCCTACGCCACAGTTCTACAATCTGAGATTATGGCCATACTCCAGTGTGCCTACAAGGCAAGGGAGTACGGCGATAAAAGGAACATCCGTATCTGCTCAGACAGCAGGGCTGCTATATTGGCCTTGAACGGAACAACGACTACGTCGCTATTAGTATGGGAGTGCTTTGAAGCACTAAATACGTTAGCGACCGAAAACCGAGTCACCCTGCTTTGGATCCCTGGACACAGCGGCATCAAGGGCAATGAGATATCGGATAGGCTAGCCAAGCTAGCAGCAGGAAGAAATTTTACTGGACCCGAGCCAGTGGTAGGTATTTCCAGCAGGTTAGTCACTGAAGTAATTAACAGTTGGCTGACTGAGGAACATCAGAGTGAGTGGGATTTGGTTCCTGGTTGCAGACAGGCCAAAACACTCTTGGGCTTAAAGCTTAACTCCAACCGAGCTAGGGAAATACTCAAGCTCGGGAGGAATGAAATCAAAGTCCTAACAGAACTATTCATAGGACATGGGAAGTTAGGATATCACAGACATAAGATAGGGCTTGCAGAAAGTCCCCTCTGTCGTCTGTGCGGAAAGGATAGTGAGACATCCACTCACATCCTTTGCTACTGCCCTGCGGTTGCGGGGAAACGTCTAACACTCACAGGTAATTATTTTATCAGTGAGTTGCAGATATCAACCAATAGCGTGGCTGCGGTCCTCTCCCTATGGAGAGGGTTATGGGGTCATGCTTAGGCTCACAAGGGGACGCAACGGGATTACCCAAGCGTCAGGGGCTGCTAAGGCCCTAACCCAATCTAATAATAATAATAATAATACTTCACCGGTCTTAGCGACAGAATGGAAATAGAGCTAATTAGAGTTAGATGTGCAACACGTTTGGCATGAATTCGTTTGCAAAACTTTCTCTCAGTACTTTGGCCAACACCGAGAGGGAGCTCTGTGAACTTTGCCTCGTGCTGATATCAAGATGTTGCTAGCATCGCCGCGGGAGGGCTATCAGTGAGTTACTTTGGAAATCTTCCATTGAATTCAACGGCCATAAAGAGACAGGGCTATACTGGGACCGATTATCTCTTGCCAATAAGCTCGGCCTTCACGTTAGCGTCTCGAGAAAGGACTACCCTGATCTTGGTCTTCCTCCTCTCAATCTAATGATGACAAAGCGGCTTAGCTTGCTGATTGGTTCTGTGGCCGGTGGCGTCGCTTTTACGACTAGTACTTCTGATGAGGAACAAGGATAGTTACATCTCCTTGTCCCTCTTTGCTTGTGGTCAACCCTGATGTTGTGATCGGGCATGGAACACGTGCGGCATTGAATGTTGATAGTTGACACTCTCTCTCGCTCGTGTTGATGGAATACAATAATAAAAAATACGACAGAGTAAATAATATGTAAGCACAAGAATGTTAGAATTCCCCTGCGAGATTGGTCTCTCGCTCTCCGGGTGGAAGTTACCGAGATAAAATTATAATTCATCTCAATTCATGAGGACCTTGGTGCCTGTGAGGGATTCATAGTGGCAGGTGAGAAGCACCTCTTCACAATTTATAGGCAGTCATCAGTCAAGAAAGTTTGGACCAGTTCAGTAACAACAGTCTAATCAACAAGAGAAGAACTTTCGAAACTCTGCACTCCTGTTCAAGATACTCTTTCCGTCAGCCGACTAGCATCATAACTTTTCAAATCTTTGAAAGTAACCATTTGTGCGTAATTCCGAAATTCAAATCTAGTACCCAACATCAAAGGAGCAACTACCGCAAAAGGACAAACGCAGGGAAGATCTATTTAGCTTGTCACATCAGTCTGCAGCGCCATATTCCTCATCTTCCACCCTCTACGAGACCCGATTCAGAGGCCCGAGATTTGAGAGAGCAGACACGTTCCACTCGACGAGTGAATGAGAGGGTGGAAAGTTCTCAGAAACTAAATAAATCTGTAAGTACTAGATTACTTGACACCTTCTACGACCTTTATAATATACTTGTTTGTTGATTATTCATTTCTGTTTATGGTGTACTGAGCCAAACAAAAATATAATTGAAAACCTCGTCAACAAAGATTATCTAGACGAGCTATTATGTTTCTTCTACTGATATTAGTAAGTATGAACGAGAATGGTGGTTTGATGAATGTAAGGAAGACATATTTTATCCTGTTAAAAGTGTGTCGATTCATTTTAAAAGTTGAAAGCTTTTTCGTCAAGAGTTTTAAAATCAAGCAGAATAAATTTCCTTTGATTGTTGACAATATCTTCTTACAATATCAATAAGTTAGTGAGTGAATAGATGAAAACTGTACATTCGAAGAAGACCAACTAATTTGTTGGTAATCACTTTTCGATAGGATGCGTACTTTTTTAATCTTATAAAATAAAATTAAATTAAAAGAATTAAATTTTTGGACAAACGACACAATTTTTGGTTCCACAGAAATTTCTCTTCCATTGCCAAGCATTCTTTATAGTTACTTAAAAATAGCGTAATATTTATTTGTGTTCTAAGACCCGATTGAAGAAGTATAATATGCACTGGCAAAACCGTGGAGTTTGTAGCCATGTATTTTTCCAAGAATCTGATTGAAAAGTATTTGTATATTACTGGCAAATAATTTCCTTATATTTAAAAAGTAATATTTCGCTACAATATATTTTAGGTCAAAAAAATTGTTATGAACAAACATACTTATATTGCAGGTGTGGAAAAATTATGTTTTTTCCTTCTGCAGTTATTTATTTTCCATCAAACTAATAATATCCCCACTGTACGATGTTGAATGGAAGGGTCTAGGGGTAAAAAATGGAAATAATAGCTTCGCGTCATTTATGGATGACGCTATAACTTTTGTTGAAATTCCACTAAAATATTATAAATTTCTTCACAATTTTTTTAATGAATTGCAACCATCTAAATCTTCAACATATCAATATACTGTCCCGTGAACGAAAGATGTTACATGAATTGTGAAGTCAGATCAAATTAAATTTATAACCAAATTTTATCGCTTGGAACTGACTCTCATAAAATATAAATATCTTAGGAACATAAGCTTGCAGCCTTGAATCCATAAAACAAAGACAACGGAACAGGTTATTTAAGCTGATGAAGCAGTAGAATATTCTTCAGTTTCGTTATTACTTAAATTTGTCACTAATAGATCATTCAACTGCTTCTCTGATTGGAAAATATGAAGATTTTGTGGACTTTGGTCTTGTCCTTGTTCATTATCTTCGATTCTATTGGTGAATATAATAATAAAATTCAAAATAAGATTAAAATAATGAAAATGATTTACTGAATATTATAGATGTATTTCATAAAATATATCTATAATTTCAGGTGGATTGCTTTGAAGCATGTATAACTGTGCACGCCATACGTTAATATAAAATAAAGTTCACACATTACGTGTGGTAATTAATCATTAATCTTAAGATATTTCAGCTCAGTTTTGTAAAAAATATTAGCTCGAAGTTATAATATCAAAACAAAATTAAAACAAAAATTGGTCTTTATATGAAAAGGATAATAGGTAAAGGTAAGGAATAACAATTTGATATAAAGGTGAATTGGAATAAAATCGAAATGCAAATATGAAGTTTTCAATCGATATCTTGAAAGTTTCCGAAACATTGTGAATTTCTTTAATTAGGTTTTTGAACTATCAAAAAAAAGTGCAACTAAAAATAGAACAGTTAAAGTTTCAGTCTCAAGGTACTTTCACTTGGAATTCTATGACAAGTTCCACATTGAAATCTACGTAGAGATCCACGGAATTTTTCTAAATTATTTGGAAATCCAGAAAAAACTTCACGAGGAATTCCACGCGTAATCGCTTATGGAAATCTTCAATTCCCGTGGAGTCATACCTGGTTTCTAGCGGGCAATTTTACGTGCATTTTTTCCTGGGTGACATAACCCTAAGATTTATTATGACAAGCCGGACTTCGTGAAAACATTGTAATCAGTTTACCATCATATTGACAATTATAACCACTTTCGCAGCTCATGATATACTTTAAGGAGAATTTGATCCTCTCTTTCTTGTTGCAGAATTGAGTACACAGTTTGACTGTTTGCCGAATGGCGATCCCATTCCTGGTGTACCACGTTCTGGACCGTCTGCTTCTTCTCCTGGCAGACATTCTCCTGGAAGGTCTCTTCTTCCTCTTCGTGAAAGGTCCAGGTCTCCTCCTACCAGGTCTCTTTCTACCAGGTATCCTCCTACCAGGTCTCCAAGTACCATGAATCCTTGTTCTCTCATTCTTGGATGTCCACCTGAAGAACTAAGATTCATTCGACTTACTGCCAACAATAATCCAACTCGGACATTCGAAGTTCGAAGATATATTTTTCCGCCCGACAAACCACTGCGACTGAAATATCACAATATGAAGCTTTTGCCGATTCCAACCAAAGAGCAAATTATATTATCAACCCCTGATGGGGAAGTCTTTGCAATCTTTGAAAAAAGTACTCGCAACCGAATATTTTTACGTGGAATATATCTGCATCTGACGGCGCAGGGTAAACGGGCGAAAATTAACATGAATACTGGTGCGTGTAAAGAATTGACCCCAGAAGAGGAGGCGGAATGTCCAGTAGGTTTCCGAAACTCGATCTCAAAGCAGTTCAGAGTATTTCGTGTTTAAATCGCATTTTTTCAAACTGTGAATCCGATTTAAAAAATCTGTTCAAAGTGGCCGATGGACTGGGAAATAACAAAAAAAA